>CM053578.1:12874863-12902363 GCA_028646485.1 Cryptoprocta ferox
GATGGTCTTGGTGGAGGTCACTTGTGGGGAAGAGCACTGGGTGTTATATGGAAACCAACCTGACAATAATCTATAAAGTTTAAAAAATAAATAAATAAAATTAGCACAAATTGGTAAGAAGGATTTGGTTGCCTTAAGACTGAGACATGACAGAAACATGGGAAGGGTACAGTTTGGGTGGGTATTGTGCAAGATCTTGCAACAAGCTGGGGATAAAAATATTTATGGCCATCTCTACTTAACAAAAGTAAATAAACAAGACAAAACACTGGCCTAGGACCTTGAATTGGATAATGCTCTATCCCTTCAAGTGTCGGCCGGTATATTTTTAACACTTAGAGAAAATTTAAAAGAAGATGGTTGGTCTCTGTGGATCCTATGATCCTAGGATCCTTCCTGCCCCCTGTACTTCCACCCTACTAAGCTCCCTACAGACAGACAGACACACCCACAGACACCCACACCCCTTATGTTTAATTTATTTGGGCGATAACTTCTCTCATCACCCAGTCTCATTTTTAGTTTATTGATACATGACAAAAATGTTTAGAAAAAAATCATCTCTGATTCTAGAAAAATAAAATACTAATTTTTCAAATATGTGATTAGGTATGGATTATGAGTAAGTTTAACACTGCAGTTTATAAAAACCCGTGAAATACACATGATGAAGAATTTTAGAGTCAGTTGACCTTAAATGGATGGGAGGAGGAAATGGTCACTATGCAGTTAACTGGTACAGAGGAAAAGAAAATCAAGGAAGGCTCAAAAAGAAAGCAAACCAAAATGCAGTCCATGGTATGATGCTAAGAATGGGGTCTCTTGGGGCACCTGGGTGGGGTGAGTCAGTTGAGTGTCCGACTTCAGCTCAGGTCATAATCTCATGGTTCATGGGTTCAAGCCCTGCATCAGGCTCTGTGCTGACTGCTAGCTCAGAGCCTGGAGCTTGCTTCAAATTCTGTGTCTCTTTCTCTCTCTGTCCCTCCCTTGTTCACTCTCTGTCCCTCTCTGTCTCTCAAACATAAATAAATGTAAAAAAAAAAAAAAAAGAATGGGCTCTCTTTCTCTGGTTGGCTTCAAATGAAATGAACAAAGAAAAAGCAAATAGATTGTTTTTTATCTTGTAGCTCTAAACAAGTCATCATTTGTTTTTATAGCCATAACTGTGTTTATATGCAAAGAACTTAAAAATCAAATATCTTATTGTGTATTTTTCATGTTCTCTTTCCTTAGCTACCCAATTACCATACTGTTTGTATTATATTTCTTTGTGATACCCATGACATCCATGTTGCATAAACATAATAGATGGTCTCTTTTTTCTTAGAACCATCTATTTTATTGATACTAGAATATTTTGTAAAACTACTAAATGTAGAAATTGTCTTGTACAAGTAGGTAGTTTTTAAGACTACTGAATCGGGACCTACTGATTTATACCCTGTAGAGTATCTCACATATATATTTATTGCTCAATAAATGTGAATGGCCAAATTAATATTTATTGATTTGGATCATAGGCCATACACTAAAACATTTAAATTTTATTTTTAATTTAATTTATTTTTTTAAAAACTTTATGGGTATTCTTATTGAAAGAGAGAGAAGGAGAGAGAGTGCACACAAGTGGGGGAGAAGGACAGAGATAGAGAGGGAGACACAGAATCCAAAGCCAGGCTCTGGAGCTGTCTGTGCAAAGCATGACCTTTGCCAAAGTTGGACACTAACTGAGCAACCCAGGTGCCCCAATAATTTTTATTTTTAATAGATGGTAAAAACTAATACTCTCTGAATTCTATTAATAACTTTAAAAAACAGGACATACAAGGTGACTTGGAGGAGAAGAGTGTCAATATTCCCCTATCCAACAAGTCAATAAATTGGAAAAGCTTTGGCTAGGGAAGGAAGGAAAAGGATATTGTAGCATGTATATTTACATAAATTATTTCCTTGAAGTTTAGTATGTGCTATTCTACTGACTTCAAATTGTCCAGGGCTTTCTAATCATCATATTTCAAACATATTTTTCTCTTAAGTGATTACATTCAGGTGCAGCTGCACTAAAGAATAGAACATATAGAGCCCTGAAGATATGCAGATGGGCTACAGACCTATGAAAAGATGCTCAACATTACTCATCATCATAGAAATGCAAATCAAAACCACAATGTGATGTCACCTTACACCCGTCAGAATGACTAGTATCAAAAGGGCAAGACATAACGAGTACTGGTGAAAATGTGGAGTAAAAGAAATCCATGTGCACTGTTTTTGGGAATGTAAAGTGGTGCAGCCACTCTGAAAAACAGATGGATATTCATCAAAAAATTAAAAATCCAAATACCATACAATTCAGTATTCCAATATTGGGTATTTACCTAAAGAAAATGAAAGCGTTAATTTGAAAAGATACATGCACTCCTATGTTTATTGCAGTATTTACAATAGCCACGATATGGAAACAACCCAAGTATCCATTGATATATGAGTAAAGAAGATGTGGCACGTATATAGGTTTGTATGTACACACGCGTGCACACACACACACACACACACACACAATTTCTCAACCATAAAGAAGAATGAAATCTTGGCATTTAAGACCACATGAAGAGACCTAAAGGATATCATGCTAAAATAAGTGAAGTCATGTTGAGAAAGAAAATCAGAATATGATTTCACTTATTTGTGGAATCTTAAAAGTAAATTGAACAAAAAAACAGAATGAAATCCATTAACACTGAGAATAAACTCACAATTGCCAGAGAGGAGAGAGGTGGGGGACAAATAGATGAGGGGAAGTGGGAGGCATAGGATTCCAGTTATAGAATAAGTAAGTCATGGGGAAGAAAGGCACAGCATATGGAATATACTCAATGGTGTTGTAATAGTGATATATGATAATCATAACCACACTTGTGGTTATCATAGCATAATCTACAGAATTGTTGAATCACTACGATATATACCTGACGAATGTAGCATACTGTGTCAAATACTCTTCCATTAGAATAAAAAGAATAGAGGAGCCTGGGCAACTCAGCCAGTTAAGCGTCTGACTCTTGATTTCAGCACAAGTCATGAACTCATGGTCATAAGATGGAGCCCTGCATTGGGCTCCCTGCTGGGCGTGTAGCTTACTTGGGATTCTCTTTCTTCTTCTCTCTCTGTCCCTCTCCCCCAACACATTAAAACAAAAGAAAAATAATAGAGCATCTAGAAATATATGAAAAGTTATGGAAGCCCTAAAATTATCATATCACAATTTCTGGATGAGTTTTCTTCATCATGGCCGAATACATGCTCAACAGAAGGCTTATAAGATAAGATGGGTGGACTAGAGCCCTCCAGCAGCAAATTGCTTGTCTATTCTTTTTCTTATCAATTTTATTAATCTTTATTTTTATTTTTGAGAGAGAGAGAGAGAGAGACAGAGTGCAAGTAGGGGAGAAACAGAGAGAGAGAAGGATACACAGACTCTGAAGCAGGCTCCAGGCTCTGAGCTGTCAGCACAGAGCCCAATGTGGGGCTTGCACTCACAAACTGCAAGTTCATGACCTGAGCCAAAGTCAGATGCTTAACTGACTGACCCACCCAGGTGCACAACTTGTCTATTCTTACTGCAATATTCCATCAAGTAAATATTAGACACTATGATTGCATAGATCTAATTTAAAAAGTTATTTTAAAATATGATATGTACATTTCAGGTATTTAAGTTAGTCATACGATTTTATTTCTGCCATAGGCAAGACTATGGCTACTGAGAACTTTGCAACTGCCCTTTTTTCAAAAGGAAGGAAAACATAATGATTAATATAACTTTATTAAAAAAAAAAGTTTTAACCTGTCTGACTCTTCTGCAAAAATGAGAGAAATGAGAAAGTATTGGTGCTTTAAAGAATAAATTTGCTTGAGAGCTCATGATTTTTTCTTACGCATAAAATGCCTACTTAAAGTTTTTAGGACATCATTAATTTAGCATTACCATTAATAATCCCAAATAAAAAGAGAGAAGACAAGTTAGCAACTAAAAGGAAACATATTTGTTCCAGGTTTGATATATTCTGGAATATTCCTCAATAATACTGTGCTTGATATCTACTCCCCTGTCTCTATTTTCTATCTTTGATCAAATTATTTTATATAGAGTATAATATTTATTAGTTGTTTTCATCTTAATGGGTCTTGGATGCAAAGAATTAGATTAATAAATTTTTAACTGTGACATAGTATAATTCACGATCAAATAAAAACACAGGATGCCCAGATAAATATCAGAATATCAGAGAAACAAAAATATATGATATATAAAAATAATAATAAACTATAAAACCATGAAAATAATATGAAAATAATGGAATATACTATAATACTCATGAATATAAGTGAATCACAGCTAAATGAAAATATGCATGAATCGGTAACAGAATGCTGAGTATTAAAGAGAAATATAAGATCATGGGTTGCCTGATGCATCTATTAAAAGTTCAAAATCAATTAAGAGTAAATAATATGTCATGTAGGTAAACACACACATATATAAGCTAAGTTAGATATTCACCAGAAACCCAAAGATGAAAAAATAATTTTCAGAGTGAATTAGTTTAAAAATTGAGTTGTCATTTACTAAATTGCACTTTAATGGTCCAAAGCCACACGTCATTCTTTTTGTCTACTTTCTCAGAAATGTCCATTAATAGTCCCTAAGCCCAGCTGAGGACACCAGAGATTGTTTGGAATTACGACTGAAAAAATCTCTGTGTTGCACTCAAGCAACCATTTTCTTATGATATAAAGGGAGGAATTTGCGGGATGTAGGGCATGTGAATACTCTATTTCACACATTAATGCCAAATGGTTCCCCAAAGCAAAAACACAAATTACTCTCCTGTCCGCATTGAGTAAGAGAGATCCTTCTCCACATTTTTTCCAACCCTTGGGAATATCAGAGTTCAGCCTTGCCAAATGGACAGGCATAAAACAGAATCCCATTGTTGATCATCATTTTTTTGTTTATAAATTTTATTAAGCATCTATTTATTTGTTTACCAACAATGCTTCTTTTGTAAAAAGTCTATTAAAAGATTTTGCTCATTTTTGACAGAATTGGAAGACTTTTTGTATTATTATTATTAATTATATTTTCTGTTAGTTAACTTTTGCTTTTTACCATGTCTTAATCATTTACTACCTGGCCTTCTTCAGTATGCTAAAATATCTGCCTGTGCACTCTAATTTTAACATGAGATTATAAGATATACACAATATAAACAACAAAAATATAAGGATATGATGTTTACGATGAAGATTCTGAATATGCAATTCATTTAAAGAAACAAATAATAAAAATATTGAGTTTTCACCTACAAAGATCAGTATTTCTAAAGTACGTCAAAAGGTGGTCTTTTAATACTCATTCTCAGGCCTCATAATGATAAACTGATTCTCTATTTCTCATTTGTCAATATCTATTTAATAAGCAGAGATATCATACATGACCCTTCTTTGCTAAAGCAAAGAGCAATAGTGAAGGAAAAGAGTAATTTTAGATTTACTTTCATGGTGCCACAGCACTTTCCTTTTAGTCGGGGACAGAAAGAGGTCCTGCAAAATAAGTCAAATCCAATGGAATAACAATGGGAACAACCAGAAAATGCCTCCACCTTCAATGTCTTGAGCTCAAATCCCCAAGTCTGAAGAACAGTATTATTTTCTCTCACATCACAGTCAGAGTTGGAAATGTTGCTGGTCTCATCAACTCTGTTTAGGAGCTCTGCTAGATTTTCACCAGATATCCAAAGATGGATTTAAAAATAATTTCCAAAGAAAATTAGCTTAAGAGTTATCATTGACTAACATTGCATCTTACTGCCTCAAATCACAAAGTCATTTCCTGTCCTTCTCCCTTTCTCAGAAATGTTCATTAATAGCCTTAATCTTCTTATGAAATAAAGAGAAGGCAAAGATCAACAACTTTCCTGCACATATGTAGCCTATTTTAAGCCTAAGGCACGAAGAAGCTGTTCAGTTTGTAAATTTCTTCTTCTTTTTTAATATGAATTTTATTTCACTTGGAAAATTGAGGAGAAACTTATGGGGTAAGTTCACAAGGTCATAAGGGGCAGATGATGCTTTTAACTTTTATCAATAGGTAATTATGGCTGAATGAGTTCATTATAGACATTCAGTCACAACTTTCCCCATTATCCCTCCTCTTTTTTTTTTTTAACACTCTTACTCATTCCTTTCTACCAGTTAACAATAGATACATGTCAACTAAGAG
Organism: Cryptoprocta ferox; assembly: GCA_028646485.1. Classification (NCBI taxonomy): domain Eukaryota; kingdom Metazoa; phylum Chordata; class Mammalia; order Carnivora; family Eupleridae; genus Cryptoprocta; species Cryptoprocta ferox. Next base: position 12,881,150 of record CM053578.1, read on the forward strand.
ATTTGAAATGAATCCTTTCACTGGATTTTCCAAATGGTGGTAAATGAGTAAGTCCAGTGAGATAAAGGACAAATAGAAACATCTAAAGAAAAAAATTGCTGCATGTGAGCATCGATGCAAAGTTCCAATTTGAAAAGTTTGTGCAAAGAAATTCATAGGATAAAACTGAACCGACTGCCAATGAATGTATGACAAGATGACGCTCAACCTCATTTATAATTAAATAAGTACAAACCAGTATAACAATTATGGGCTATTTTTCCTCAACCAAGAAAATGTTGTGACAACAAGAGTATAGTATTAAGCAATATCATATACCACTGGTGGACTTGTTTAATACAAGTTGATACTATCTATTAAATTTCAATTGACCTTTCCTTTGACACGGCAATACAGCTGTGTGAATTTAGCCTACAAATACACTTCAAAAATTGTTGCCAAGTGTACTTACAAGTGTATAACAGGAAATAAACAGCACATCATGCAAAGAGATTCTATATAACGATTAAAAAATATTAGAGAAAAACAAATAGGCTTATGTAAACAGATCCTCAAGTTACATTAAGTGAATAAAAAGTGTTGTGTCTCCAATACTGTTGAAACACACACACGCGCATGTGTACACACGAACACACGTGTATATATTTGGAAATATTATATTGTTTATGTACAGGCCTGTGAAGATACACAGACTTATTTCTGGAGAATTGTTTGATATTATTTGGTACAAATGTGTACATAGATATCTTCAAAAGGATAATGAGTGATATGGAGGAATACTTTTATTTACACTGTATGTTCACAGGTGTACCAGTTCTGTCCAACAGGACTTCTATGATAATGGAAATATTCTGCACACAGTCTAATGTATAGCCATTGGTTTCACTGGGCTATTAAACACATGAACTGTGGCTGATGTGACTAAGAGATAGATTTTTAAATTTTCATATTATTTTAATGAATTTAAAAATAAATGTAAATAGACATGTAGCTAATGACTCTCATATTAGATAGTTCAATAAATTATTTACAGTTTCTAACCATGTATTTTCATTCTTTTGTTAAAAATGTCAATGAGGGAGTTAAAGAATATTTGTCTTCTTAATTATATTTTATTAAAATATCCATTAAATGTCAATATCTTAAGGGACATATATAAATTATGGATACAGCAGGGAATGACCAAGGATAACAAAGAAAGCCATAGAATTGTATTATACAAATATAAGCTCTGATTTATCCAGAACTTATAAAGATAGATGCTTTAAAGAGAACTCACAATGTGAATTTGTTTTTATTTTTAGAAAAAATACAAAAGGATATATGTAAGGATGCAAGATTACTCCATGTATATATATGAATTAAATCTTAACTTACCACTTCTTTTATAAGAAATAGAATGTTATTCTAAGTATTTTTCTTCTAAAATGAATATCACCATGGTGTCACCACTTATAATGATGTGAATGATCTCTCATTCTGAATAAAATATGATACTACCTCTTCTTTAGTTAGAAGTACATATTATAGTTTACATTTTGAAATTATAATGCAGTTATTCATTTATCTTAGATATTCTTTTCTTCCTTAATGTTTTGTTAAAATCCATAGTATATATAACTGAGTCCTGAAGAAAGTTTTTCAAAGTTATATAAATAAGAACATCTGGGACCTGAAGACCATTTTTTAAAGTTGTATAAATAAGATAGAACTATTTAGGGATAGTCCAGGCATTTAACATAGGCTGGAAAAGGTTCATAATGTCAGACAGTATAGCTGGTAAGGATAGGATTTTCACTGTAGTCTCCTCCTAATTCATATAGTAACTCTTGACCATTGATTATCTGCATTAATGGCTAAGAAGTTGCAATCATTCAGTTAATACAGAGTCTATTATCTAAAAGAAACAGATAAAAGGAAGAAGGAGAAAAGGGAGGAAGGAAGAGAGGGAGATAGAAAGAGGAGGAGGAGAGGAAGATAGGAAGAGGGGGAGGAGAGGGAGACAGGAAGAGGGGGAGGAGAGGGAGATAAGAAGTGGGGAGAGAGGGGGGAGGGTAGAAAGGAAGGAAGGGGAAAAGAGAATATTCAAGACAAGTTATCTATGCCACTTCTCTCATGATGAAAATGACTTCATTATTTTACAGAGAATATCTAAGTAAGGTGAGAATAGACAATTATACTTAGTTATATTGTACTGGGGAATTCCTTATATTCATTCCTGGCTTGGTAAAACTGAATGCAGAATATAAAATCCATGTAAAAGTCTAAACTTAGAGCAGAGAAACAGAAAGATAAAAAATTCAAAAGTAATAGCTAAAAATTTCTTAATTTGATGAAAAATATTAATGTACATATGCAAGAAGCTCAAGAAATTTTAAGTTAAGATATTTTTGAAAAGATCCTCATCTAAACCAATCACAAATAGTCAAACCTCACAATGAAAAGATTTGTAAACAATAAGAAAAAGAATAATGTATCACACAGAATGGATAAGATTAACAGCTAACTTTTCTTAAGAAACCATAGATGTCACATGTTAGGATGATATCTTCAAAGTACTTTAAAGAAAAACATTGTCAACAAATAATTCTATATTGAACTAAACACTCCTCCAAAAATCAGGGAGAAATTAAGCCATGTCTAGATAAACAAAAACTGAGAGCATTTGTTGCTACCAGAACTGTGGTCCAAGAAACATTAAAGGGAGTCCTTCAGGCTGAAATTAAAGGACACTAAATAGTAACCTGAATCCACATGAAGAAATAAAATGACCCAGTAAAGGTAACTGCATGGTAATTATGAAAGGGAGCATAAACAAACTGTAATTCCTTTCTCCCTCTATTTATTTAAAAAGACAGCTTCATAAACAATAATTTTAAAATTGTGTTGTTAGGTAAAAATGTATAAAGCCATAACTTGTATGATAATAAAAAGGCAAAGGAGAGAGAAGAAATGGAAATCTGTTGGTACAGTTTTTGTATACCATTTTCATCAGGAAAATATACCAATTGTAAACAAATATGTACTTGATAACAGAGTTCCAAAATACATAAAGAAAAATTAACAGAATTGAAGGGAGAAATAGACAATTCAAAAGTAATAGTTAGACTTCCTGACCCAATTTCAATAATGGATAAAACTAGGCATATTATCAATAAGAAAAAAGAACAACAACACTATAAAGCAAAAATATCTAACACACAGAAATCCCTAGCAGAATATGTATTTTAAGGAGAGGCACATGGAACATTCTCTAGGGATAGACCATATGTTAATTTACTGGTTGACCTTAAAATTCAAATGAAATACTCTCTAGGGATAGACCAAATGTTAATTTATGGGTTGATCTTAAATTTCATATGAAATGAAAGGGACCAAGTAGTTTCAAAACAATCTTGAAGAAGAATAATGTTTAAGTACTCATAGATCCTGATTTGAAGTCTTTCCACAAAGCTACAATAATCAAGCCTATGATAATGGCATTAAAGATAAACATACAGATTAAGAGAAAAGAGAGTCCAGAAATAAATCTATACATCTGTGGTCAACTGATATTTTACAAGATGCTAAAACCATTCAATGTGAATAGTCTTTTCAAACAATGTTGCATGAACAAGTGAATACCCACATGCGAAAGAATGAATTTGGATACGGTGCCTCACATCATATACAAAATTAAAACAAACACAGAACTAAATGTAAGAATAAAAATTGTAATATTTTTAAACAAAAAACCTGGAGTAAATCTTTATGATACTGGTTAGGCAATAGTTTCTTAGATTAACAACAAAGTATATAAGACAAAAGAAAAAGTGATAAATTTGATTTCACTGAACATAAAATCTTTTGTTCATCAAAGGATACCACCCAGAAAAATTACACACCTGGCAGAAATGATTTGCAAATTTTATATATGACAAGAAACTTCTATTTTGGAAATATAAATGGACACTTAAAATTTAGGAATAAAAAGTCTTGTTAAAAAGTGGGCAAAGGATTTTAACAGATATTTCTATGAAGAAATTCAAATACCCAATAAACATATGAAACATGCTCAACATCATCAGTAAATTAAGGAAATACAAACCAAAGCCACAGTGTTATAACACTCCCCACACACCAAGGTGACTACAATAAAAAAGATAGACAAGAACAAGCATTGACAAAGATGTAAAGAAATTTAGCTACTCATCTATTTAGATGAGACCACTTTGGAAAATAATTTCATAGTTCTTCAAAAGGCTAAACACAGAGTTACCAGATGACCCAGAATTATACTCCACAATAGTGGAAATATGTCAAGAGCAATGAAAACATGTGCCTACACAAAATTGCACACAAATGTTCATTTGAAAACTTCAAATTTGTATGTTTCATAGTAGCCCTAAAATGAACCAATTCAAATGCCCATTAACTAGTGAATGGATCAACAAAAGTTGCATATCTCACAATGGAATATTATTTAACAATAAAAAAGAATGAAGTATTGATATATCCGAAAACATAAATAAACCCTGAACATACTGTGCTATGTGAGAAAGTTAGTCATAACAGACCACATAGTGCATTTTCATTTATCTGAAATGTATGGAATGCACAAATCCATAGAGACACAAAGTAGACTCCTAGTTGCAGGAGGCTGCAGAGGAAGAATCCAGAACTGGAGAAAGACTTCTAGTGTGTATGGATTTTTTAGGGGTAGCTGAAGATGTTCTAAAATTAGACTGTGGTAATGGTTACACAACTGTCAGTATACTAAAAAATGGTGAACTGTACATTTCAAATGGGTCAAACTTATGGTATATGAAGTATATCCCAATAAAGCTGTTACACACACACACACACACACACACACAAATATACACACAGAGGAGGAAGATAAATTAGAAAAGAAATTGAAGAGCAGTATGATAAATTCAGAGGATTTAGTGTAATTTCCATTGTTTAATTTCTTTCTCAATTATTAAAAGTAAATTTGAATTCAGCTCTAGTTTTCCTGTTAGTCAAAAGCTAGAAAAAAATCAATTACAGGAGTCAAACATTGCTTATCATATGGCATTAATTAATAGATGGAAAGATTTTCCTGAAACTAGAGTGTACGAGACATTTCTTTCAATGCCTAATAAGCAATGAATGCAGTTGGGGATTAAATGAAGCTTCTCATATTTATATATATATTTCTTGGATGGCCTACAAATTCACAACACTTCAAAATAATAAAAAATATATTGCAAAGAATCAAGTAATTGTTCCCAGTAAATGTCAATCTTTGCTGAAAATTAATATTATTCATTTCAATAATTGGAATATCTTTTTACTTGCTTGTAATCTGATGGGATCACATCTGTATTGAATGGGGAAAATTACTATTTTGGTTTATAAACTACCCTTTTTGCAACTGATTCAAATTTTAGGAGAGTTCATTAAATTTCATTTTTCTCCTACATTCTCTCATGGACACTATGAATAAAATATTTACATGAATGATGCTATGTCGAAAAGAAAATAAATCTGATTAATTCATAAAATGTACACTAAATGTCTACTTTGTGCTATGCCATCATTGTTCTAGTCACTGAAAACACAAAATTGAGTAAGTTTTGGTTGGCCTCTTCTCTTAAGATATCCATAAACTAGTAAAAGTTTAATGAAAGATATAAAAATGTTTCATAACTACTTCATTATACCGTAATAAAATTTATCTTTGGATAAGCTTACATATATCTTACATATATCTGATTTATTACATAATAAAAATTTATCTTTGGATAAGCTTACATATATCTAATTTCTAAATCAGCAACTAGTTCATTAATTGTGTCAACTAACTATTTGACTTTTTTGAAATTATAGTTTTAGTTTTAACATTTCAATCAAGGAACCTGATACTCAATGTAGAAAACCCAAAAGACTCCGCCAAAACACCGCTAGAACTGATAAATTCAGTAAAGTCTCAGGATATAAAATCAATGAACAGAAATCTGTTGTATTTACATACACCAATAATGAAGCAGCAGAAAGAGAAATCAAGGAATTAATTCCATTTACAACTATACGTAAAATTGTGATACCTAGGAATAAACCTAATCAAAGAGGTAAAAAACCTGCAGTCTGAAAATGAGAAAATACTGATGAAAGAAATTGAAGATGACAAAAAGAAATGGAAAGACATTCCACAGTCATGTATTAGAAGAACAAATATTGTTAAAATGTCTACATTACACAAAGCAATCTACTCATTTAACGCAATCTCTATTAATATACCAACAGCATTTTTCATAGAACTTGAACAATCTTAAAATTTATGTGAGCCACAAAAGACCCCAGGTGGCCAAAACAACCTGGAAAAAGCAAAGCAAAGTTGAAGGAATTACAATTCTGAACTTGAAGTTCTATAACAAAGCTGTAGTGATAAAAACAGCATGATACTGGGACAAAAATAAACACATATATCAGTAGAACAGCATAGAAAACCCAGAAAATGAACCCACAACTATATGGCCAAATAATATTTGATAAAGCAGGAAAGAATATCCTTTGGGAATAAAAGAGTCTCTTCAACAAATGGTGATAGGAAAATTGGACAGCAACATGCAAAAGAAAGAAACTGGACCACTTTCTTACATCATACACAAAAATAAGCTGAAAATGGGTGAAAGACCTAAATGTGAGACAGGAAACCATCAAAATCCTAGAGGAGACCACAGGTAGTAACCTCTTTGACATTGGCCATAGCAACTTCTCACTAAATATGTCTCCTGAGGCAAGGGAACCAAAAGCAAAAATAAACTGTTGGGACTTCATCAAAATAAAAAGCTTCTGCACAGCAAAGCAAACAATCAACAAAACTAAAAGGCAACCTATGGAATGGGAGAAGATATTTACAAATGATATATCTGATAAAGGGTTATTATCCAAAATGCATAAAGAACTTTAAAAAACTCAATACCCAAAAAACAAATAATCCAATTAAAAATAGGTAGATGACATGAAGAGACATTTTTCCAAAAAGACACAAAGATGGCCAATAGGTACATGTAAAGATCCTAAATATCACTGGTCATCAGGGAACATAAACAAAACTATAAGGAGATATCACTCCACACCTGTCAGAATGGCTAAAATGAACAACCCAAGAAATAAGAGGTGTTTGTGAGGATGCAGAGAAAATGCAAGGGACTCTCTTGCACTGTTGGTGGGAATGCAAACTGGTGCAGACACTCTGGAAGATGGTGTTAAGTTTCCTCAAAAAGTAAAACAAAAACAAAAAAAGAAAAAATTGTCTTACAATCCAGCAACTGCACTACTAGGTGTTTACCTAAAGAATACAAAAACACTAGTTCAAAGAGATACATACACACCAATGTTATAGCAGAATCATCTACAACACACAAATTATGGAAACAATCCAAGTGTCCAATAACTGATGAATGGATAAAGAAGATGCAGTAATTATATATACAAAGGAATATTACTCAGCCATAAAATACAATAAATCTTGGCTTTTACAATGATGTGGATGGAGGTAGAGAGTATTATGCTAAGCAAAATCAATAACAGAAAGACAAATACCATATGAATTCACTCACTGTAGAATTTAAGAAACAAAACAAATGAAAAAAGGAAAAAAAAGAGAGGGAGGCAATCCAAGAAACAAACTCTTAACTATAGAAAACAAACTGATGGTTACCAAAGGGGAGGTGGGTGGAGGAAGAGTGAAATAGGTGATGGGGATTAGGGAGTGCACTTGCCCTGATGAGAACAGAGTGACATAAAGAAATGTTGAATCACTATATTGTACAACTGAAACTATGTTAAGTAACTGGAATTTAAATAAAAACCTGAAAAAAGTATCAGATGGTCCAACAAAATAATTTTAAGTAAAATAGAATATTTTTTAATATCCAGGAGATAATGGATTGAATTGCTATGTTCTATGTAAACTTCCTGATTTCTCTGCAAGTCTTTTTCAATCAAAACATCAAAATTCCTTTGTACTGTATTATATAGAAAACAAATGTAAATATATACATATAACAACTTAGCACTAAATAGATTCTAATGTCAAGATTAGCTGGAAAACATTAAAACTGACAATTTAATGCCATTTAAAAACCTAAGACACAATGTTTACTCCTTTATTTATGAAAGACACAAAGCATTTAGATAAAGACCTGTCTACTCTATCCTCAAACAAATCCTTGACCCACCTACTTTGCATCTTCTCAGTCCATTCCAACTCAAGCCCTGGATTTTGCTCATTGAGACAAATAGCCTTCAGAGTGGTCTTACAATTTCTACTTTAATATTCCTAGAATATATTTTTCACATAGTAAAGTATGACTCAGATATCAAAGTGTGCCTATTGCTTGCAAAGCAAAACAAGGTAATTTTTCTGGTAGTTATTATACTGGGTTCATCTGGTACCATTCTCTGTGTTCCCCACTGCTTATATATTTTCTCTTCTTAGAACAGATCTATGCAGTTCCTACCCAAGGTTCTTTATAATTATTCTTCTTTGAGCCTACAAAACTCTTCAACCTGACCTTGAAATGTTGCCTCTTCAGTGGACCTTTCCTAGGCACCTAATCGTTCTCTAATCCTCACTCTATGCTACTTTTTCCCCCCAAGGACTTAATATCAGCGGAAACCACTTGTACTTCTACTTCAACGTTTGTTTGTTGTTGGTTTGACACATCTGCCTTGTTCAACATGTATCCCCAGAACCTGGAATATTATCTGATAAATAGCAGGGGCTCAAAAATTACTTGGCAAATGCATTATGCATTAAGACAGGATGAGTCATTTTAACAATGATTTAGCAACAGTACAGAAATGGAGACAGAGAAAAATCTCTGTAAGCTTTTAAGAAAAGGAAGAATCTCAAATGTGGACTAGATTTTTTCAGACAGATAAAGCACGGGATAGCAGAGTCGTGAGTGGCTTGGTGATATAAATGTGTGTGTGTGTGTGTGTGTGTGTGTGTAATTGTGGAATGTAGATAAGGTTGTTTTTGATTTTTTACATGAGCAGCATTTCCACAAGAACTAAAAATAATTGCATGGAAAGAATGATGACATAGGTGACAGTCACTGAAAGTTCAAAATATGCTAAAAACAAATACAGTTACTTGAGCCAAGCCAAGGCAACCAAAATCATTTAAACCACATTTTCCTTTGTATTTATTTTTCTTCTTTTCATTTCAATGTCTACGGCTTTCTTCCTGATTAAATGGTGGTAAAACAAATGTGTGTCTGTGTGTGTGTTTGTGAGTGTGTATGTGTATATACTGTATGCTCACACACACATACATATATTTGATTCAAGTATCTCTTGTAAAAAGTTTAAGGAATAAATACACAAATACATATAGAAACTCCTTATACAAAAATATAAAAGCATTTTAATTTATTTTACATTTCTTTAAAAAGGATTTTGAATGAAAACTTTTTTAGGTATATTAGTAGCAACAAGAAACTTGGAGTCAAGAAATTTGTATTCCAGTCTTAAGACTCTACTAAAGCATTGAGTAACTCACTTTATTTTTCTGGGTCTCAGTTTCTTTTTATTGAAACTAAAGTGGAAGACAGGGAGAATGCTTTCTATCTCTTAATGGGCTTCCATTATCATTTAATGTTTGCTGAATGTTGAATGCCCTATATTATGTTCCATAAGCAAACCGAAAACCTAATTTACTATATTCCCATGTACATGAAAATGTCTGCACTTTTTAGTGTAAATGGTTGCAAAATTCTGCTTCATGCATGGTTCTACATTAACAAAGCTTCACTAACAAAGGTTTTCTGAAAGAAAGAGAGAAAGAGAGAAAAGAAAAGAAAAGAAAAGAAAAGAAAAGAAAAGAAAAGAAAAAAGAAAAAAGAAAGAAAAAAGAAAGAAAAGAAAGAAAGAGGGAGACGGAGGGAGGGAGGGAGGGAGGGTAGAAGGAAGGAAGAAAATCCGTATGTCATCAATTTGAAAACCTTCAAAGGTCTATTAAAATACATTTGCTTGCTCAAATTCTACCATGAACTTACTAGTAGAAGAATCTGGGCAATTCATTATTAATATTTTTAAAGATGTCTAATTGGCTCTCCATAACTCTTAGAAAGCCGAATACAATATTCTTTGGAAGGAAACTAAAAGGCAGGAACATTCATCAGATGGTCAAGTGCATATAGGTAGAACCTTGAAGTGCTCTAAACAGAATGAATGGTCCTACATACATTCAGAGCACTTACCTCTCAGGAAGCTGCATTCCAAAATAATTGTAATTAATTGCAATAAATCTGGCTGTCAATCATCTTCCATCATCCTATCTGACATACACCAAAGAAACTGATGCCTCCAACCCCAGGGACACTAAGTAAGAATCTTTAAAGAAGATACTGGAATATTAATAATTTCATTGCACATATTCAAGAGCAGTATTAGATATACTTGAAATAAGCTCTTGCTCAAATGGTTAAATAAGTGATGTTTAAATAGAAAGTAGTGTTTTACTTCTATACAAAGGAGACCTTTGATACGTTAAAGGCAAAAATGCTTGTATCATCTAAGATACTTTATCCAAGTGTATGAATGTGTTAGTAGCATCTGTTTCCTGGATCATTCACAATGCTAATTAAGGGTGAAAAAGAATATGGAGTGGTCTCTCTTTGAGTCTTTCTCACCTATGGGGAACTGTGAGAATAAGTGTATGGAATTTTAGAATAATCATGTCACACTTGCAAATATATGGAGACAAGAGTATCTGTTCTCACATTTTATATTTGCCCTTGAGGAAACTTCCAGGGTGAGGATAAAAATTTTCCTTTCTAATTCTCCTGTTTTGACAATGATTACTTTTAAAACTATGCAGGAATTCATTTTCACATCCATCTAACTTAGAGAAAATTTTGAACAAGCTAAATATTCACAGTAGGTTCCAGGTCCTCTTTCTTAAATGAATAAATATAATAAAATATTCTAATTCTTGCTGAAAATATGTTACCTTATTTCTATTCCCCTGAATGTGCACAGATGTTATGGGTATAGTTTGATACTTCTTTGATGGCTGAGAGGTGGAAATTATCTACATCATCTAAGTAAATACAATAATCATTTTAAAAATGAATATGGGTGTACAAAGGAACTACATACTGTCAAGGTGAATAATAAAAAAATGGAAGAAATATAAATGTATCTAATGATAGGGAGTGGTTATTGCTTTTGGGTAGAAGACAAGTATGGCCAAACTGAAGACTGAATTCTACTCCAGAAACCAATATTGCACTGTATGTTAACAAATTAAAATTTAAATTTAAAAAAAGGCACATAAATATCCTTATTTATAAACACAATATAAATAATTTAATGTCAATGTAAAGAATTATGCTGGCTGGGGAGCCTTTATGGCTCAGTCAGTTGAGCATCTGACTTCTACTCAGGTCATGATCTCCCCATCCTCTAGTTCGAGCCCCATGGTGGGCTCTGTGCTGACAGCTCAGACCCTGGAGCCTACTTTAGGTTCGGTGTCTTTTTCTCTCTGCTCCTCCCCAACTCATGCTCTGTCTTTCTCAAAAAAAAAACATTAAAACAAGTGAAAAAACAGAGTTATGATGGCTGGAACATCAAGTAGTTATCAGTTTTTATCTTCTAACTTACAGAAAACTACTTGCTTCTTGGTCAAAGGAGTTGATAATGGACAATAAGTGATACCAACATGTCAGAACAATACGTCTCAATTAGAAGTATCCCCAGAAAATTATAAGAAAACTGAGGTCATACTTTTAGCCTGTAATTTGCCCTACCCAAAGAAGAGAAATCCAAGGCCAAAGGATTATATTCATGCCTGCTGGTCTTCTATTCCAGGTCTCTCCATAAAAAGAAGAAACATGTCTCAAAAAAAATTAAGCTGGAAGTATCAGCCTAAAATCTTCTCTGACAAAAAGAACCACTGCTTTGCTGTCACTTTTTAAAAATAACTACCTTTGGGGTGCCTGGGTGGCTCAGTCAGTTGAGCGTCCGGCTTCAGCTCAGGTCATGATCTCGCGGTTCGTGGGTTCGAACCCCGCATCAGACTCTGTGCTGACCACTCAGAACCTGGAGCCTGTCTTCGGATTCTGTGTCTCCCTCTCTCTCTGACCCTCCTCTGCTCACACTGTCTCTCTCTCTCTCTCTCTCTCTCTCTCTCTCTCTCTCTCTCTCTCTCAAAAATAAATAAAACATTAAAAAAATTTTAAAAACAAAATAAATAACTACCTTTTAGTCATCTCACAGTTTCCCTGGTCTTCCTGCCTAGAACTGGATCTAGCAAATTTGGCACTACTGATGTTTTCAACTAGCTAGTTTTTGTTGTTGGAAGGCGTTGTCTTGTGCATTATAGAATGTTTAGTGGTGTCTCTGACTGGATTTCCGTGGCAAACTCAGTGTTCCTCTCCACCTGGAACAATCAAGAATGTCTTCAGATTGCAAAATGTCTCTTGATGACAAAATCACCCCAACTGAGAACCCCTGCTTGAAGGAAAGAAATTGTATTGCCATGCACACAGTAACTATATAAGTGTGCAATTCCTGTGACCTCAGTGGCCAACCAATATTAGTTACAATACTGATGTTACTATCAGAATACCAACACATACTAAAGCCAGATCTTTAAAAAAAAAACAAATTTTCCATGATTATAGCCAACATATAAAGCCACTTGGGCAATCAGAACTGTCCAATAACCTTTCTTTATTTTAATTTTTCCAAGTTTTTATTTAAATTCCAGTTCGTTAACATATAGCATAATATTATTTTCATGTATAGAATTTAGTGATTCATCACTTACATACAACACCCAGTACTCATCACAACAAGTGCCCTCCTTATCTTTATTTCAAATTTTAAGAGGTGAAATTTTGGGTGCCTTTATCCAATAAGTATTTATTGGTGCCAGACTTTATTTTGATAGGGCACCTATTTCTTTAAATATGAATTGAAAAATAAGTGTCTTGATTTCATGGTGGTAAAAAAATAAAATTTGGATCTATTCCCTCCACCCCCACATACCTACTGGCAGAACAAATTAAAAATAAATAAATACAAATATTATGATGGCATGCAAGCCAATAGAAGATCTCTCCATGCACAATGAGTCAGTAAATACTCTGTGGTTCCAATCAGAACTACTATTCTGTAATGGCCTATAAAACGACAGTTGGGCCCTCAAAATTTGTAGCTAACATTTTCCTTGGAATCATTCTGCTGCCATATATGAAGTTCCTCCCTCTAGCATGTTTTAAAACTTGTAGATTTTCAGATTCAAAAAGATATGATGAGTCTTATCCATCCGTCATCCATTTCCATATTAGTACATTAGACCCAGGTTTCCAATTCCCTTCTAATTTAAACTAGTGATTTGAAAGGAATATTTATGGCTGCCGGTGTTTTCTGCTAAGACCACTCATGATATTCAATTTACTGACAGCAGAAAGAATACAGCTAATACTTATGAAACATTTCCTCATTATTTCACTGTGAATGAGCTTTTGTTTGAAATAGTTCTGGCTTTAAGAGATAACATTCCCAAACACTTAAAAATGATTAAGAGCAGTTTTGAGGCTAAACCTGTTCTTTTGCATAACTCCTCTTCAAAAAGTTATATACTCTTTAATTTCCTCTGTCATTAAAAAATCCACCTATCTTCAATCCAAAAGAAGCCGTAAGACAATTATTTCTGGAAAATGATTTACTTTTGTTTTATTCTTGACATCCACGTCCAATATTATTGTTACTCAGAGTCTGCCAACCATGACTGCATGCTAAAAAGTACATACTGTTCATATTTAAAATGTTTTTAAGAGGGGAAATCACAATTGATGTTATCTTAATTTTCACAATAAAATGACTTATATTTTGGAAAAACATGTCCTACTAAATAGTAAGCTGTTCTGTTAACACAGCTATCAGTAATATGTTTATTTTCTTAATTGACTTGGCACTTTGATTACAAAGTCTTTATAGTGATCTTTGGCAATTAATTATGATTCTAAATAAAATATTGATAATTGTTCAATGAAAAAACTGCAGTGTGTATACAATTCTTATGCCCTAGTATGAGATTTTTTTCTAACAGAATGGCCTTCACGGAAAATAAATCCATACTTTAGAGCCGAGCTTGAGCTTTGAAAACACAACTACATTTAATAATGATACCTTGGAGTGGGGAGGAAATGATTAAATGAGTTCCTCTGAAGAATGTAGAATCATGGTTGTATATTTGTTTGTTTGTTTTTACAGTTTTGAGTTAACTGGTTGCAAATATATGCCACACTCCAATCCCTTATCCTTGCACCCGCTCCCTGCCCACAGTCAATTCGACACCTCTAGGACTTATAAATTGCTTAATTATCTGAGTTGTGAGATAAATGTCTTTAGGGAGCCCATGAATCTTAGAAGATCAGTAAATTAGCATATTTGCTAAATATGACTCTGTGGTAATTAAGAGTCATTGCCTACATAGAAGAGAGTAGAAAAGACCTCAAAAGGATTTAAGAAGATTAAACATACACACACAAAGATAAAATGGTATTAATCAGCATATGGAGAAACTACAGTGAGATGAGCTGGGGGTGGTATGAGGTACCAACAAAAGATGTTGCCTAGAAGCTATGAAAGCAAGGAACAAATGTTGGAAAAAATACATAATCTGTGACCACAGTGAAGACCTCACTAGCCTGTATAAAGGCGATGATCAGTAAGGAATGTCACATAACTGAATATTCACGTGCTGAATGCCTATAACTAAATTAAATGCCTGGCCACTGAAGGCCTATACTCCACATCAAAAATGACACTTTATGATAAAACAATAACAACAAAATAAAAAATGTATTTAGTTTTTTTCTCCAAACTAATTTTATTGACAGTCAATCCATATGGACTTTAATCAGCAAATCATTAGCATACCCCTGTCATTACCAATTCCTGCTTTCTGCCTTCTTTCCTACTGATGGCTTCTTTTCCATTCATTTCAACATCTCTTGATGATTCCTTAGACTTTTCTATAGTATCCTTGAGGACCATGCAATTAAGAAATAATACACGCTCTTATATTCTGTTTATTACTCTTTTTCATTAGGGTTAGTAGTTTTGGCCTCAAGAAACTCCATATATTTAGAAAGTGAGAAATATGCCTTATAAAGAGTTGCATTTAGAGAAGTCTTCCCTCTAATATCTATGAATTAACCCATTAGTTTAAAAACAAAAATGTCCTTGTTCTGTTAGTTGCTGAGCTAATTGCTAAAGTACAAAGCTGTTTGGTTTAATGTAGCCTAAAAGATATATAACTATATAATTACTTCATGATTTCAACAACGATTTTTATTTAATATATAAAAACACTAAACAAGAGAAAGTTCCAGTCCCTCTGTTTCACCTGGCCATCCTATAACAATCTTGAAGTCTACAGGTCTATTTCAGTCGTACAAATAGACAAAAGAAAAAAAAGTAGCTCATGATTTGCTCACTGATTTAATTTGCATAGGCCTCTGAGGCCCTGGACTATATATCTAATAGATAATATAGTGAACCTTTGATTATATAAAACTGCAAGCGAATAACTGTGTCCTATTTTCCAGTGGTGTCTGACAGCTGAATTTTTAAAATCTACAACATTTCATTCATTAACACTCATTCGACAGATAATCATCACAAAATCTAGCCTTAAGAAGTTTGAATTTACAAGAAAAACAACATTCCTATTCTTTTGTAAGAGTAAAATATATACATTCCATTATTTAAACACCGTCAGGCTAACCGGTAACTCTGGAGAAGGAAAATGAAAATGACAGAAGCCCAAATCATAAAAGCAAAACACATCAACCCTGGCAGAAGGGCAGTTTTAGAAAGCCTGCCTTCTGCTTGATCCAGAAAACCACAACAAAATTAGAAGTCAGGACGAATGAAAAGTAAAGAGGGAGGAAAAAGGTTGTGATAACTTGTGTTAGATTTTTATTTTTATTTTGATATTCATAGGACTGATCTTATGTAGAAAATAACAGAAGAAATATTCACTGTAAGGAAATTTCATTCTTGGAAATATTTCTCATTTACTAAAAAGGGCAGATATGAAGATAAATGGAGAGAAATGAAGCAGATGGTCACATGTGCATTTTCTATTAATAGATGTATTGATTCTAATGATATTCCAGCCCTAACTATTTACCTGAAATGTTTTGCAGGTGCTGGAACTGCCGAAGAAAAAAAGTTATGTGCATCTAGAGAGCATTCAAAACAATACTGAAATGCATAAAGTAATTAATTTTTTGTTACTTACAAAAGTTGTGTTTTCCAATAATAACGTGGTGGCATTTGTTTCTATATTCAGTTTAATGACATGTCCATTCTCGCTTTTGTACACCACATCTGTATCTGCAACAACAAAGATATTAACAATTGACAAACACATTGACTAGGTAATATAATGAACTGTAGAGGAGAAAATGTGCATAATAAACAGACACATTAGAACAATCACTGTTAGCCTTTAATAACCGGAAAGAATTTTTGTACTTGGCTCACATTAATCTTCTTCAGTGATCAAGAAGCCTGGCTAGCACATGGTCTATTGTACAGTGAACACAGGGTTAGTGAGAGGGCCACTCAGGTTTCTGGTTTAACAACTGACAATTAAAATATGGAAAATCTGCTGCCCATTCCGAGATGAGAAACAAGGGACAAAGAAGTGCCTCTAGTTACCAAGATAAGCTGTTACTGATTCATGATCCAGTTAAGCTGACAATAAGGGTCATCATTTACCGGAACTCGACACAAGTCTAAGGTACTCTTACTGGACCACCATCATGTAGACTTTCTTTTTATATTTCCAGTCCTACCCCTCCCTCAATTCCTATCCAATCTTTCTCCCTCAGGTTGGGAATTTTGTCTCTGATGGTTTATCTGGCTTATGTGACCACAGCTCAAAATCTCTGAGGAAAAAGAGGTCTTCATTTTTTAAAAATATTTTTAATGTTTATTTATTTTTGAGAGAGAGAGACAGAGTGTGAGCAGGGGAGGGGCAGAGAGAGAGGGAGACAAGGCTCCAGGCTCTGAGCTGTCAGCACAGAGCCCGATGCAGGGCTCAAACTCACAAACCATGAGATCATGACCTGAGCCAAAGTCAGCCGCTCAAATGACTGAGCCACCCAGGAGCCCTATGAGGTCTTCATTTTAAATAGCCACATGACCCTGGACAGTTGTTGACCATATATATATATATATATGGTCATATATATATATATGAGCTCATATATATATATGAGTTAAATTCAACCACAGGAAATTAAATCATCTTAAGAATATGTCAGACTGAAAATATCAACAGAAGGGAAAGCTGTCAGAGAGGATACTCAGAAGTTAAATATATGCATATTAAACATGTGCATGTGCGTGTGTGTGTGTAAAAGCAAAGGTACCCAAATAAATGTAGACTTGAGTGTTTTTTTTTTTAATGATAATCTTCTTTCCAATTTTGCTCAATTCTAACCTTTTGCATGGTATTGCACCTCCCTAACCATCTGCCCATTCTTGGAAGAAAGGCAGTATTGAAGGGGCTCGAGCCCACTAGGCACAGTGAATAAAGTTATACAAGATATAATTTCTCAGAACCCAAACGTCTTCACATGTATAATGGTAAACAAGTACTGCATGGCAGCTTATTGAAGATTATATGGAAGTGTCTGAAACTTCAGACAGAATAAGATTTTCTGACTTGTTCTCTAGTTATTTCAATATTAAAAGAAGCTGTACTCAGAAATCATATGATGAGAAGATCAATACTAACAGAAATTAAGGCTGTGTTTCTTTTTGTTTGTGTTTCCTTTAAGAAGACTGAGAGTCCAATATGACCCTCCTAGTAAAGTTAAGGATGGCAAAGGGGAACAGTAGTTCTTCTTGAGCCTAATGGGGACAATGGCACGTAGAATCAGGAAAAAGAAATGGTGTTTTAAGAAAGTGGGAAAAGAGACAAAAAAAAAAGATATTCGAGTTACTTTCTGAAGCGTACTGTATTGGCAGAAAGACAGTCCTATGTGATCTTTAAAATAAGGCCAGTATCACCTTCTGAACTTCTTTTATCAGCTATAAACAGGAACTGAGTTCGCCTCTCATTAACTTTACCTGTTATCTTTTCTAGTGATGTAGAACAAACAACAATTCTATCTTTTCTAGTGATGTAGAACAAAAAACAATTCTACACAAATAATAAGTTTTTATTTTGATTTATAGTTCCTTTTTCTCCTGCCTTTCTTTTCTATGATCCTGTATTTATGATCATAACTCAACAGCAACACTCATCACCTGGATTATTCATTTGGCGTTGCCAGCTAATTCTAGTCTTCTGTCTTTCTGCTCTCAGTTCATGTTTACTGTTGAGCCTTAATCAACACTTCTGTTATTTTTCTTGATATTCTCAACTCTGTACCACTTCTTGATATTGATGAAAACTGCCACCATTTGATTAGCAAGAAGAGCCAAAGAGCATGTCTTAGCAAGACTCCCTTATAATATTTTCACTATAAATCAAAAGAAAAAGGATTTTCCCCTTTTTATTACACTGTGAAGACAAAGCCAAAAGCCATCAATGAGTGGTTCTTCTTCTAGGGACAAATGCATCACAGAATTCTAAATAGGGATGAAGTCTTTGGCCCTAATGAGGAAGAAGAGCTCAGAGAGCAATTGTAGTATGAATAATGTCTCTTCTTCAATGGAAGGGTTAGACTAATGTATGGTCCCATAGTCTCTTGCAGTAAGAGAAAATCCTAAGCATGTGGTGGATTGTATCAGAGGTGGAGGAAGAAAAATTAGCTTTTGTTCTCCTTGGAAACAAAGTAGAAGGAAGTGAAGTTTGTTTGAGAAGATAAATACTAAATTTAATATTTTAAAAGTAAATCTTATTGAATTATTTAGACTTGAAAAACATCTACAGAGATTTGAGATTTATAAACACCTTGAGATCTGTACACCTGCAAATGTTACTAGACTCTCAACATTGCATTAGCAGGAGAAAGACTGTTTTTAATACAAGTCTTTGTATTTAACAAAGATTTCTGCATGAATTATTTTAAAAGCATCTAATATCTGCCTTTATTAATTGTGTTTCACTTTTTTCTGGTCTTTAAAATCTGGTCTTCTGGGTCTCATATTTATCCTACTTTACTGTTTGATTTATAACCACTAGTGGAATCTCCCATTTTGAATACTCCTGTTATTGCATTAATAAATTACTTTCTAGGACTATATATCAAAATTGTCATGTCATATTTTGTTTAATATTAGGTAATGAAATATGAGTGAGTAAGAGCAATGAATAAAGTGCATTATCACAGGAATTTTAAGGGAGGTGTATTTGAAACATTCTTAAATTATGCATGTCTATATAGCACTTTGATTAAATCATCTTTCTTTCTTTTCAACTCACTGAAAGTTAAGAGTCAATTGTCCTTGGGGCGCCTGGGTGGCTCAGTCGGTTAAGCATCCGACCTCGGCTCAGGTCCTGATCTCACAGTTTGTGGGTTCGAGCCCCGCATCGGGCTCTGTGCTGACAGCTCAGAGCCCGGAGCCTGCTTCACATTCTGTGTCTCCTTCGCTGTCTTTCCGTCTCCCACTCATGTTTTCTCTCTCTCTCTCTCTCTCAAAAATAAAACAAAATATTAAAAAAAAATTTTGGAAAAAAAAAAAGAGTCAATTGTCCTGAACATATATTCGATTCAGTCAATTTTTTAAAATAAAAAGCTGTGACAAGATAGAATCACCATCAAGCCTCTCCATCCTGAGGTCCAAAAATGTATTCTTAGTGTCTGTCTCCCTAAATGATTATTATTACTGTAATTTCTGTCTATTCCTCTTTTCCTTAATGTGTCTAACAAAAGAAAAAACAATATTATATTTTAGTTTTAGATCATTGCGGGGGGTGCCTAGGTGGCTCAGTCGGTTAAGTGTCAGACTCTCAATTTGAGCTCAGGTCATGATCTCAAAGCTCATGAGTTCAAGCAGGATCCACACTGCTGTCGGCACAGAGCCTGCTCGGGATTCTCTCTCTCCCTCTCCCTCTGCCCCTCCCCCACTCTCTCACATGTGCACTCACGCTCTCTCTCTTTCAAAATAAATAAACTTTAGATCATTCAGGTAAATGTGGATTTTTTTTTTATTTTTATAAAATACCTCTTCCACACAAAGCAGGCAGTAAAGCACTTCACCTAATATCTCAGTTCTCAATTCGCTAATGATTTAAGCCAATTTCATTAGCAAATTGAGAACTAAGGCCTTCTATGTTCACCCCAAATGTTCAGGAACAAGAACCAAAGCAGCCTACATCCATAAGATTTGATTATGAGTAACTCCAAGTTCTTGCCCATGGAAACTATTAAAACTATACAAAATTAATTTTCAGAAACTTAACAAAAATTAATCTGAATAATCTCTTAAAACTGAACAAATTCTTAATCATCAAACACCTGTTTATTCCAAGATGCCTGCTTCTCTTCCCACCAATCCTAAGCTATTACATCATGAAACATGCCAAATTTCAGTCAGGCTCTCACAGTCAAAGACCTTCTTTAACCACTTAAGTCCAGATCCCCATTGCTAGATTTACCTCCCCACCCCCACCCAATCATATCCTCCTTCTGGACATTCTAAGAGTGACAAAATGCTATCCTCCATAACTGCAATAGTAATAAACTCAACTTTGCTTAACAGGTTATTCTGAGGGCTAACAGCTGACAAAGTTCACCTTCCATAGGCATCAATATAAAAGCACTTCCTTGTTTTTGTTGTTATTGATGTTATTATTGATAATGTAAGTATGCATTTACTTTTGATATGATAATTTGCTTTGAACATTTCAAAACAAAATCTATTATCTATCTATAAAGAGAATTTTCAAAAACTGTAAAAAAAAGTGTGGCAAATCAATTATTTGGGAGATATTAATTCAAATATGACCTTTGTGTTTTTTAAAAAAATCTGTTTTGAGGGCACTGGGGTGGCTCAGTCCATTAGTCATCAGACTTTTGAGTTCCACTCGGGTCATGATCTCATAGTTTCATGAGTGAGATTATCCCTCTCTCTGCCCCTCCTCTGCTCACATTCTCTTTTTTGCAAAAAAAAATTTTTTTTAAATCTGTTTTTGATATCTAAAATAAAAACTCTAAGGCACCTAAAATTTTTAATTCACACTCACATAATGAAC
>CM053578.1:12907363-12923607 GCA_028646485.1 Cryptoprocta ferox
TTGTAACTGTTGATGTTTCTTCAACTAAAACCTACAAGAGTTTACATAAAGTTTTCTTAACTTCAGACTCCCACAATCACCAATGTGCTTGAGTGGTCCAGTCTACTGAAGCCTGCAGGCAAAAGGAAGACACACAGATTCAAGCCTTCTCTTCACTGAGTATCTCATGTAAAATGAACATAAAAGTTGCATTGTGTTTCCATGATAGTAAAGGTCTAGAATTGTACTGCAGTGACACTTGAAGAAAACAGAGCTTATTTTAAAGTAACAGCTAAACTGCAAAATATAGGGAAAAAATGAAGATAGGCAAATATCTAAACCATTTCTCTCTCCTTTCATTTTGTTTTTGTTAAAGTCAGACACCAATTTGCCACCATTTTTTCTCATTCTGAAAATTAAACTGGGCTGAGCTCAGCCTCCAAATGTATGTTTGGAGGAGGAGCTGGTAGCCAGCAATCCCATACAAAATGAGAGTTTTCTTCTGTCATGGTTCCATTCATGTGAGGCACCTCTCTGGATGTGAAGATACCATCTGGTCCTCACCACACTGCCTTAGTGATTTGTTGCTGTGAATAATAAACTATCTCTGTCTCTGATGTAAAGGCCTCATGTTTTACATACAAGTTCATTTGCAAGTAGGGTAAAAATCTCAGATCTTTGCACTTACTTAAAGGTCTCCTCCCTCAATTCTAAGGATCCCCTCCATTTTCTCTCATTTCAATTTTAATATTAATTTCTACATCACTAATAAAATAGTCTCAAATTACATGGTGAAATTTTATTAATGTAACCATAAATCAAATAATCTTTCATCACACTTGTAAATTAAAAACTCAAAAATGAATGTTAATTCTCTACACCCAATTTGTGCGTGGACACTGACACAATGACCACAACTGAAGGCTCTGAATTACACCATTTAAATATGTCTCAGTGGAGACTTAACCACCCATCACTTAGCTAGTTTGATATCCCCTTTGGATCCTTCCTGGCTGGTCCATACACTTAAGTAAATTTCCATTTACTATTGACATTGTCCCAGTGACAAACATGTTGATTCTCTAATATCTTTGATAAAGTTATGCCCTTCTTCTCAAGATGCCATGTTTGGCCATGATTCTTTCAGTTGAATGGACATACGAAATCATCATTTTTGCCTATCCAGTGCCAGCTCATCTTAGGCAGATTTTGTTATCCCACAGAAATTATTTTCTGGTCCTGTTTAATATCAGCATATTGAAGATGACAAAAGAAAAAGACATATGGTGATTTCACTTATATGTGGAATCTTAAAAAAAAAACTAAACAAATGAATAAATAAACAAAAAGCAGAATAAGATCTATGAGTACCAAGAACAAACTGGTGACTGACAGTGGAAAGAGCGGTGGGGGATGGGCAAAATGGGTGAAGGGGAGAGGGAGGTACAGGCTTCCAGTAATGAAATAACTAGGTCACATGAACAAAAGTAGAGCGTAGGGAATACAGTTAATGATATTGGAATAGTGCTCTATGGCGACAGATGGTAGCTGCACGTGTGGTGAATACAGCATAAGGTATAGAGACGTTGAATCACCACATTGAACACCTGAAACTAATGTAACATTGTGTGTCAACTATACTCAAAAAATGAAAAAAAAGAAGACATGAGGTCAAGGGCAGTAAGTTTTTGCATCTTACTCATTGTAAAGTAATATATATTCACCACTGAAAATTTGTATAAGGCCAACATATCAAGGAAAAATAACTGTGAAAATGTTAATATATTTCCTTATAAAACACACAGCTGAGATCTCAATGTATATCACAGTTTGCATCCTTTTTTCTCTTAAAATTACAGATTAGGCATTATACTCCATTATTAAAACTTCTCCTTTAGTTAATTCAAATGCTTAACATTTTCAGCCCAAATGACACTATAGAAAGAAAATTAAATGGAAACATAATCATTGATAATATGAAAGAAGAAAAGTGGCAATATTTAAAATGTAGGAAAAAAAGAAATGTAGATGAGGTGGCCCTGAATACAGTTTCAAAGTGGCACTGAGAAATTTTGTTGTCTAGTAAACTAATGCATACATCTAATCAACAGATGCTATGACTCTCTTCAAAGGCGTAATGGCATACCTTTATCAATTTCTGCACTTTTCAATTAAATCTCTAGAGGCTAAAATTGATCACTGCACTCCAAGAAGTATGCAATTGAACCATAAGGTAAGACTTCATTAAACAGAAAATTGACTTAGTTGAATAAGATAGAAGTATTGTATTGACTTAAACAAAAACAACATTGAAAGAAGCGACAAAAGGAATAATTAAAAATTCACTACTCGGGGGTGCCTGGGTGGCTATTGGTTAAGCATTCGACTCCTGATTTCAGCTCAGGTCATGATTACACGGTTCCTGAGTTCGAGCCCTGTGTCGGGCTCTGTGCTAGACGTCTAGGCTGACAGTGCGGAGCCTGCTTGAGACTCTCTCTTTCTCTCTCTGCCCCTCCCTGCACATCCTCGCTTTCTCTCTCATTCTCTTTCTCAAAATAAAAATTAAAATAAAAATTAAAAATTCACATACTCAAAGACATTCAGAGCCAGGAATGAATAACAGAAATGTTAAATATATTAAAATGCATATATTACAATCACCAACATCAGGTAACTATAGTTAGTTCTGTGGCTAAGTTTAGTGGAAATGAGGCAGCAAATTTGGGGAGCGGGTTTTTGTTTTTGAGTTTGGATGAAATCACTTCTCAAGCATTTTTAGGAATTTTTTTAAAACAGTTCATGAGAAAACCTGGGCTGATTAAAGAAAAATACTCATTAAGTTCAAGTTGTAAAATGATTTAATCATGTTCTATCATATGCCAAGGACGTAACTTACCTAACCAGAAACAGCTATTATATAAATTGATGTCTTAGAAGAAAACTGATCAGATAGGGATACTTGCATCAGTCACTGTTACTATTTTCTTTCCTTTTTTTCTATTTTTTTTAATGTTTATTTACTTTTGAGAGAGAGAAAGACAGAGTTGTGAGCCGGGGATGGGCAGAGAGAGGGAGACACAGAATCTGAAGCAGGCTCCAGGCTCTGAGCTGTCAGCACAGAGCCTGACATGGGGCTCGAACTCACAAATGGTGAGATCATGACCTAAGCCAAGTGACTGAGCCATGCAGGTGCCCCATTATTTTCTATTTCAGGGTAGGAGGTGGGAGGCGAGTAAAGGACTCTTTTTGTTTCAAGTATCAAAAGCCTCGACCTAAATGAAAATCTCTCTCTCTCTCTCTCACTCACACATACACACACACAAACACAGAAGGATTGTATTATATGTCTGGCTTCACGTATGACTTTATGCAGGGGTTCAAATGATGCCATCATGGGCACAAGTACTATCTTACCATAGTATTTTTTTTCAGATGGCTCCATTCAGACAGACTTTGTTTTCACAGTCAAAAGATGGCTATAACCTGGAAAGCTTACAGCTTTCAACCCCCATTGGAAAAACTCAAGATTCTTTTGTTCCAGGATTCTCAATTAGAGAGAGATTCATTACTTCCATTGGTCTTGATTGGTCCAGGTAGACAGTCTTGAACTGGATGATAAGGATGGGCAATGCACTGGCAGCCATAAGACCAAATCCCATGTCCAAGGGGTGAGAATTGATTTTTTAAGAAAAAAAAAGTTATTTTGTCAATGTCAGAAAAGGGTCAAGTTTGGCTAAGTGATGCAGACAATAGATCTATCACAGAGTGTATGTGTGCTGCTAATGACTGATTTTACCTATGAAGGGTGTTGTTTAGAACAAAAGCAATGAATCTCCAAACCTACCATAAATTGGTGCTTCATTATATAGGAAAGTGAAGCAGAATAGATTGTGAGGGTGAGTGACACACACACACACACACACACACACAGAGAAAGAGAGAGAGAGAGAGAGAGAGAGAGAGAGATTTGGCAGAAGCATGTGTCCGTAATAGAAAATATACTGCAGTAATTGTTAAAATTCTGAGAAAAAAAATGAGTTTGCTTGAGGTCCCGCCATATTCCCAAGTCATGCTCCCCCTAGAGAAAAATGATTTTGCCTGAAATCACTAGACTTTTGTGGCTCACTGGGGAAGCTTGCCAGGAGGAATGTGTGCTTTTGCCAGGATGTGTAGTCAGAGATTTCACTGCACTGAGAGTGGGGGAAACCTGCTGGCAACGGATCAGACTGAGACTGCTGTGGGGATATAGATGCATGTCCTGGAAGAATTACAAATTTCCATCAAAGTTTCAAGTCTTCTCCTGTTGAGTTGTTAAGAGTTATCAGATTTGCCAAGGAACAGACTGAATTTACAAATGAGTCTTGCCAATAAGGATAAACTCTAAACATACTATTTAAAATGAATCAGTGTTACAACATCAACACAGTATGTATTTTATTACCATGGTTATTTTTCTCAAACTGCTGACGCCAACCCACCTAAGATTATTGTCATCCAGATCTCCCTTACTCAATTTCACAGGCAGGTTCCACGTCCATCCCTCCATCATGAATCCTTTCCAAACAATGTGTTTTTAAAAAAAAATATATATATATATATATATATGTGTGTGTGTGTGTATACACATATATGCACATATATCATGCATATGCAAATTTAATACATATAGAATATATATTTAATATATTAGTCATACAGATATAGATTATCTAATTGCTTTAACAGTAACTTTTATACATCATTTCTATAAAGGAGTCTTTAGAATAAAGTTGACAACATAACTGGCTCCAAAATATTTTGAAGAGCTGGGAGGAATGACAGAGATGATTTTGTCCAATCCCTTCATTTTATCAATGAAAAAAGCCACAGAAAAGTCGGGGTAAACACAGTGAGGAAGCAATAAGTAAAACTCCTGGATTGGGATTGTAAATCCAGTCCAATATCTGCAACACTGGCTATCTCTTCACCAATGACTGAGGCTTATACTACTTCCTTAAGCTAGCCCTCCCATCTGTATATTCCTTTTCCTCTTAGCGGTAAGTTTCAAGAACCTTCTTTATGAAATTAAAGGAGGCACTACTAAGTCATAACTAAGTTATGGGTAAGCAATACATTAGTTGTAAATGACTCCCTACTACTGTTTCCAAGATGGCCTCAGTTGACCCAAAGTAGCACGTTGAAGGAGGCACAAGGGTAATGGTGCCCCATCTGCTCCTTGCGATGAGCACACTGATGACAGAATTAGTAAGACAAAATGTGAAGTATGCAGGTGCTCTAAGCCTTTTGGACAAGTACTCCCACATTATCTTCTAAACGACACACTGGATGGTTCCCATTTCTCATCTACGACAAGTACTCTGGGTCTTCTTAAATTCTCCACTCCTTACCATCCCTCCAGCTATGATTTTTTAATACTCAACATCATATTGAATTCAAGCCACCTGTTTGCACAGATGACAGCTTGCTCACTTTTATGCAGGAGCTAAAGATCTAGGCCTGACAAAACATGAGTTAAACTGTCACTTTGCTTTGTTTCTCCAAGTTTAAAGTGAGTTAAAGAATCAGAGAGAACAGATGTCTCTCCTTACACATTCCATTTCACCTTTTCTTTTTCTTTTTTCTTTTTTGGTCTCCCGTGATCTTTTAGAAAACACGATATGAGATTCTTTGCACCGAACATTATGTTTCTGCTTCAAAAAGATGAACCTTCCTGTCCCTCTTCCTAATAGGACACTCACTGTCACATCATTAAGCAGATAAGAGTCACAATCTGCAGACCCTGCCTCACTTCACCTGCATTTTCGCTTTGTAACATTTGCTCTGGGGCACAGCTGAAAGCACACATATGATCAACTAGCAGGTATCTGTGTTCACAGATGCAGTTATGATACAGAAAACAAGCGCTATTTTTATCCTTATCAAAGTGTTCTGCTACAGCAAGTAACAAGATAATACACACTA
The DNA here is from genome assembly GCA_028646485.1 of Cryptoprocta ferox. Classification (NCBI taxonomy): domain Eukaryota; kingdom Metazoa; phylum Chordata; class Mammalia; order Carnivora; family Eupleridae; genus Cryptoprocta; species Cryptoprocta ferox. The sequence goes on from CM053578.1 coordinate 12,913,304, forward strand.
GTTTTCAATCTCTGGTTAGACTAGTCACTCAATTATTTACTTGTTAATTGTTTACCATGTTCCTGAGAAATGTGAAGTGGGAGAAAAAAAACAGCAAAAATCTAGTCTGTAGAATAAAATATAGTTACGTGGCACATTAAAAAAAATAGCCACCATGTATTACTATCTACAATAGTGAAGCATTTCATTAGGCATTTGTACTTATCTCATTTAATTCATACAAAAATGGCCCTTTTTTACCTAGGAGAAAATAAAATTGAGCCTCAGGGAGCTTAATTAACTGGACTAACACTATACAATTAAGAAAATGGTGGAGCCGGAATTCTGATAGGACACAGATTTAATACAATTTCATGAGAGTTACAATAGCTGCTCCCAAGGGAGGCTACTTCTGGGTCTCTATCCCCTTCCAGCACACACCCCTCCCAGTCTTGGCTGGTGTCCTGACCTGCAGCAAACAGAGGTAGTCATTAATGGGGCAACTCCTGAGAGTCCTTGCAATGTTCCTTTCAGGGATACAGCTGAGGTTTAAACCTGGCAATTGCTGGAGCCTGTGCCTCCTTGTCTATTCTGCAGGGGCAGGTTCCTGTTTCTTTCAGCCTCCTCAGTGTCAGCTGTCAGAACCCTGTCAGAAACCAAGCACAACAGCATCTGGCTAACAGCAGACCCTGCCCATGCTTGACTGGTGCATTCAACTTGCTAAAGTTCAGCAAGAATGGGGTGATAACCTTCAAAGGGCCGAAGGCAGGCTGTGATCCTGGAGCCCAATGATGGATTCCTCCTGCTCTTATATTAGACTCTATGTCATCATATGAAAAATACATATGTGTGTGTTATTTCTTAAAAAGTATATGTTTTTTCCTTTCTTTTTAATTTTTTAATGTTTATTTACTTTTGAGAGAGAGAGACAGAGCATGAATAGGGGAGGGGCAGAGAGAGAGGGAGACACAGAGTCTGAAGCAGACTCCCAGGCTCTGAGCTGTTAGCACAACAGTTCGAACTCACAAGCTGTGAGATCATGGCCTGAGCTGAAGTTGGACACTCAATCGACTGAGCCACCCAAGTTCCCCAGTACATGTTTGTTTGTTTTTTCCAGTTGTTTTATTGTGATAAAATGCTCACAACACAATTTACCATCTTAGCAATTGTTTTGATTGCTTATTATTTTTGAGACACAGAAAGAGACAAAGTGTGAGCAGGGAAAGAGCAGAGAGAGAGGGAGACACTGAATCAAAGGAGGCTCAAGGCTCTGAGCTGTCAGCACAGAGCCTGACACAGGGCTCAAACTCTCAAACTGCAAGATCATGACTTGAGCTGAAGTTGAACACTTAACCAACTGAGCCAGCCAGGCACCCCTACTATTCTAGCAATTTTAACTGTACAAGTTAGTGTATTCAGTACATTCATAATTTTGTGCAACCATCATCACCATCAATCTCCAGAACTCTTTGGATCTTCCCTTATCAAACTCTATATACCTGTTTAACAATACTCCCCAATCCCCTTTTCCCACAGTCCCTGGAAATCACCATTCTACTTTCTGTCTCCGCAATTTCAACTACCTCTATGTACCTTGGATAAAAGTGGGATTATATGGCATACATCTTTTTGTGATTAGCTTATTTTACTTAGCATAATGTCTTCAAGATTCACACATGTTGTAGCATATGTCAGAATTTCCTCCCATCTTAAAGATGACTAATACGCCACTGTATGTATATACCATATCTTCCTATCTATTCAGCCATCAATGGAAACTTGAGTTGTTTCCATTTTTTAGCTATGGCAAATAATGCTACCATAAACATGGATGAACAAATATCTCTTTAAGACACTGTTTTCAATTCTTGGGGGATACACCTCAAAGTGGAATTTCTGGATCATATGGTAATTTTGTTTAATTTTTTGAGGACACTCCACAGTTTTCCACAGTAGTTATACCATTTCACATTCCAACCAGTAGTGTACAATGTTCTAACTTCTCCACTTCCTTATCAACATTTGTTATTTTCTGTTTTCTTTTGTTTATATTTTTAATAGTAACCATTCTATGATTGTGTTTTTGATTTGCATGTCTCTGATGTGCATATTTTCATGTGTTTTTTGTCCATTTGTATATCTTGGAAAAATGTCTATTCAAGTCCTATGCCATTAATCTGGTTTTTGTTGCCTTTGTTTCTTTTTGTTGTTGTTTCTGAGTTTTAGGAGTTTTCTAAGTATCTAGTTACTGATCCCTTATCAGATATTTCATTTGCAAATATTTTCTCCCATCCTGTGGGCTCTTGTTTTACTCCATTGATAGTACCTTTTGATGTGCAAAGTTGTTTTAATTTTATGGAATCCAATTTGTCAAATTTAAATTTTGATCATCTAAGCTGTTGGTCAGATCCAAGAAATCACTGCCAAATCCAATGTCATGAAGACTTTGTACTATGTTTTGTTATAAGAGTTTTCTACTTTTAAGTCTTCAATTTAGGTCACGGTTCCATTTTGAGTTAAGTTTAGTATACAGTGTTAGGTAAGCGTTCGACTTCAATATTTTGCGTGTTGATATCCAGCTTTCCCATCACCATTTGTAGAAAAGATTGCTGTTTCTCCATTGAAGGATTTTGGTACTCTCGTCAAAAATCATTTGAACATATATGAGAGGGTTTGTTTCTTGGCTTTCTGTTTTATTCTACTAGGATATGTGTCTGTCTTTATACTCACACCACAGCGTTTGGATTACTGTACCTTTAGTGGTTGATTTTAAAATAAAAAAAAATGAGTCCTCCAACTTTTTAAAAAAATTTTTCAGGATTGTTTTGAGTATTTCAGAGTCCTTTGTGATTTCATATGAAATTTAGGATAAGTTTTTCTATGTTACAAAGAATGCTGTTGGGATTTTGATGGGAATTGCATTGAATCTGCAGATCACTGTGGGTAGAATTGAGATTTTAACAATATTAAGCCTTTCAATCTATTAATATTAGATATCTTTCCATTTATTGATATATTCTTTAATATCTTTCAGGACTGGTGATAGTTCTTCATTAAAAGTTTGAAAGAATTCACCAGCAAAACAATCAGGTCTAGGGCTTTCTTTTTTAGGAGATAATTGATTACTGGTTCAATCTTCTTACTTATATTTCTTACCTCCTTAGTTAGAGCTTTATTCAGATTTCCTAATTCTGCATAATTTAGTATTGGTACATTTTGTTCTTCTAATAATTTGTACATTGTATTTAAAATATCCAATTTGTTGATGTAGAACTGTTCATAGTACTGTCTTAAATCTCTATTTCTGTAGAATCCATAACAATGTCCTCACTTTTATTTCTGACTTTAGTAATTTGTTTTATTAAATCTAGTTAAAACTTTGCCAATTTTTTTATCTTTGCCAAACAAATTTTTATTTTTTTCGTTTCTCTATTGTTTTTCTATCTTCTATTTCCTTTTTCTCTATTTTAGTCTTTATGATTTCCTTCCTTTTGCTAGCTTTAGGTTTACTTTTTTTTTTCCTTCTTCTTTTTGTATAGTTCCTTAAGTTATAAGGTTAGATTGTTGATCTGAGATCTTTTCTTTAAAATAAATGCTTATTCATTTTTGAGAGAGAGAGAGAGAGAGAGAGAGAGAGAGAGAGAGAGAGAGAGCGTGAGCAGAGGAGGGCCAGAGAGAGAAAGGGGGACAGAGGATCTGCAGCAGGTACTGGGCTGACAGCAGTGAGCCAAAACTCACAAACTTTAAGATCAAGACCTCAGTTGAAGTCAGACGTTCAACCAACTGAGCCACTCAGGTGCCCCTGTGATCTTTTTTTTTTATTGTGTTAACATTTACATTTCTAAATTTCTCCCTTAGCACCGCTTTCACTGTGTCACATACATTTTAGAGGTACATTGTGTTTTCACGTTCATTTATCTCTAAATATTTGTTTTTACTTATTCCTAAGTTATTTTTTACTTTTACTGTGATTTCTGCCTTGGTTAAGAGTACATTTCATTTCCATATATTTATGGATTTTTCCAGTTTTTCTTCTAACATTGATTTCTAACTTCATCCCATTTTAATTAGAGAAGAGCCTTTGTATATCTTTTAAAATCTATTGATCCTTGGTTTGTGGACTAATTTATAGTCTACCCTGGAAAATATCACACGTGCACTTGTGCAGAATGTATATTATGTTGTTTTACAGAGTGTTTCTAGATGTCTGTTAGACATAGTTGGTTCATTGTGCAGTTCAAGTCTTCTATTTCCTTTTTTACCTTCTATCTGCTTGTTAAATCCATTGTTAAGAATGGGGTATTCAAGTATCTATTCTTAAAGAGCTATTTATTTCTTCCTTTCAATTCCATCCATTTTTGATTCATATATTTTGATGGTCTGTTTTTAAGTGTATAAATGTTTATAACTGTTACACCTTCTTGATGTATTAAAACTACTGTCCCTATATAATGCTGTTCTTTGTATAATTAACTTTTTTCATTTAAAGTCTATTTTGTCTGATATTAGGATAGTCATTCATGATCTCTTTTGGTTACTGTTTGCATGGAATATCTTTTGTCCTCCTTCCACTTTCAAGTTATTTGTGTCTTTGGATTGAAAATGTGTCTCCTATATAAAGCATATAGTTAGAGCATATTTTAATCCATATGACAATCTGATCTTTTTATTGGAGAGTTTAATCTATTTGTAATTACTGGTAATTTGAAGTTACTGTTCACAAGAAAAAACTGATTTTTTTCATTTTTTCTATTTGTTTTCTCTATGTTTTATGGATTTTTATTCTCATTTCCTATATTAGTCTTCTTTTATGTTTAGTTGATTTTTTACAGTGAAATGTTTAAACACCTTCTCATTTCCTTTTGTGTATATTCTGCAGCTATTTTCTTTATGGTTACAATGGGAACTATATTTAATCTTCAAGTTTATAACAGGTTAATTTGAATTTACACTTTCTATCCTCAATAACATACAAGTCCCTCCTCCTTTACAGCTCCATCCCTACCACTTCTAGTTGTGGTGTCATAAAATTACATTTCAGATATCATGTGTCCAAAACCATAAATTCTGTGACTGAATTCCTAAGAAACTAAAGTCTATATTGTCTCTGGTATCTTTGTCACTTTCTGCTCCCATGGGTTGAATCCATTAGAGCCTGAGTGAGAGGCAAGATGACCGTTATGACTTCTCACCCTCTTCTCATGGGAATTCATTGCTTCAGTTTTTAGAGAAATCTGGTGCTAAGATTAAGACTTTTGAAAAAAGGAAAGGTTTCACTTAAACCTTCAGAAAGGTCTAGGTGCCCTATTGCAATAAAAAAATCCACTTTTGTTATTATGTACATTCAGTAACTAATAAAGCAGTATGTGTTTATACATTGGTATTTCCCTTATACAGTGATCTGCCTGAGGTCACAAGGTATAAGGAATGCTGAATAATGAGAGAATTTAGCCATTCCTGGATTCAAGCATTTAAAGTCATCTCACAGCACCCTAAATTTCAATTATACTCCTAATCATAACTTCAACCCCAATATACACACACCCAGGCCTCCTGGAAATCCAAAAGTTCCAGGCTCTTACTGAGATATAGCCCATCAGTAAGATGCTTTCTTTTTCTTCCACAAGAGTTTTATGAGGCAATCAGTGATAAGCCAGCCTTCAAGTATTGCTAGATAATGTACACACACATACACACTCACATACACATTCACACACATACACACACACACACACACACACACTTGCAGTTCTGTATATAAAACATCAGAAGAAAAAAAATCTGTTTTCACAAACAGTACTCTAAACCAACATTAAATAGTTAATTTTAATTGATTAAATCTTTAAAACCTAAGTAGACATAAAGTTAGCTGATTTCTAGAGTGTTACAGAAAACTCTTTATGCTCCTACATATTCTCTATGGCAGTCAGCCAGAGAAAGCCTTTGGAAGACCAAAACTCATGCTGGAGCCATTGAAGTTTATTCTTGCCCATTCTGAAAAACTGGCTGATACTGATAATTGTTATAAAAAGTTTACCCCATGAGCCTCATAGGCTGCCAAGAATGTAATTGTGCTGAAATGGAAGGCTGGTATTAAGCTTGCATCTGGTTCTGAGTCAAGGAGCCCTCACTCTTTGACTAGCATCAAGGGAAGCTTCTTTCATTTAGGGAAAACAGATGGAACAAATTGACTATAATCGAGTTCATTTTGAGGAACTGTCCCAGCTTGTCCAAACTGATGGCACATTGGATAGGATTTCAAATAATTAACACCTGCAGGAGTTGTACTTACTACCCCTGGTTCAAATAAATCAAATTTAAAAACATTTATTAGGCATATACTATGTTGGAGGCATGGTTTCACTTATGATTTTATTCAACATGATATTATAATCCTAATCTGCCCCCCTCTTTTACTTAACAATTATGACAGAACACTGTATTCTGTAATAATAAAAACATTTTTCAGAATACTCCAGATTGTGTTTTCATTGATTATTTCAATATATGGTTTTTGTGACATTCAGCATTTGCATTTTAGGTGGAATCTTAAATATATTCTAATGTTCCTGAGAACTACAACCCTCTTCCTGAATGCCTTCTCAATCTTCTCCTCAATCTGCTCAAGAGTCAAATGCATGTCATTTAGAAATTTGCTCAAGCATTTTTGGATCTTGAAGTTTCAACTCAACCATGACAAAAAATTGTATCCATAAATCTGTAAATGCTGAAGCGATTAAAATACTTCAGCAATAAAACTCAATAAACACTAAGTTTCTACTATATATCAGGCACTAACTAGTGTATGTGCTAGGGATAAAAAATACACATAACGCATCCTCTCATGATAAAGAAGCTCACTCTTCAATGGAGGATATAGGCAAATAAAAGTATTTCAATACAAAGAGAAGTACTGTGATTAAGAGTAGACTTGTGTTGTTGAATAAAGGTTGGAATTAGCCACCAGTATTTTCAGACACTAGGCAAAATCGAGATGAACTATAAGTGTAAAATACAGACTGGATTTTAAAAATTCAATATGAAAAAATATAAAATATCTCATTTTAAAAATACAGATTAATATTGAAATGCTACTCAGGATATATTGTATTAAACAAAATGTATTAATACAATTGATTTCACCTGTTTCTTTTCATTTTTAATGCTTCCTTTAGAAAAATCTGAAAATTACAATGCATTTGTTACTCACATTAGGTTTTTGTTGGACAACACTGGTATGAACCCTTATGCCAGACCTCCTGTCCTCAAAATTCATTCACTTACTAGCTGTGAGACCTTAGGCAAGAGTTACTTAATTTTCTTTGCCTGTTTGGTCATGCATAAAAAGAAGCTGATAACAAATAACATTACTGATTGAAAAGGTTGTTGGAATGAGTAAATGAATTAAACCACGTAAAAGGCTACTGTTACTAAATAAGTACACAGAAGAGTACCCACCTCAGGCCAGGAAAAGTAAACTCAAGGAAGAGTTTGGAAAAAGAAAAAAAAATAGTTTCACTGAGCCTCAAAAGAATATGAGAGAGTTGTCCAAGTGTAATAGGAAAGGAAGAATATTCTAGGAACAGGGAACAATACTAATGAAGTCATCAAAACTGGAAAGACCCATGGGCCATTCCAGGAACTGAAAGTGGTTTTTAAGATGTAAGACTGCAAAATTCCTCAAAGCAGTGGCGGGAGAAGAGACTAGAGAAGAGGCAAAAGCCAGGTCAATTCACTGTCCTATCCTATTCCAAGGAAGTGAGGAAATTGAGAACTCCCTCTCTAAAATTAACCACACTGTCCCAGGAGTGTCAAAGCTAAATATACAAAGAGAAGAACTTAAATGAGAAAAAGTGATGTCATGTAGGTGACTGCTAAAATATTAATAAAAGAATCTCTGAGGAGTAAGCCATACTGTTTCTTCCCCACTTAGCTTACTCTCAAGGCAGCCTGCTTCTGTTAACTAGAAAGTTACCCATTTCCACTAATTGAGCCTATGAAGCCAACAAGCCAACAAGCCAACAATTTTGAATTCTGTAAATTGGGAAGATCACCAAAATAAACACTAGTGCTCAGATTCTAGTCTGATTACTGATAAACACAAATTCTCATAAGTTCTTCGTAACTTATACAGACAAAATTGAATTAGAGAGATCTGCCTTCCGGGAGAAAAAGAAAATGTTGGAAGCTCTATGAAAAGGGTTATGTTGTTGTATAGATACAGGTAGGATCACAATATAAACTAAGGCACATAAGAAGGTTTAATTTGCACAAACATTGATTCAAAGCAGACAATGCCAAACAGAAAGCGGTTAGGACCCCTCTGCTGGGAGCAGTAAGGAACAGGTTTTTATAGAAAAGGCTTAGAAGTAAAACAAAACATTTGCTCAGCTTTAAGCATTAAGCAGTTGCTTTATCAGAGAGAGCCTAGTTGGCTGTTTATGATTATTCTTAAGTTTCGTTTTGTTGTTTGGCTTCTAGTGCATGGACTCTGATGTAGCTACTGGTTTGCTTACATACACTGCCTAGGCAAAGAGCCACCTCAGCCTAATGGCCTCCTTGTTTATTTTCACAGTAGTTGCAAAGGCATATCATAAGGACAATAAAATAATGAGAAAGGTGACTCTTCTGGAAGAAACAGGGCAGATTAAATTTTAACTATGTTAAATAAAGAAACATTATGAAAAGTGAAATAGACAAATACATGTATCCGTATATATCTATAGTATATACTAAAGGCATGATAGGAGAACCTGTAACCGTAAGCAACACCAATAATATGTGAAATAACTTTTAACTTTGGTTACGGTCATTCTTTTGTGCTCTCTTCTCCTAAGATTTGCTGCTTTGTCATCAATGGTTTAAGCAGCTAGATACAAACAGCTGGTCTATGCCGACATCCTGTGACAGCAGCTGAGTACACATTCCCAGTTGACATCCAATAGATTCCTTAAATATTTCTTGATCATATGCTATTAGCAGGTTTCTCAGAGTTTGTCTGCATCCCATCTTGTTGCCAACCTCCACCTCGGTGTGAATGTGTCACTGAAGCAGGCCAACCCCTTGTTTAAGGCATGTTCTTTCTCGTAGAACAGTGCTTTGTCTTGCCCAGTCTCATCAACAGACCGCATTTACTCACTCATAGTTCAACACTACAATCTCCCAAATGCCTCTTCTTTGAGTTAGGTGGGTTTTTAAAAATTATTTATTATCCTTCATATTTGAAAACTAATGAACACAATTGACAATTTTGAAAAAGAATAAAACTCTAGTTAAGACAGATGCATCTTCAGATGAATGAGAACTACAAAGGAAATAAAAATGTAAAAGTAAATATTATACTAAATTATTTCTAATGATATTTAAGAACTAAGCTCCTAAGGTTCTATATTTTTACTATTATCCAAATTGCAAATCTCACTGTGACTGTTCTTGGGAAGAGAGCACAGAAAACCCAAATTTGAAAACACTGAGCCATTTAAAAAAAAGACTAATTGAGAAATGGCCTTGGTGGTAGGAGAGCCAACTGGGAAATGCTCAAGCAAACAGTGATGGAATGTGATAGAAGCTATTAAAATCCAAATCCACACACACATTCAAATTGTTTTTCATCTGGACACGGTTTCTTCCCCTAGTGTGAACAGCAATTACAAATGATGGGCTTCAACACTCTCAACCAATGCCCAATGCGAGAGGCACGTTTATGCTTTTAAACATTTGGGCCATTTACTTGTTCATATGCTGTACTTTGATGCCCAGGTTTCCTTCTGTGCCAGAGATTCTGGTCCAGAATGAAACTGGAAGAAGATAGTGCAGTGACAGGATGATAAATGAGGTTCACCAAATTAAAAGGTTGGGCTGTCCTCATCTGTTCTTGGCAAGAGAAACAGATTTACCAACATGTCTGCCCTGAAATACATTCTTCCATAAAGTTTTAAAGGCAAACACCCAGCGTCCACAGTATATAAAGACTAATGGCAACTCTCCTCTTTTTGTCTCTACATAGCTACCCAGATTCACAATTCCTGCTGTAGAACAGGGGACTTGTATTAATACAAATGCTGTGTGTTTGTTGTAACTTGAACCTAATTCGTATTTTAAAAATTCCAAAATAGAAGAAAATCTTAAGATGCAACCATTCAATTTCATGAGGGATTGTCCCCTTAAAATAAGATTTGTTCCACATTACATTTTTTTCTTTAATAGTTTATTTTCAAGTTGGTATCCATATAAAACCCAGTGCTCATCCCCACAAGTGCGCTCCTCCATACCCATCACCCCCTTTCCCCTCTACCCCTCCCTGATCAGCCCTCAGGTTGTTATCA
>CM053578.1:12923707-12948600 GCA_028646485.1 Cryptoprocta ferox
TTTTCCAGAGCGGCTGTACCAGTTTACATTCCCACCAACAGTGTAGGAGGGTACCCGTTTCTCCACATCCTCGCCAGCATCTATAGTCTCTTGAGTTGTTCATTTTAGCCACTCTGACTGGCGTGAGGTGGTATCTCAGTGTGGTTTTGATTTGTATTTCCCTGATGATGAGTGATGCTGAGCATCGTTTCATGTGTCTATTGGCCATCTGGATGTCCGCTTTGGAGAAGTGTCTCTTCATGTCTTCTGCCCATTTCTTCACTGGATTATTCTTTTTTCGGATGTGGAATTTGGTGAGTTCCTTGTAGAATTTGGATAATAGCCCTTTATCCGATATGTCATTTGCAACTATCTTTTCCCATTCCGACGGTTGCCTATTAGTTTTCCTGATTGTTTCCTTTGCTGTGCAGAAGCTTTTTATCTTGATGAGGTCCCAATAGTTCATTTTTGCTCTTGATTCCCTTGCCTTTGGGGATGTGTCGAGTAGGGAATTGCTGCGGTTGAGGTCAAGGAGGCTGTTTCCTGCTTTCTCCTCTAGGGTTTTGATGGTTTCCTGTCTCACGTTCAGGTCCTTCATCCATTTGGAGTTTATTTTTGTGTATGGTGTAAGAGACTGGTCTAGTTTTGTTCTTCTGCATGTTGCTGTCCAGTTGTCCCAGCACCATCTGTTAAACAGGCTGTCTTTTTTCCACTGGATACTCTTTCCTGCTTGGTCAAAGATTAATTGGCCGTACATTTGTGGGTCCAGTTCTGGGTTTTCTATTCTATTCCATTGGTCTGTGTGTCTCTTTTTGTGCCAGTATCATACTGTCTTGAGGATGACAGCTTTGTAGTAGAGGCTAAAGTCTGGGATTGTGATGCCTCCTGTTTTGGATTTCTTCTTCAATATTACTTTGGCTATGCGGGGTCTTTTGTGGTTCTATACAAATTTTAGGATTGTTTGTTCTAGCTTTGAGAAGAATGCTGGTACAATTTTGATTGCGATTGCATTGAATGTGTAGATTGCTTTGGGTAGTAATGACATTTTAACAATGTTTATTCTTCTGATCCATGAGCATGGAAAGTTTTTCCATTTCTTTGTATCATCTTCAATTTCTTTCATAAGATTTCTATAGTTTTTATCGTACAAATCTTTTGTATCTTTGGTAGGTTTATTCCTAGGTGTTTTATGGGTTTTTGTGCAATTGTGAATGGGATCAGTTTCTTGATTTCTCTTTCTGTTGCTTCATTATTGGTGTATAAAAATGCAACCAATTTCTGTATGCTGATTTTCTACCCTGCGACTTTGCTGAATTAATGGATTAGTTCTAGTAGGCTGTTGGTGGAGTCGGTCGGGTTTTCCATGTAGAGTATCACGTCATCTGCAAAAACTGAATGTTTGACTTCATCTTTGCCAATTCTCATGCCTTTTATTTCCTGCACATTTCATTTTAAAATTTAGTCCATCCCGGGGCACCTGGATCACTCTGTCAGTTAAGTGTCGAACTTTGGCTCAGGTCATGATCTCATGGTTCATGAGTTTGAGATCCATGTTGGGCTCTGTGCTGACAGAGGGTCTCCCTCTCTCTTTGTCCCTCCGCTACTCATGCTCTGTCCCTCTCTCTCTCAAAAATAAACATTAAAATTTTTTAAATTTAATTCAAAGCACTCAAAATGCAATTAAATGTATAGATGTTAACTGATTTCCCAAATTTTTAAGAAACTCGTGTCTAAAATAATACCTAGATAAGCAAACTTATACAAAATCATTTCAATCTGTAATTGTAGAAGTTTTGAAAGGATGCTAATTCTTTAAACAGAAATAAAAGCAGAGTAGTAAAACTTTTAGTCACAACTGTAGACAGGCAATACCTTCTAAATACCAGACCTCTAAAATTGACTACAAGCTAAATTACCAAGTACAACATGACAACCAGTAAATCTGTCCTGCAGTTTCATTATCTCAGATACTTTGTACATTGTCACCCCAAATCCAATCAACAATGTTTTCACTATATTAAGTTCAATTTAAAAACATTCTAGAATATTTTAATTTAACTAATTAAATTAACTAATTTAAGTATTTTGTTACCCCTTATGAATATTTTTTAAAAGCGTAATTTTATCTTTCATTTTTCTTTATGTTATATTTTGGATTCTGATTCCTTCCTGTTCTCCTAAGATAATTTAGTAAAACTGAAGTATTCTAACCAGGCCCTGATTCTGTTTTCTAGGTTTAGTTCGGAATCGTTCCTGTTCACTGAGGGTTACAAGTTTTGTTTCACAACGTCCTACCTGTGTACAGATTATTCACAGAACAATGAATGAAACTTGCTACAGAATACAGAGCAAACGCTTTGAGTGTCATTTGTCTAATAATAATTTAAAAAAAATTTTGCAAAAATGTATCTTTAAGCCGGCAATATTAAATAGCAGTATAATTCAATCCCACAAGCCCACAGAGCTTCCTAGTCTATTGTTTCTCATTTTTAATGACTTATTTCATTTGTAGTATGATTGTGTTTTGTGGACATGTGTGCATAAGGGTACATGTACTTACAGTTTCTCTTCAATGCCCCCAATGCTATTTATCCTTTTTATTCCTTTATCATTACCCTTAATTTCCCCTGCTTTCCAAGTTTCTGAGGGAACTTTAACATTTTCTAACAAATCTAGGTACTTCTGCAGGAGATTTTTAAGATTTAAGGAAATGGATAGACAGGAGAGGTAAACTGTAATCAATATCCCCATGATAGGCAGGTATTTTCAATATATAGGTCATCTCTTGGGGCTCCTGGGTGACTCAGTCAGTTAAGCATCAGATTTTGGCTCAGGCCATGATTTCACAGTTCCTAAGTTCAAGCCCCACATCAGGCTCTGTGCTGACACCTCAGAGCCGGGAACCTGCTTCGAATTCTGTGTCTCCCTCTCCCTCTGTCCCTTGCCTGCTCACACTCTGTCTCTGTCTCAAAAATAGACATTATATATATATATATATATACACACACACACACACACACACACACACACACACACACATACATATATGTCATCGCTTTAATATCACAACCTTTGAAGGAATATAATATTACCACCATTTTAATCTATGAAAAAACAAATTTAGAGAGATCCAGTCACTTGCCTCTCATCACACTGATAATTAGGGAAGGAGCCAGTACTGAACTAGATTTCCAACAAGAACACCTATGATTTAGTGCTAAATCATAGTGCTTTAAGCTTCTATGTAAATCAGTAGTTACAAAGTTAGAAAGCCATGTTTTGGGAAACTTACAATTTTATTCTGTAGCCTTTCTACTTGTTCACAAATGTAACATGATTTATATCATTTTGTCATCTCAAATGTTAATTTCATAATAAAAATTATTAGCACTATATATAGACTACATTAAGTTAGTTTTACCATAGGAGATTATTATAGAAAAAAACTTTTGGCAATAATCTTCAAAAACTAAAATGACTTAAACTGCTTTATTACTGATACATCAAATAAGAGTAAATGTTTAGTATAACTTGGGGAATACTAATATTCCTAGAAACTTTCTATTTGTGGAAAATGTTTTAATTAAAGCATTTCTCTGCTTTCTGAAAAATACTAGCTGTACAAAATGTTACTTGGTGCTTCAAGTGATAGATTCCATGTTTTGAAGAGTTCAGGAACACTGCATTTCAAAATGTGGTTTAAAGGATCTGCGAGGTCCCTGATGGGAGGCAGGAGGGTAAAGATTTGTATGGATCGATATTTCCACATTGGTTTGTAATACATAGCCTTATTATTTCTTAGAGGAAGAATATAAGTCAATCAGGGATTTGTACATAAATATTTTTATGATACTGATCCAAAACAATGTTTTTCACACTCTTAAATCAGTACTGCCTTAAATAGTTAGCTAATAGCTAGTGAATTATTTAAAACACAGTTAACACTGTTACCCATAATGGAATTTTACATGAAGTATTTTAAAAGGCAAATTACTATGAAAGTAAACTAATTTGGGAAGCCAGTGTTTGACTCAGGGCAAACTCAAGCCTATGTGAATATATACCAACTAATGACCAAAATATGCTCATTATTTCACACTGCCCATTTCAACACATTTAGCATTTCCTCAAATCTTTTTTTTTTTTTTTTTTTTTTTTTTTTTGCCCGCTCTCCCTTCCTCAAATCTTATAGTTTTTCATAGTTAGGCAAGGGTATTAGACCGCTGCCACTAATCCTTATATACTGTACTAAATATTTTGACTCAGTACCAATTTATTTCAATAGCTTCCTCCACCCACTGTGAAAATTATACTCTCTTGAAATTCAACACTTCTTCCCTTAAGAGCTATTCTAAGTTTTCGTCCTGCTTTAATGTGTACTTTTACTCCAAAGTTCACATTGCACAACAGGACTACCACATTCTTTTTAAAGAAATAATCAACAGCATTATTGCAAGTCTAGAGGAGATAACTGCTGAATTCATGAGTACATGTTATAGCAACCTATAAAGAGTCAAGTGCAAAAGTTAGATAGATAGAACAGGGAAAATGGACTGCCAATATTTAGCAATACCTCTTAATTTTATCCTTACATTGTTTCCTCGAATCTTTTCTAAGATGGGGCCAAAAATTTATTGTTCCTAGGCAGATTGTGTTGGTGATCTGTCCTCTTTAGGAATATAAAAGAAGAATCAGAGCGTAGGGTAAATAAGAAGAAGACTACAGAGTATTAAATAAGGGTAATAGTGGGTAGGATCACAAAAGTTTTCCACTTGAGAATATGGGAGGACAATCTGAGTTGATAAGGTACTGCCCTTAGATGAAGGACACTTTGACTCCTGTACTTTATAGGACTCTCTATCCTTCCTCTAACTGTACTTCTATTCATGAAGCAAGGACTCTATTAGGCAGAGGGGATGCCATAGTTATCTCCTGGTAATATACCCATCCAGAGTCCATACCTGATCAAGTATCTAAAATTTCATGCCTAAGCCCTCTTCCAGAGTTTGCAGAAGGTCATTCTCTGAGTCCTTCCTCCTTAGGATGATTGTACCATATTTCTGGGCTTAATGAGTGGCAGGGTATATGCTTATGGGAAGGTGTAAACATTTTCAACATACAGTCTGACGTTCCCATATGTTTCTTTGAGGTTCCTCAAGATACTAAAAAAAGAGGGTTGGCCATAAAAGTCAGATGTTAGGTGCAGATTCTCCTGTGTCATTGAGTTTTGGTGCAAAACCCTAAAGAGTTGGGTAATTCTCAATTCAAACTTGACTTTCCAGATTCTTAGGGAAATATCCTTGTCAAAGTAGGCGGATGGAATGTATTTCATTTAACATTATGCTTGATTTAAATATCAAATATTTAATGTGAAAAAGCATTTCCATTTATATCTCATTCTTGCCCTAAAAACATTATGACTGGTCCTGTACTGATCACATTATACCTGCTACTGGGGAAAGGCACACTGTACCACTGAATCATTGGGGAGGAATGCTGAGTAGAATTGGATTGACAAAGTGCCCGGGTGATTGAACACTGAAGATGTGACGGAGGCTTAAGCTATGATTCAGGATATCTAAAGAGCCATTTAAGCTAAGGAAAGGCTGAATTGACAAGAGACTGCCACTGTCTATACTGGATGCAGAAGAGAGACACCAGTCTGGGCTCCACCAGTTTAGGAACTCAGCCATTAAGATCAACAGAGAGAGCATTAACCACAGGTGTACAAGATAAAAACAGTAGAGTCTAGAGATGACAGATGGCATTACAGTGAATGAATCTTATCTGAGTACCACAAGGTTAGGAGACCAACTCTTCCCCAGATGCCAGTTTATGGTGAGGTCAGAAGAGGGGCACTAGCTGAGAGACTGAGCATTTTTAGTCTAGGGAGTCAGCACTGCCTAAAGGGATAGCCTAATCCAGTGCAGTACAGGTTAATGCAATAGATTAGACATAAATGGACAAAAATGAAGTATGTTTTCCTACTACTTAGCAGTAAACAAGACCAAACTGGTTAAAAAAATAAACAATTACATTGTCTCTGTTTCTTTAAGGTGAAGTAGTCACAATTTTATGACATCACTACTCAGGAATAAATGTGTTTATATATTATCCCTATATATTTAAAGACATGGCTACTGATGGTATTATGATCCTTTACTCAAGTTTCTGTCATTCTAAAAACCTCAGAAGGTGATTCTTCAGGTATCTCTTTTGGGTTTCACTGATCTTAAAAGTCTGGTATTCAAACTCTTGAAGCATAATTCTTTAAGCCTAAATGAATGACACAAAATAGGAATAGCTATTAGTACTTGGCCAGGGTTTTGTGTTTACCATGTGTCAGATGCCATGCTAAGTGTAGGAACCTCTGAAATTAATCACTCAGGATTATTGTCCTCAAACAACAAGGAAAGGATGATATAGAAACACACTGCTGTGGCGACATGTGTCAATGAGCCAATTCCCCCTCAGAGAAACATGATTAATTTCCAAATATGGTTGATGCTGGAGCTGAGTGGCTATTCTACTTCTCTGGGTAAGGCCAGTCAAGGTAGAGGAAATAGTGTAAACAAAAGTTCTAAGGAACTAGACATTGTATCATAGTTTAGGGACTTTCTTAGTTCAAGCTTCTGTAAGATGTGGTGACTTAAACAACAAAGATTTATTTCTCTAGTTCTGAAGGCTTGAATTTCAAAGATCAAGGTGCCGTTAGAACTGGTGTCTGGTGAAAGCCGTCTTTCTGGTTTGCAGATGGCTGTCTTCTCATTCTATCCTCACAGGGCAAAAAGTAGGGAGAGAAAAATAAGCTCTCCAGTCTTTTTTTAATAAGGGCACTAATCTCATTCATGATAGCTCCACCCTCATACCATAATCACCCCAGAGGCCCCAACTCCTAAAACCATCACAATGAGGACTAGGATTTCAACATATTCACTTTGAAGAAACATAAATATTTAGCCCATAACAAAGACCAAACAATTAAATTTAGCTGGGTCCTGTAATTATTGAAGAGGTAGACAGACTCCATATCATAGAGAACCTCGTGTGTCCTACCAAGGGATTTGGATTCCAACCTAGTAGGCAATGAGAAGTCAGTGAAAAAAGATTAGACCAGGAATTGATATGACCAGTATGATATAATGATCCTGTTGCTGCCACAAGGTGCATGGATTGAAGGAAGGCAAGACTAATATAAAGAGAACACGAGAAAGAGCCAGGCTAGGAAAAAGACGAATGGAGTCTGAGTTAAGGTGGGAGAAAAAGGATGAATAAAAGGGAATGAGCACGAGAAGTCATAAGGAGGTGGAATTGATTGAAACTGGATGTCATCTGGATATAAGGGATCAGGAAAAGGGAGTCATAGGGATACTGAAGGACTGGCACGTAATGGTATCATTCACCATAGTTTGGAAAACAGTAGAGTTAGCAAGGAACAACAGTGAGATCAACTTTGAACAAGTTGAGTTTGAGGTGCCTGTGAAGAGTTAAAATATGAATTCTTCAGTAGAAACTCAGAAAAGTAATGCTAAAACATTTCTTAAAGATATACTTGAATAAAAGAAATTTCAAAGCACCAAATGATCAGAGAGGACTAAAGGAAAAGTCATTTTTATATCAAAGAAAACATACTTTTAAGGTAGGTTGAAGGAGAACGAGGGAGAAGAGAGAGGATTTTGGAATTGATTCTATAATCAATAAATACTCCACAATAAGAGTATCAGAGCAAAGGGAACATTATTTCTTAGTGTATAAATAAATACTGGCAATATTCTCCATAATAATACTTCTACCTGAGATAAAAATAATACACAGTGTTGTCTATTGGAGAAAGATTACCTAGTATTTTTAAAATAAGCTTTCTGGGGCACCTGGGTGGCTCAGTTGGTTAAGCGTCTGACTTCAGCTCAGGTAATGATTTCATGGTTTGTGGGTTTGAGCCCCGCATCGGGCTCTGTGCTGACAGCTGAGAGCCTGAAGCCTGCTTCGGATTCTGGGTCTCCTTCTCTCTCTCTGTCCCTCCCCTGCTCACAGTCTCTCTCTCTCTCTCTCTTTTTCTCTGTCTTAAAAATAAACATTAAAATTTTTAAAAAAGATAAAATCAGCTTTCTTCGGGTATAATTTATATACAATAAAAGTCACCCTTTTCACACTATATAGCAAATAAGTTTTGACAAATACATATACATATACACATACATGTGTATGTATGCATATATACATACATACATATAGGCATGTAACCACTATAGCATCAAAATATAAAACTCTCAAGTACTCCAAGAAGTTCCCTTTTGGTAACTAAGTTTTCAGTTTTAATGAAAAAACAAAAAAATTACTAATTTGTTTAAGAGTATTTTGAGTTTTTGAAATGCCAAGATGTAAGGATATACTGGTTTTATTTGCTTTATCTTTTTGACAATAAAAATTCATTAAATAATAAATTTTGCATTCTTGAATGCATCTCTGTGACATTCTTTTTCATTTTTCCCTTGGGACATGATCTTAAATTGTACCCCACAGCTAAGCCCCTTTAACTCTAAAATTAAATCTAAAATGGTCACTTCCCTAACTCATAACGAGAAAGGTCCCTGACCTCATATGGACTCAGCCCATGTATAAGCAGACTTTATTCAGACCAGGCGATACCACCTGATCAAATGTATTTTGCAGCACTCTAACTACTGATTATCATGCACATCGGCACTACCCTCCTCCCATTAATAAAACCTAGAAGTCTCTGAGTCAGACTTCTGTTCACTGCAACACTGCTGTGACCTTTCTCTGCCATATGTCAGGATTCTGATAGGGCAGCATGAGAAAGACCCAGAATCAAACAGTAGGGTCACAACTGTGTAACTACTACCTTGTGAAGATGATGCAAATTTTCTAGAGACATGTACATGCAGCTGGCCAAGAAGAACAGCTAATTAGAGAACATCAGAATCCTGAATATATTTTTAAAGAGAAATGATTAACTTTACATTTGTTAAGCATTTTCAAATTCCTGCAAGAAAAGCATCATCTAAATCTAGATCTAAATAGGTGTGTTTTAAGACACAAAACCAAGAAGACTGCTTTTTTAGCCATGGAATGTCACCTTGGGAGATATTACTTGAGTTCAAATAGATAAAATTCCTAGTACTTCATTATGTCTCTTCTACTTATGTGCCAAAAGAGAATAACTAATAGGAAGAGAAAGAAAGGTTTTATATTTTCAAGTCGTTATGAAAAATGTAATCCATTCATACAATAGAAAGTGTGATTACTTATGTGGACACCAGGCAGAGTTAATGGGTCTCTGAAACCTATTATATCAGCCACTAGAAAGTACCTATAAAGCTCAAATTTGAAACTCCCATCACCACTGAATATTCAAATGAATACTACGGTTACTAATTCTAAAAAGGAAAATTACTACATTTATTGCTATACGCTGAGAAGAAAAAAAATAAATGTAGTTTTCCATCCTTGAGGACAAATTCTATATCCTATTCAGCTTTATATCCATATCACCTACCAGAGTGATGTGAACAAAGATGCCCAATATATATGTTTCTTTATTTAAGCCTTGCAAGTAATAATACCTAAGGGTAGCCTGATTAGATGGCCATCCTTCCCAATTCTTTCTCTAAACTTTAGTAGTTGGACTAAAATTAAACCTCAGAAGTTAAAATCATTTCAATCATTCAAGTAGACATTTCTAAAATGACATTTCAAAATAAACACACTAATTTGGATTTATACTGTATTCAGTGTCTGTTCCTTAAAATTTCCATTTTTGTTGATCCCCTGACAGAGTACTTCATGTCCCACCTTTCCTCAAGTTGCCATAATCATTCCCAGAGAACACTCAGTTAACGGAAGGGCTAGTGGACACTTGGGGGAATTAAGTTTAGTATATACCTTATGTTTCATAATGCTAACACTGCCTAAATGGAAGAATAAAAAGCTCAATGATAGCCATGATAATAAAGCCATGGAAACAGCCTCTCATGTGGTTAGAATGCATCAAAATCAAACTTGCAAAATGAAAACTGACTTATCCCAAACTCTGACAACTAACAGGTATATGTCCCCCCAAGTCACCAAGGTGGCCTCCAAGAAGTTTAACACAGGGGCTTACGAATGCTAACTGTCTGCAGTTAGTGGTGAATTGGAAGATCAGTGAAGTGGCAGTTGTGAATGGGAAGCCTCTCTGATAGCATACACCAGGTCAGGGAGACTGTCCCTTTATTAGACTCTGCTGTTGGACTGTAGGCATAAAGGAAAGGGCTATGTCTTAATCAGATTATTATTCCTTGTAAGTAAAGGAATACCCAGCAAAATATCAACCTTATATTGCTGGCATGTATATTTTACATTTAACATTATTAGGCTGCTTATACTATATGTTTAATAAAAACAGACATGTACATATGTAGACAGACTACATATGCAAAGACATATGTAAAGACATATATAAAGACTATATTTACAGGATATGAACTGCACAAATACATCTTATCTCTTTCCATTTAAAAATTATTTTTCTTTTTACTGGTCCTCTAGATCGTAATTTATTTTAATACACTTGATAATTCCAAAAGTTTCACTATTCTAGCAAAGCTCAAACCAGCATGTAAGTGAATGACTAGAGAACTTGATTAAGGACACACACAACAAAGACATAGCTGCTCCACCAATATAGTTTGATCATGGCTTGTCTCTTCGAAGACATCTCAGTTTTTACCCTTCATGAAAAAAGAAAATATGTGTCAGACCTTACAATGGCATTTACTTATGTACTTCTTAATTTTAAACGTTGAAATAATCGGGAGAGAAGTTAAATCCTTAGCAATAATACCAAGATAAGAATGTATTCTTAGTAACAGAGAAAACACAACTGCTGTGAGAAAATCTGTGGTAGGGCTTAAATTCACACACACACACACACACACACACACACACACACACGCACACGTATACTCATGAATTAATGGGTCCCAACTGATTATTAAGTTGAAATGCATTGCTTTGCCCTAGTAATCACAAGATTTACCAAAATTTCTCATTTAACTAGGGAGGAAGGTGGGTGACATCAGATACTGTAAGTCTTCTGACTAACTCATTATCTATTTCACTCATATTAGTTAAGCATTTCGTTAAAATAAATACTAGATTACACATTACATTTGACTTGAGGAGTAAAAGCTAGCAAGCATTGATGTAATATTTTCATGACAATACTTCAAATTTACCATGGTGAATATTTATTCTCATTATACAGAACTCACATACAGACAACACACAAAACACGGACCAAATATTGGCTTTTACTGATCCCAAAATGTATTGGGTAAAAATAATCATTTGAATAAATCCTCTTCTCCCATATTTTCCTCTTCACTTTCCTTCCTTTTAAAAGTTGAGACAGGGATATAGGAAGTGACTGAAGGCTTTACACAACTAGATGAAGCTTTCTGTATATGCTATATATGCTCATGTACTCTTTTTCAATCCAGCCTAGATACATGATTTCAAGGAAAAAAAATTTTCCCCTTAAGCCATTGTCTATGAATTCAATACATAAATGGGAACGAGGACTTATCCTTAAAATGTTTTCTCTATTCTTTAAAATTTCCTTGTTCTGGGGCACCTGGGTGGCTCAGTCGGTTAAGCGTCTGACTTTGGCTCAGGTCATGATCTCACGGTTCATGGGTTCGAGCCCTGCATCGGGCTCTGTGCTGACAGCTCAGAGCCTGGAACCTGCTTCGGATTCTGTGTCTCCTCCTCTCTCTGCCTCTCCCCAGCTCATGCTCTGCTTCTCTCTCAAAAATAAACAAACATGTAAATAAAATAATAAAATAAAATAAAAAATAAATAAAATAAAATAAATCAAAAAATTCCCTTGTTCTTTTCACAAGTAAAATAAACATGTTCTTGAATTCTTCTGCCATCAACATCAGCCTCATTAAAGTTCAGAGACTGAGATTTTATCTGGAAATAGCTCTGATTGTCTGTCAATGGCAATGGGTCCTCTCTTTCTCTCATGTTTTCATATAATGGTTATCCTTAACATTCACTCACTGTAAGTAGAGAATCCAAATATTTATAATAAATTTACATATTTGTGCAAGCATTACCATAATCTAGTTTTAGCTCATTTCCATCATCCTCCCCAAATTCTCTCCAGTCCATTTTCCATCATCTGTGCCCCATCCCCTGCACCAGAGAATCCTCATTTTGTATCTAGAAATTTCTCTTTTCTGGACATTTCACTTAAGTGAAATCATACAATAATATTTTCAGGGTTCGTCAATTTTATAGCGTACATAAAGAGTTTGGTCTTTTTATTACTGATTAGTATTCTACTGCATAGATATATGCCTTGTGTTTGTCCATTCACCAGTTAAACCTTTGGATTGCTTCCAGTATTTGGCTATAATAAGAATGCTTTTATGAACATTCTCATATGAGGTTTTGCATGAACCTAGGTCTCACTGTGCTGGGGACATACCTAGTTACAGAATCATGTCATTTGATTAGCACACATTTCACTTTTAAAGTACCTTTGAAAATGTCTCCCAAAGTATTGTGCTCTTTTATTTTCCCACCAGCAATGTAGGAGGGCTCCAAACTCTCTACATATTTGCCAACACCTGGTAATTTCTTTTTGATTACAGCCATTCTTGTAGGTATGGAGTGGTATTTCATTGTGCATTTTTATTTGCATTCCCTAAAGATTAACGATGTTGAACACCTTTTGATTTGCTTATCAGCCATTCATATGTCTCCTTTGGAGAAATGAATCTTTGAATCTCCCACTATTTTCTTAAATGATGTTATTTTCTTAATATTGAGGTTTGAGTTTTCAAATATATTCTCAATAGAGTCCTTCTAAGGTGGAAGTTTTGCATCATCCTCCACCCTCCATGGGTTTTCTCTTTTTTCTCTTAGCAGGGTTCAATCATGTTTATCAATCTTCATTTTTATGGATCATGCTTTTGGTATCATATAAGAACCTTTGTCTGAACCAAGATAACAAAGATGTTCTTGTAGGCCTTACTCTAAAAGTTTTATAGTGTTAGCTTTAACATTTACATCTTATATATGATCCATCCTCAATTTTTTTTATCTTGTGAGATAAGGAGCCAAATTCAGCTTTTTGCAAGGGGATATACAACTCTGCTATCACTATTTTGTGAAAATACTACCCTTTCTCCAATGGAACTGCCTTTGCCACTGTGGTTTTGTAAATCTGTTGACTGTAAATCTAAGGCTTTATTTTTTGACTTGTAATGTCTATCCCACCGGGTTCTGTGTCTGCACTATGAAAGCACCACAATCTCTTAATTACTGTAGCTTCATCAAGTTTTGAAATCAGGTAGAGTAAGTTCTCCAACTTCTTTCTTCGTTTTCAGAATTATCTGGGCTCTTTTAGTTCCCCTGAATTTTCATATAAGTTTAAGGAACACTTTGTCAATTTGTGCCTCCAAAAAACTTACTAGAATTTTGATGGGGAATGCACAAAATCTCACTTGTGCAAGTTCTCCGTTTTCGGGCACAAATTTCACACTTATCTTATTAATTGTATCCCTAGGTGTTTTATTTTTCCTCCCTGATTTTTGTGTTTAGAAAGCTCTCTTGGGGTGCCTGGGTGGCTCAGTCCATTAAGCGTCCAACTCTTGATTCTGACTCTTCATTTCCAGTCAGGTAATGGTCTCACGGTTATGAGATTGAGCTCTATTGGGCTCCATGCTTGGCATGGAGCCTGCTTAAAATTCTGTATTCCTCTCTCTCTCTGCCCTAACCCTCCTCAAAAAAAAAAAAAAAAAGAAAAAAGATGTAATTGACATATTGCATTATATTAGTTTCAGGTATACAACGATTCAATACATTTATATAATGCAGAATGGTCACCAAAATAAGTCTCATTAACACTATAATCACATATACAATCTTGTCTTGTGATGAGAACTTTTAAGATATACTTTCTTAGCAACTTTCAAATATACAATATAGTATTATTAAGTATTATTATTATTAAGTCATTCCATGACTTATTGTATAACTGGAAGTTTACACCTTTTGACAGCATTAACCCATTTCAATCACACCTCAACTTCTTCCTCTGGCAAACAATAATCTGTTCCATCTGTGAGCTCTTTTTTTTTTTTTCCAGACTCCATATATGACATCATATATTATTTGTCTTTCTCTGTCTTACTTCTTTCAGATAGAATAATATCCTTGAGGTCCATCCATGATGCCACAAATGACAGAATTTTCTTTTTTTATTATTATTTTTTGTATTATTCATATTTATTTTGATGTTAATACACCAAAACATTTAAAGTTTTGATACAAAAGTTTCCAAAAGTGTGAACATGTAGACAAGTTTAAGAAGAAGAGAGTGGGTGCCTGGGTGGATCAGCCAGTTAAGCGACCAACTCTTGATTTTGGCTCATCAGGATCATATGGTTCCTGGGATCCAGCCCCACATCGGGCTGTGTACTGACAGTGTGGAATCTGCTTGGGATTCTCTCTCTCACCCTCTGTCTCTGCCCCTACCCACTCATGTTCTCCCCTGGGACTAATGAAGGTCTATAGAAAACTTAGAAGGGCCAGGAAATGCTGGGGAAGAACAGAGGCAGGCACAAAATCTTTGCAGATGAAATTCCAGCCCAATCCCATGGTTGAGAATCTGGTGTACTGATGGAAACTTTTAAAATGCTTACTTAATAACATTTACTAAAAGTTTGTAAATTATAGTCCTACTGAAACAGAACCGTCTTCATTAGAAGTTTCTTAAACAATAAATTACATGTACATATATTTAACTCTGTATCATTTAAGCCTTTCCCACCTAGTATTAATAATCCATCTGTAATAACTCAATAATTCATTTATGATACTGTCACATTTTAATAAACATTTTTAAGTGATAATTTCATTTAAACAGATGACAATTTTTTTTTTGAATCAACAACAATGATGTCTGTGAAAAGATGTGGCAAATGGTACAGCAGGAAAACCACTGGCTTCTGAGTCAGAAATCCCTGCCTTTTTCTTGGTCATTTGGTACGTTTGTCATTTGTCTCAAATTATAACCAATGAGCCTCAGATTCTTCGTGAGTAAGACGACCATAAAAACACTGGTCCTCATGAGACAGGATTTGATATGAAATGAGAAATAGCATTTTATAATCTAGGGAATTCTATGTTTATATTTCTAACATCTCCTATTTTGAATATCACAGCAAATAAAATCTAAAAACATGCAGAGATGTATGGGTGAACTGAGAAAGACAGAGGTAGAGACCTTGGAAATAACGGTGTTGTTAGGACTCAGCACAAGTGTCTGAGTGAGTAAAGAGTCAGTAAACGGTTTAGCAGTCTCTCTCAGCTAAAAGCATACGTTAAACAAAAAGCAAATCTTTAGGGCAACGAAGAAAAACAAATTCAGGCCCTGCCCCTGTGAGCTCCTATAAATTTTTTGTTTTTTGAGAGAGAGCACTGGAGCACATGAGCAGAGGAGGGGCAGACGGAGAGGGAAAGAGAGAATCTTAAGCAGGCTCCATGCCCAGAGTGGAACTCAATCTCAGGACCTTGAGATCATGACCTAAGCTGAGATCAAGAGTTGGACAGACACTTAACCAACTGAGCCACCCAGGCACCCCTCCTTTAGCTATTTATCCTTTTCTGGTTTCTGAAAAGCACCTCATCTATGATGTATAAATATATGACATGTAGGTGTGTATGTAGCATGCGTGGGTGAGTGCTTCTGTAGGCTCCGCCCACCTCACACTGGCCCTCAGCGCCTGCTATTGAACTGGAAACATGGCTTCTGTACAAGGTGGATCAGTTTGTCTCAGGCTGCCTTTTCTCTGGCTCTGACTCTAGCTGTTTTTTCTGATTGTCTTGGTGCCTCTGGGGGTTCCTGGCCCTCCTTCCTGTCTCTCTCACTCTTTTTTCTGCCTGTTTTTATCTATTGCCATCTGTCCCCTTTCAGACTGTCCCTGATCCTCCAGTTGTCATCCCTAGTTGAACTCATTGGAAACATGGTATTTTATTTGTGTGAGTGGGCCTGAGGGACAATGGATTCTTACAATCTGTATCATTGGGGATTGTGGGTGCTGTCATAAGGCTGTGACCAGGGCCTGCCCTTGCAGACCACAGTGTACTGAATCCCCACCCCCCTTTATGCTCTATTTGATTTTCTTTTCATATTTTGCATATGGCATTGGCCCACTACCCCTATCCTCACCATAGTTCTGCACTGTCGCCAAAGAAAAAGCTCTTCAAATTCAAAAAAAAATCAAGACTCTGTTATATCTAAAATCTTCTGTCCAAAATCTATACAGTGTTCTATGTCTTGTATTACCACCTATATCTTACAACTCTCCACTCTCTTTGAAACATACCCACTTAAAGCTTGTTCAAAACACATATTATTTATTATGACCATTATTATTATTATCACATCATTATATCCATCATCTTTAGTGTGCAACTACCATCCTGCTGAGGAATTTATTATTATTAGAGATAAAATATCTTTGACCCTCACTGACACTTCCCAGTTAATATGAGTCAAAGGTTAATGGGACTTGAATCCTTAATGGGCCTAACAGCATAACCAACTTGTAGAAACATGTTATAAGTCTAGATCTAACTATTTTAGAAGCTGTACAGACATTCATGAACCTACCAAAAGGCATTATTGCTATACATGTAGTGATCTCTGCTTTTTAATTCCAACTACTTTTGTTTACTTGGCTCCTAGCAATCTGTCCTCAGACAGGACCTCATGTGATCTGAAAACCAGAAAACCAAAACTCTTTGGAGGTTGCTTCAGAGATAAAAACTAGAATATCTTCCTACTCTATAGCCAAGGCTTAGGAAAAGTTTCTGAAATAGAGTGGTTCAGTAACTACCAAAAAAATGGAAATAAATGAAATAAATGAATTCCCAAGGTAGTCTATGATTGACAGGTAATTCTATACAACATAATTCATCAATGAGAATATTTTAACTTACTATTAATATAAGACAAAATGCACCTTTCATTTTCTTAATTATATTCAAAGGCCTTAGGAAGGAACAGGTGCCTCAATTTCATTTATGTGAATATAAACCCCATTTTAATTATATAAGATTCATCAAATTGCTAAGTTTGGAACATACAGAGAATAAATTACTATTTAAGGTCAAAACAAGACTGATCTATAAGAGTATCCATTCACTTCCTACTTTGAAAAAGAAAGGTGGGGGATACAGGGTGAAGAGTGAAGGAAAGGTGAGGAAAAGAGGAAAGACATTGAAAGCAAGAAAAATATGAAATAGGAAATGACTAGAACTTAGATCCTTTCTGTGTAGACATTAGAGCAAATTTATTTGGGGCTCCTCTGTTGACGAAACACGGTGGAGTCCTTTTTTTCTGATTTCAGATAAGTAACTGGAAGACACACTGTAAGATAACAAAATGAAGGACAGAGCATGTCACTTGAATATGATCGGGTGTGGGTGTGTGGAGGGGGCTATCGGTGAGGGAGGGCATGTGCAACAAGAATTCAGACCTAGGAAATATTTGGCAAAATCTGGTGACATTTTTGGTCGACCCACATGGGAGATGCTATTGGCAGTTAGTGGTCAGAAGCCAGGAATTCTGCTACCCAGACTACAATGCACAAGCTGGGCCCCCACAATCAAGAATTCTCTGTCCCAAGTATCAGTAAATGAGAAACTCTGACCCAGGTCAGGTGCTGTCACACTTTAGCCATCAGAACCACATGGAGAACTTCTCAGAAACAGAGCTTGCTAAGTGTGATCCCTAGTATTTCTGATTCAGTAGGTCTTGGGTGGGTCCCTGGAATTCGCATTTCTTTTTTTTTTTTTTATGAAATTTTTTAAATGTTTATTCTTGAGACAGAGAGAGACAGACAGAGCATGAGTGGGGTGGGGCAGAGAGAGAGAGAGAGGGAGACACGAATGTGAAGCAGGCTATAGGTTCTGAGCTGTCAGCACAGAGCCTGACACAGGGCTGGAACCCAAGAACTGCTAGATCATGACCTGAGCTGAAGTAAGAAGCTTAACAGACAGAGCCACCCAGGAGCCCATGGAATTTGCATTTCTAAGAAATTTCTTGGTGTTGCTAATGCTATTTGTCTGGCACCACATTTTGAGAACCATCATCTTGACCTAAATCCCTGTGATAGAAGCATTCATAAAATCCTACACTTCTCCTTACATAGGATATATTTACAATAAAAAAATATAACATCCAACTTCCTTTCTAGATTCTAAGTTCAATTAAGCAAAAGCAATCTTTGTTCCATTTATCACTGCTTATTCATATAATGGTCACTCAAATTTCCAGTGAATAAAAAATTTATTGAACTTCCGTATTTACAATACTGCTACAAAGTTTCAAAATCTAAGAGATTGAAGCTATTTCCTTTATAGAACAACAACAAAATGCTTTTTAATCACAGATTTTTAATAATAAGAGAGAAATGTCTGGTAGGGGAACATTTATTACCACTTCTATATATCTTCTGCCTTGTAAGTTGAAAGCCTCAAGAAAATTTCTCAAATTGTTGTAAGCCTTTAAGAATTCACTTAAAATATGTATACAAGTCATTGATACTAATGAAAACCCCATGTGAGTATCTCATAACTCAGCTTCACCAAATCAAAGAATTGACTTACTAGAACATATTGTTAAATTAAAAAAAAAAAGACTATTAGCATGAATGCAAAACAAAAAAGGCAAACTAAAAGGGATAGGTAAGTAAAATATAATACAGACCAACAGGCTCAACGCTTATTAACTGCTCCCTTCTTACTGAGACAAAGCTATCTCCAGTTTTCTAACCTGTATTCTCACACAAAAGTAAATCCAAGCTGTACACAGAACCACTAAAGACAACTCTTCTTAGATATATCATGGACCAAACAGTGATATTTCTGGCAAGTATTACGAGCTCAATTTTCTCCCCTTACATTTCTCCCACTTATGAAACTCTCTTGAAGGAAAAATAAAGTCTGTGATAACAAATTTTAATATCCTTGCAAGGGGTGGCTACTCCATATACATTCAAAACACACAGTATATAGTTAGTGATTTATTTATTTATTTAGATCTGTGTTTAATATAAAACCTGATCTCTCAGTAATCAAAGGCATTAAATAAATAGCAATTTGATTTAATCTCTGCTCTTTTGTGATCTACTCACATGCAAGTAACAAAAAATTTCCCTAAAAATTTCCCTAAAGTTCCACCCTGATCTCTTTTCTTTTACAAATCTTAAACAATGTTCCATTGAACACTGAAATACTATCAAAAAAAATTCTGACTTCGAAAATCAAGAATTAGGCTAACTCAGAAACACTCTCCTAATAACACTTAGAGATATTGGATGAAATACACACACACATACACACACACATAAACAAACAGATATAGTACAAATATGTTTGCAAGATTGAAAGAAAAATAGAAATCTAGTGTACTAGACAGCCAAGCTGACTGGTAAGAGCCCTGGTGAGAAGGGGCAGGGGCACTGAATGCAGTTACCATAACGAAATTGTACTATAATGTCCATTTCAGGCAGTAGTGAGACTACTGCATTACATCTAAGACCCTACAGGATTCTAAGCTTACTGAAGAAAAAACCTTCACTTACTGATGCATGAAACTAAGAAGCACCTTGTATTGATCTGGGTCTGAGAAGGATTGAAAGACAAGAGTTCCATGATAAATCAAATTACTAGGTCTATGTTCTTGTACAAATTCGGAGGCTAAATTTATGTGAACCATGTGTGATTATGGAAACTCATAGCCAAGGAATAGTCACATACCAAGGGCTCAATAGCCACATGTGGTTTGTGGCTACTGCACTGACCACTGCAGGTCCAGAAAATGAGACAGGTAAGTGATACTGCAAACATAATCATAAGGCACCCTCAAAAACCATAGTAATCATTTATCCTAAACATGAACAGGTAAAAGTAGAAAAGTTTCCTAGAAGAGAACATAGTTCATCGGATTTCAAAATTCAAATATACTTACATCGGTCACATACAAAAGCCCTTCCCAACTCTGGCCCTCACTACCTCACACAGAATCTTTATCTACTAGCAAATCCCACAGCAAAAAGCTTACCCTCAGTCATAGAAATCATAGCATGCTGAAGCACCAAGCTGGAAGTCTGCGCTCCTGCCTCTAGATTCACACAGCACCATTACTCAACCTCATCTTTGGCTCTCAATGCTACATTTATTTATTTTCTCAATTATTTTTTTCTTGTGACTAAATTTATCATTTTATTTTATTGGATTTTTTTTAGTTATCTCAAAATTTTTCTGGAGTTAAAATAAGAAACTGTACTATAAACAATAAAATGTAAATAACACTAAATCAGGAAGAAGAAAAATACAATATAAGAGGAACATAAAATTAAAAAAGATGAAGAGGATAAAATAAACTAATGAAGCTCTACATGGCTCAGTGGATTAAGTATGTCATTGAACTTTCTGAAAACCAATGTTAGAAAAAAACAACATCAGTCCATAATCCTTAGTACCTTAATGAAAGAAACAGAGTGTTTCTTTAAGAGAAGAAAAACTTATGTCACTAAAATTCATTTTTCCCATAATATATGGAAATATTATACACACACAACTGATCTTTATAAGCCATAACTCCTCATTACCTCTTGCCCCTAGGACCTGGGAAACACTACTTTAGTATATTTTTCATAAAATTCATCCATGTAGGGGCACCTGGGTAGATCAGGCATTGAGCATCTGACTCTTGATTTTGGCTTATGTAGTGTTTTCATGGGTTGGGCTCCACACTGAATGTGGAGTCTGCTTAAGAGTCTCTGTCTGTCTCTCTCTCTCTCCCTCCCTCCCTTCCTCCTTCCCTCCCTCCCTCTGTCCCTTTCCCCTCCTCTCTCTCTCTAATATATATATTAGATTTATTTATTTATTTATTTTTGTATTTAAATATATATCTCTGTATAATAAATAAATGTATTTATTTATATTTAAATATATATTTGTTTACTTATTTTCATTTATATTTAAATATATATCATATGTAAATATATTTATGTTTTATAATACATTATATAAATATATTTATATATTATACATATATATAATTCATGTTAGAGGACATATCAGAATTTCGTTCCTTTCTTCAAAGTTTTTATTTAAATTCCAGTTAAAATACAGTTTAATATTTGTTTCAAGTATATAATATAGTGATTCAACAATTCCATACATCACTCAGTGCTCATCATTACAAGTGCACTCCTTAACCCACATCACCTATTTAACCTATCCCAACAACTACCTCCTGTCTGGTAACCCAACAACTACCTCCTGTCTGGTAACGATCAGTCTGTTCTCTGTAGTTAAGAGCCTGTATCTTGGTTTATCTCTTTTTGTCTTTTGTTTTGTTTCTGAAATTCCATATATGAGTGAAATCATATGGTATTTGTCTTTCTCCGACTGATTTACTTCACCTATGATAATATACTCTACCTCCATCCACGTTGTTGCAAATGGCAACATTTCATTCTTTTTTATGGCTGAGTAGAATTTCATTTCTTTTGAAGGCTTAATAATATTCTATTGCATGTGTATATCACATTTCGTTTATCCATCCATCCACTGATGAATATCTGAGATGTGTCTACATTTTGGCTACTGCGAATAATACTACTATGAGCATTGGTATGCAAATATCTCGGGTCCCTGCTTTCTTTAGGGTTATATACCCAGAAGTGGATTTCTGGATCATACATTAATTCTATGTGCAATTATCCGAGGAACCACCATATTGTCTTCCATAGTAGCTGTATCATTTTATACTCCCACCAGCTATGTACAAAGCATCCAATTTGTCCACATCCTGTCAACACTTGTTATATTCTGTTGTTTGTTTTTGACAATAGCCATTCTAATGAGTGTGAAGTGGTATCTCCTTGTGGTTTTGAATTGCACTTCTCTAATGATTAGTGTTGTTTAGTATTTTTGCCCACTGATTTTTTCATCATAGTTCTTGTTTAATTTGAAAGCCTATCTCCCTCTTCTTTCCAGCTGGAACTCCAAGTCAAATAAAGAGACTTATTTTTTCAATACATACTATAAAATCCATATTACTTTTAATCTTAAGGTGTATGAATGTCAGCTGTTTGGCACTAAAAGTTTCACAAAATAAATTTAATTTAAAAAATACATGTTATAAAAGAAAGTAAATTGTGTGTAAACAAAAATTTAGACATGAAAATTATGTATCATTTTTATTCAGTTTTTTTCTTACTGATAGCTTTTATAGCACCACCAAGAGAGTCATTTCTCACCTTCAGAATTCACACCTATGTCCTAATGAATGAATTTATACAAATTAGTCATTTTTTTAAATATGTTTCACACACTGTAGTGCAAGCTGGTTTTTACTACATGATTACAGTAAGGGGCCACTGGATTATGAATAATTACATTGCCATCTGCTTTCATTTGCCATTTTTTAAAAGCACCTCAGTGACATTTATCTCTAAAAGACTGCACAGAGACTATTGTTGTAGCCATAAATAACTTAAACAATACTAAGGCTGTGCTTATCAATCTTAACATTTGGGGAATGAAACTCTGCTCTGCTGTCTTAGATTCAACTTGATCACCTATTAACATACTTCCACCACTTACATAATGGATGAGGAAGTGCTTCTTCTATCACTCGTACTCCATTTTGAATCCATAGACTCCTTCTGTTGAATCTATGTCATGGTTTGAAATATCCAGGGAAGAAATGAGATGGATTCCATATACTTGGGCCAATAAATATAGTATTGCAAATAAGTAGCTGCTTCAGAATAAAGTGATCACAAGATTGGGGTGGGTAAAGCTCTGGGCCAACAGCTTCATTCTGCCCTATAAAGTGTAGAGATTGGTAACCTATTACTTTTTTAAAGCTGGAAGCCTATCTTTGTGTTTAAATCAAAGGGTGGTCTACATGTGTAAAGAAGCTGCAACAACAGAAACAGTTCAGTTTGCTGCTTGATCAACACACTAGACGAGATTCACAAAGAATCTCTTTGGCTATATTAGGGAATGTCACATCATTTTGGATCAATTCAAACATCACCTTTTCAGGGAATTGCTGATCAGATGAAATCATCTGGGGGCTGGATCAGATGGCATTTGAAATTTCTTATGATTCTAAATTTTTTTATGTTTTTTATTTATTTTTGAGAGACAGAGAGAGACAGCGTGAGCAGGGGAGGGTCAGAGAAAGAGGGAGACACAGAATCCGAAGCAGGCTCCAGGCTCTGAGCCAGCTGTCAGCACAGAACCCGACGCGGGGCTAGAACCCACGAACCGTGAGATCATGACCTGAGCCGAAGCTGGATACTTAACCGACTGAGCACCCAGGCGCTCAGAAATTTCTTAAGATTCTAAAAGGTCTGCATTTTCTGGTATGTAACTATCAATAAACAATATTCTGATTTAACTTCATGCAATCATGTGTTTATTCACCACTGAGATTTGAATGCATCCATTAGAGAAATACCATATCTTATACTTTATGAAACTGCCGCATCCTACAGATTATTAAACCTGAATTTTAAGTTGACTGTTGGCAGAATAAATGACTAATTATAATTTTGGTAGAAAATTTATTGACTGAACTGAATAGAGTTCATTTTGAAAATAGTTCATATAAATGTCAATCCTTACTTCAGAATATAGCAGGCACACAAGCTACACAAATATTTAGAACCAGAATGAGGAAATTTCAAATTAGATGAGTTTTTATGTTTTTAAAACTCTTCAAGTCTTAATTATTTATTTATAATTATTCTTTTTTAGTCCCCACCCTGTCCTCCACCATATCCAAACATCAATACCATGCCTCTAAGTGGGCATCAATAAATAATGTTTAAAAATGGCTGACAGAACACATCAGTGTACTGTTGCCTGTGCCCAAGAATCTGCCAATACCTTGCGCATTTTTGTCCATGTGTAAAGTGCTCTTGCCTCTGGAAAGACTCAGTTTCTATATTGTATATGTTCAGAGCTAACATATGTAATCTGGCACTTGCATTGTTTACTGGCAAGCACAGTTCCATCATATAAAGAATATATAGTCAGTCCTTGCTGTACACATTATATAGGACTGTAAAAATGCTCACAAAAGCTGAGACTGCACAAAGTGATCTTAATAATTGATGGAAAAGCTATGATTGTTCCGCAGCCTTTAATTTTGTTTTTCAAAATATTAAAAACTTTCTTATGGTTAGTTATAAATATACAGGGAAATGACAAAAATCATAAAAACTAATATTTATTTAGGACAATGTAATTTAAAACATTAGAAACATTAAAATTAAAATCCTTATATTTTTGTGTTTCTATGAGAAACTTATTAAGAGTATTTTGAACAAAAAGAGTACTTTGAACAATGCTGGTCTTTTTTTATATAGAACTTAATGATACATTTCTATGCCTTGGTTAATTGTTAAATCCCTTTCTAAGTTTGGATTTGCTTCCAACATTTTATCTTTCATGCCTTAAAAGTTGTGAAATAACACTGAGAGTTCTTTTAGTGCTAAGTTTTGTTACTTCCTCTGGGAAACTTTCATCTGCTTGTCAAAACCATTTTCCTCATTTATGTCCATCATTCTCCCTCACTAAGTTTCTCTGGCTTTACCTAGAGATTCTGGAATAGCAGCGCTATCAACATTCCCACATCAGCTATTTCTTCTGTAAATCCACTGATACCACAATTCATTTACATTCAATTTTCACTTCACTCATTATCACTTTTCATTTGTTTGATGCCCTTTTATCTTTGTTGGCCATCTTCTTCATTTGATTATTTGTTTTTTTTTTTAAACTTTATAGTTTATTGTCAG
>CM053578.1:12948700-12979168 GCA_028646485.1 Cryptoprocta ferox
CTCCCTAACTCTTTTCCTCCTTCCCCTCCCCATGGTCCTCTGTTGGGTTTCTCCTGTTAGACCTATGAGTGCAAACATATGGTATCTGTCCTTCTCCGCCTGACTTATTTCGCTTAGCATGACATCCTCGAGGTCCATCCACTTTGCTACGAATGGCCAGATTTCATTCTTTCTCATGGCCATGTAGTATTCCACTGTATAGATGAACCACGTCTTCCTAATGCATTCATCAGTTGATGGACATTTAGGCTCTTTCCATGATTTGGCTATTGTTGAAAGTGCCGCTACGAACATTGGGGTACAAGATTATTTGTTTTTGTAAAATGTCACATGCTTTACTTTGCTGGTCTACAAACTGAATAAAAGATGCATAGTGACCAATCACAGATAGACATTGAAGAAGTCACATGATTGGCCATTGTTCATAATGCACATCTTTTATTTACCCAGTTAGGTGTAGATGAAGAGCTAGCAGTAAAGTTTGCATGTTACGCAAATTACATACAGGTAATATACCATGGCAATTTAAATATGAACCATAGTGTAGGAGAACTGATGCTGTTTAGCTAAACCATGGTACCCGAATTCATACCTATGAGAACTGTGTAAAAAGAGAACTGTGTGTGTGTGTGCTAATATTTTTTGTGCTTTGTGCCAATATGATTACATAGCCAATATCATTGTTAGAAATAGAACTTTAGGGACATTTCTGTTTCTAGCTTCATGCTTCTTTAGCAGATCGAAAACATTTTAGGTGAGACTGCTTTCCTCTTATTTATTCCATCTAATTACACTTGTCATTAAACAAGTGCCTCACTGTAAGAACCAAAATTGTACTTCCTTTTCCAGGAAATTGAAACAATGAACAGTGAAAAAAAAATTATGTAAAATCAATTAATTCAAAATACTTTAGTTATTACATATGAGAATATAATACATGGCCTCAAAACTCAAGGAGTTTCCAATATATCTTAGAAGAAATGACCAAACCATATGAAATAATCGAACCAATAAACAAAAATATATTAGATGAAAGTTGTCAGTAGTTACCTAGAAAACCTATTTTTCTGATCATCAGCCCAATGACAGTCACGACCACTCTTTATAAAATTTAGACATTCCTGCGAATAAACTTAGACCAGGCAAAGTCTAATCTCCATGGATACAAATATAAAATTTTATATGATTAAATGCCTCCCATAATCAGCAGGATTTAGAAACAACTGCGATAGACAATACTTGAGCTTTGACAATTACTGAGGACTGGAATACTAAGAAACCTTCTTAACTACTGCTTTTGTAAAGAAGTAGAACAACAAAAAAAATTGAGGGGCGGGTCAAAGAGTAGCAGCATTCCAAGCATGTAGAAGGAATGTGGAGAGAGGATTAAGATTAGTAAAGTTTACTGATGACAAGGAGCATGGATATTTACATGGAACAAAAAATGGATAATAAATATGGGTATATTTGGAAAAAATAAAAGAACCA
This sequence comes from Cryptoprocta ferox, assembly GCA_028646485.1. NCBI lineage: Eukaryota > Metazoa > Chordata > Mammalia > Carnivora > Eupleridae > Cryptoprocta > Cryptoprocta ferox. Next base: position 12,950,189 of record CM053578.1, read on the forward strand.
TACTTCTAAATAAGGTGGGAGTGATGACAGAAAGTCATCTCAGGCAGGAGGTTAATAGTGAAAAGAAGAAAAGAAAAACATAAGACTGGATCAAAACAAATTTTCTCTTATTATTGTTGCTCTGCATGACCCTATTCTCAAAACCAAAATCAACCTGCTACACACATTTATCTTTTGTAAACTGTGTTATGTTTCTCAACCCATTTGTAGGTTTTCAAAAATTCATCAGAACTCCTAAGACTTACACACAGCAATTTCCTTACTTCCTTTTAAATCCATTAACTCTCTTCTTAAGGGCTAAGCAAATGCTTCAGGGCAATGCCTTCCAGCTGAATATAGCACACAAATGTCCATTCCCTTTCTATACCCATCAAACATGTGGCCCTGGATTGCTCTACATGGTATTAAAACTACCATCATGGATCCATCCCCAGAAGGGCCAATGTATGTCCTTCAGAAGAGTGTTTCACTCCTGTTTATTCATATGAATCCTTGCCATTGGGCTTTCAAGGCCACAAAATAGAATGCTAGGCTCACAGCAGATGATCATGACATACTTCCTGACAGTTAACTCTAGTTGCAGAAATAGTTCAGTAGTACATCAAGTGGAGGCCACGATTCTAACCCAAGAAAACTTGATATACTGCAGCAGACAGCCTCTGTGCCTCTTGCGTGACAAAAAGAGTCCACCATATTCATTCACATGTCAAAATTCTATGAAATCCTACAACTTACTATGATCTAGAGATATAAAAATAAAACCTGGAAAGATTTACATCCTATTAAAGAATATATGCATATATTTAAGCCTCCACTTAAGTGTTACCATCTATTACATGTCAAGTGTGCATGAGATATAGCAGAGTGTGGATTCAAGGAACGAGTGGTGAGCTCTACAAGGATAGAAGGAAGGACAAAAGGTTCAGAAAGGTCTACTCAAGGAAAGTATCCTGAGCAGAGTTATAAAAAATGAAATTAGTGCTTGTAGAATATGCCATTTTAGAACGAGAAGTCATGCCTCTAACTTCGGCCCTGCTTTTTCAAATAGAGGCAACTATTCTTTCCACCTCCCATGTGCCTGTTGGACACTATTTCATCTTTATTTTGGCACACCCTTCCTTTCAAGGATATCCTGGATCTTTATTTCAAATAAGCAATATTTGTACATATCTGAAGAAGAGAATGACATACCTTCACAATATAGTACTTTGGCCCAAATCCATAATATTAACAATAAAGCAATAATAAGACAAAGCAATAATAAGATAATGACAGTTAATATTAATCAAGTATTTCTTATTTGCCAGCCATTTTGCTAAACACACACACACACAGATACAATCTGAATGGATTGTCTCAACAACCCTCTAGAAGGTATTATTTTTAGCCTGACAATATTGAAGAACCTACTAAATATCTGAGAGGTTTAGCAATATGCCGAATCTCATAGTTAATCACAGACATGGCAGGAAGTCAATGCTAGGTCTATCTACCTTCAGATTCTGGGCTCTTAAACATTTTGCCACACTGCCATAGATATAGACCGAGATTCAAAATCCAATTAATGTTCTTGGCTCTGAATTGGACACTGTCCCAAATATTTCAGATTATACTTGCAGAATATGTTTTCTTATTTCAAATTATCTCCAAAGAGCTTTTATTTTCTAAAAAGTATGTTTATATACCTGTTGTTTTTACAGTAAAATCAATTACTTTGTACTTTTGAAGTTAATAGCAAATTTACTCAGATACTTGGAAAATAATTTTAACATGCAATTATAACAGACACACATTTGCAAGTAGTATAATAGTTTATAGATAAGAACAAGGGGAAAACGCTAACTGGCAAAATGTGTTACATTTTTATCCTAATGTTACTGATTACCTTAAAAGGACAAAGGAAGCAGTAACTGAAATTTTCTAAATATTTCTTGGAAATATAAAACATACATCTACTCTCACCAAATTGGGTGGTAGGAGGTAACAGTTGAGTATCTTTTCTTGATGACTTAAATATTTTTCCAGAAAATGGAAAAATAAAATAGTATTAAATATAAAAATAATTAAATTATTTTAAATGTACATAACCTCCAAACCCACAAAAGCTCTTGAACACTTTTTGCATGGCATTTCAAATTGTACATGAGCAGAATGATAGTTTAAGTAAACCCACAGCCCAAAAGACACTGACAGATGGCACACTTCTAGAGTCTAGAGTCCAACAGTAGTAATACTGGCCCTGACTCTATGAAGTTTGTATCACACCAAAGACCTTTGCTCCCAAACAGGCCAGAGCATAAAAGTAAAAGGCCCCTATGTGTTGATACCTTTTTCAAAATAAGCACAAACACATAAAATATCAGTTCAAACCATTTCCTCCACTGTGAGGCTTGTCTTGAGTCCTCCTACCAAGAAGGGATTATCCACGCTGCTGTGTGTCCCTTTCTAAAATGCAAATGGCTCTATTAACTCATATGTCACTCCACTGCACCTGAACTGGGTGCTTTGGAAGATGAGGAGCAAATGTGATTCATCCTGCAATTTCTCAAGACCTAATTCAACATGTGGTGAAGTAGTAGGTGTTCAGTTCACTTTGTTTAATGAACAGAACACAATTTCCATGGTCCTGAAATGAGCCAGAATTTCAGAAACTTTGGTGATAAATATTGAATTGATTTTTCAAATACACGATTTTAGATGAGTAACATAATCTAAATGTAAAATTACCCAGGAACTTTCACACCATAGCTTTTTATTTGTCCTGTCAATTTTATGTTTGTGTTGTTCTTTCTACTGTGGTCTAAATTATAAATTATACTATCATTGCCACCTACATATATATAGTCATTAATATTTTTCAGAGTTCCCTAATATATATTATCCCACCCTATTTCTGAAACACAGTTAACAGAAAGCTATATCTAGCTTCTTAAAAAAGAAAGTGAGTCACAGTTTATAGTAGTTATTTATCTAAAGATACATGGAAAATGACTGTTATAACCAGTATGGAACTCAAATCTTCAGAAACTTAGGAAATATCATAATGCGGAAATGTCAATTTGGATATGAGCATGTTAGTCATTAAAACTGAAAGACACATGAAAAATAAATCTTAGATAAATCTAAGCTCACTTAGACAACTTAATTTTTGCAAATACTGGTCCTTTGGTTTAAGGGGGAAAATAATGGAGTTAATAAAGGAATCAGGAACAAAATCTGGGGTATGCCCAACTTGGGAGGCCCTGCAGGTGGACCCAGTGTGAAGAAGAAATATGTTAGCATGATGTTCCACTTTTAAAGTGAACTCAAGAGAATATAAAACATTTAGTAAATGTGAATCGTAACTAGAAAAAGAAACTGTGTGTTGCACAGAGAAAAAGAGTATCTTACTAATAGATTGAATGATGTCATGGGAGTAGAAATTTAGTTCTTTTATTTATAGATGTGCCTTTTGCATATATCCCACATACACACAAATAGCCAAATCAATCCTGCCCAAATTTAGAAAATCATTAAGATTATGACAGAAATGAGTGAAAGTATCCTTATTGGTTTTTAATTGGCTACAAATATACAGACAACCTAAAAGGTCATGGCAATTTTATCCATGCATTTAAAATCAAAATGAGGAGTGCACTTTTTCGTGGCTCATGAAACATTTATTATATATATATATATATATATATATATATATATATATCAGGACATAAAGAGTATATAACTTAATAATAAAAAAGAAATACACAGACTGAATTATCTAAGAACTGTTAACTCATAATGAGGTATGATCTCAACCATGGAAACAAACATGGCCTCCAACTCTTAGCGTTTGATACAGAGAATAGAAGGATCCTTGGATCCTTTTGCTGGGGCAGGGGGACGGGGCGGACAGGAGTCTGCATCTGCTGCATATGATTTAAGTGGAAGCCTCTTCTGGACTGATCACAATATCCAGAAAGATGGGGTATGCTGTTAGTCTAGCCATAACTGGTTGCAGGATTTCTCAACATCAAACACATTTTGGACTGAATAACTGTTTGGGAGGGCAGTACCGTGTGTATTAAGATGTTTAGCAGCATCTGTGGCCTATACCAGAGGCATCTGCATCTCTGTGACAATCACAAGTGTCTCCAAATATTTTTCAATGTCCCCGGGAGGCAAAATTGCCCCCATTGATTAGCACTGACTTAAAAGATTCTCTATCCCTATCTCACTCACTTGTAAATGCCTTTTAAACAAGGACCCCTCAGAAATAATGCAAATGATTTCAAGTACACAAAATTAAACTTCAACCAACCAATCATTTTGCCTATCCATCAATAATTATTTACAGCATTACAGAAAGGAATGGTCCCTCTACATTATCAAATCTAATCCCTTAATATCACAGACAAGAGGCTAAATCTGTATTATTGAGTGACTTGAATATAATCCCTCATAGAGCTAGACAGTAAACACCTCAGTAGACCAACCTTCTCATTTGAAATCAGGTCTCTTAATTTAAAGCATTATTTCATAAAAGAAATGGCCTCAGGTGCCTGGGTGGCTCAGTCAGTTGGGCATCCAACCTCAGCTCAGGTCGTGATCCCACGGTCTGTGAGTTCGGGCCCCACGTCAGGCTCTCTGCTGGCAGTTCAGATCCTGGAGCCTGCTTCGGATTCTGTGTCTCCCTCTCTCTCTACCCCTCCCCTGCTTACACTGTGTCTCTGTCTCTCAAAAATGAATAAACATTAAGAAATTTAAAAACAAAAAGGAAACTCCCTCTGTTTTCACTCAGATATTAGTGATATCTATAACAGTTTAAATAAAAGACCAGGCAACTGATGAGGCCTGTCATAAAGCTTAACATTTCAGCTAACATAATTAAATGTACTTGTCCATAGACTTGATGTTTGCTGAGGAAAGAGAACTGATAAACAACAATGAATCCCAGTGTAGAAAATTGAGTACAAATGTTTACTATGTTGTCCGAAAACCCTTTTTTTTGGATAATGGTGTTTTGTCTGCTTTTCTATTTGGAGTATGGGTAATTTATACATAGCTTTGATTATTAAGCTCACCGGCATGATTTTTCTCAGAATAAAGTAAATGGGTTTCCTGCTCAGCTTTGAAAACAGCTTATTTGCCTCATTAGCAATGATTCTACATTACTCTACTCAAATTCCAAATCCAACTTTATAGACATCCTGCAGTAATAAAGAAAGATTCAGAATCCTAGTGTTCCAAATGTAGTTCACATGAATACTGAAGCAGATACAAATGCCTGTTTATCCTATTCTATATCCAGATCTGCAAGGAGTAAGGAGGTGACTTTAGACCTAGGATGGATGGCTGATCTCCAGAACATGGACATCTGGAGCAAGATGGGTCACAGACATGGGGTAAGTTATATGGTTAGACCACTGAAGTGTTTGGGGCCAACAATGACCCATGATTAGCACAATGGAGAGGTCAAGACTGATGAAAGAGTAAGGGACTGGCTGTGATTTTTCTTTATCATATTTAGACACACAGTCCTAAAGCTAAAAAGAACCACTAGCTTTTTGTCAATTCTCATTCAAAAACCACTGGCCTCAGACAGATGCTTTAGGTAGCACCATCCCTTAATAACTTCAGTATTAAACTCCATTCTTGTGGCCCATGTGTATTTCGTATCTAATGTAGATTCTGACCTCTAACATATAGAAGATTTTTTGGGGATTCCTGGTTCCATGCTGTGGTAATCCTGTGCTAGGATCCTGGTCGCTAACCAGTGTATTGACTGGCCTTTCATTTCCGGGTCCATTCATGTGGACATCTACTCTTTGTTACCTGAATCCATGCTTGGTTGCTACTATTTATCTATAGCTCCATTGTCTAGTGAGATTCATGGACTTGTCCTCTAAGGCGCCTGAAAGCCTCTCATGCCTAATTTTATCTCATAGATCTCTGGTCAGGACGTTCCGTCTAATATTTATTACAACATTCCTGGATTCCTTTTCTTTTGCAAGATATTAGTTCATGAAGAATCACAGTGCACTGACATGAATAATCATCCTGAATCCTGACTTTGAAGCCATCCAATTTTCATTCTCTTAAAAAGCTAGTATCATATCTGTTTAACCAACCTAATATAATGTGCCTGGCAGGTTTGCATGAGGATTGGATCTTAATAAATGAGGAGGGAAATTTATGCCACCTTACTCCAATATGTTTCATTTAAGCTTTCAGAGAAACTGCCCTCTCTGGGGTGGGGGGAGAGGGTAGAGAGAAGAAGAAAACGTTCCCATTTAAGTCCTACTTGTCAAATGCTATGAATGGAGGAGTCAACTGAGAAGTAAAACGCAGAGCAATTTGCTCATCTACCATTGCATGGATCTTGGCAGTGTGCTATCTTTATTAAAGTCCTCTATGAAAAGAACACCATTCTTAAAAAAGTACCGCCTGAGGCTTTTCAGTTAGAAAATTTAATAAAAAGCAAAAACCTGAGATTATCAATTTAGCTGTTTCTTCATACATGTTGTAAAAGAAGAGCTATTGTCTAATTTGCTTCTCTTAAAATATATTACATTTTATTTGGGTGGTGGTGTTTTTGTATCAGTTCGTCTACTCTATTAAATAGCTGAACTCCTCATGTACTTGAAAGTTCTGGTTGACAACGACCTTTCCAATCCACCAAGATGAAGAGGAGTCCTAATGTTACTGTTAGCCACTTTTTTCAGTGTAAAGAATAGCATTTCCCTGTGTCACATAGATAGATAAAAACAGTCCTTTATATTTTATGTGTGTGTGTTTTATGATGTTTCACATTAGTTTCATATCCCTCAATTACTAAACAAGGAAAAAGGAGAACCTGGCCATAAATCTGGTAATATTTTAGAAATTAGAACTGACTAGTTCAGGGACTTTTCCAGTATTTGAACCCTGATCTGGCAGCCACATAGTTATAGCTAAATAGCAAACATCATGTTGTAGGGCAATAAATTTCACCAGTGAACAGATTCACTTGTTAGAAAAATTTTTCTTAGATCAAACCCAGATCTACCTCCCTCTGACCTCCAACTGCAAGTCCAAGTTTACTCATGCATTTCCTTCATTATCTATGTGGCAATTTCTCTTTAAGTATCTGATAATAGAGAGGCGCATGGGTGGCTCAGTCAGTTAAATGTCTGACTTTGGTATCTGCTCAAGTCTTGATCCCACAGTTTGTGAGATCGAGCACTGTGTTGGGCTCCAGGAGCCTGCTTGGGATTTCTCTCTCCTCTCTCTCTGCCCCTCCCTGGCTTGCTCTTGCTCTTGCTCTTGCACACTCTCTCTCTGTCTCCACCGCCCCCCCGCCCGCAACAATGAATTAAAAAACATTTAAATAACAATGAAAATAAAAGTATTTGATAATGGATATAACACAGACTTGTGTTCTTTTTTTTTTTTTTTTTGAAACCTCTCCAAACAAAAACAGGTTCTTTCAACTCTCTATCATATACAGTGATTTTACCCTTCTAGTCCTATTTCTCTGAACATGTTCCAGGTTCCTTATATACATTATTTTTTAAATGAGAATGAGAACTAACACAGAGCTACAAGCATGACTTGTTCAACAGAGTGTGATAATCACAGTCATTGAACGTTCTACAGGACTGCTCCATTACCCTCCTTACACTGGTAATGATCTCACCCTAATTGTCTGCTTTTCTGAGGGGGAGTGTTATGTTTCTATATCTATGATTAAAAAAATTGACCAAATAAAGGTTCTAGACAAGATCTGATTCTGGGAAAGTGGGCAAATAAGTCAAGCTCTTAGTTAATGTTTATTCTAATTGTAAAATATGCCTTTTTTTAAGTTTTGAAGACACTATGGATATTGTGTCTGAGAAGTCTCATTTGGCCTTTATTAATTTGCACAAAAATAAATCTCTCTTATTCTGTGCTTTTCTTATACGCCAGACAGCATGGAAACATATTTTTGGGCATTATGTTATGCATTTTTTAGCCTCATTGTTACTCTATTTTATGATCACAACTTGCCTTATCATTTATTTTCCTAAACATTATATTTATGCTAGCTTGTTGAATTTTATGTGTGCTTGTAAAACTTAATGTGTTTTTTTCCAAATAAGGTAAGGGGTATATTAATAAATACAATTCAGTTTAAATACAATAGTAGATTCTATTTAAATAAAAGCAAAAAAGTAAAGCATATGCATGTATAAAATATTTATTTTTTATTTAATATATTTCTAAAGTACTACAAGGAGTTTGGGAAAAACTTTATATGTGTAAAGCAAAAATGAAATTTCCTTTCTTATTCACCAAAATATTTGTCACAAAAATAACCACAGTTAACATGTGCCATTTCCATTTCTTTTTAATGCATCTCTCCATTCTTCCTTCTTTACAGTCACCTCTTCCTGCCTTTCCTGTTATTTCTTCTACCTACTTGCCTATTGATCCACCATCTATCTTTCAGAAAGAAAAACAGAGAAATAGGACTGGATGACTTTTCATTTTGTCATACACATGTACTTCATTTTCTAAGAGCTGAACAGTATTCTATTACAAGGGACTACTTGATTATTTTTAGCCACTTAACTTCTTTGTAGAATGTTAATTTGTTTTACTCTACCACTTTTACAAATAATGCTGTAAGGAATATCATTTTGAAGTTTCCAGAAGTGGTGTGGCTGCTTAAAAGCTTGTATATTAAAATTACGTTAGGAACTGCAATGTTAGATCATCCACTCTCTTCAAAAGAAATAAAAATAAAAATTATACTTTCAGTAAAAGTATTCAGTAGTGTCTTTTATAATATATGCTCCACAACTAAAGGCATTTTTAATCTCTCTATGTATTCTAAGTCTTTAAAATTTTTTAAATTAACTTATTTATTTTGAGAGAGAGAGTGAACAAGCAGGAAAGGGGTGGGGAGAGGGAGAAAGAGAATCCCAAGCAGGCTCCTCACTGTCAGCCCAGAGCCTGATGTGGGGGTTCAAATTCACAACTTGTGAGATCATGACCTGAGCCAAAACCAAGATTCGGACACTTCACTAACTGAGCCACACCCAGTTAAGCTGCTCCCCTTTTCTGACAATTTTTATCATTTCAACTTCTATAATTCATTTCTCTCTTATGTTTTTGATAAAAGCCATCTTAACAGGTATGAGGTAATATATCCTTGTGGTTTTGATATTTTGCTCTGATGATTAGTGATGTTGAGCACATTTTTATACACCTGATGGCTATTTATATATCTTCTTGGGAAAAAAATCTATTCAGGTCCTTCATCCATTTTTAATTGGATTATTCACTCTTTTATTATTGAGTTGTAGGAGCTCTTTATATATTTTGGATATTAACCATAAAGCTTTCATAATACATGTTACAACAGTCTATTTTAAGCTTATAATAACTTGAATTACATTTTAAAAGTTCTACATATTTATTTTCCTTCCATCCAGTTTATGCTATCGATGTTCCAATGTATACATTTTTGGATTGTATATCCATTGGCATTTTAATGCTTTTGTATTTTAACTTGTATGTCAGAGTTCAAAGTGATTTATTTTTTAAAAATATTTTTAATGTTTATTCATGAGAGAGAGAGAGTAAGAGAGACAGACAGACAGAGACAGAGACACAGGGCAGAAGTGGGGAAGGGGCAGAGAGAGGGAATCACAAGGTCTGAAGCAGGCTCCAGGGTCTGAGCTATCAGCACAGAGACTGATGCGGAGCTTGAACTCACAAACCATGAGATAAAACCTGAACTGAAGTTGGACACTTAACCGACTGAGCCACCCAGGTGCCCGAGTTCAAAGTGATTTAAAACCACCATTGCAGTGTCAGATTACTTCAAATTTGAGTACATATTTATATTTAGCAGTGAACTTTATAGTTTCATATATATATATATATATATATATATATATATATAATTATTGTTCTTCCATTTCAGCTTGAAGAACTCATTATAAAATTGCTTATAAGGCAGGTGTAGTGGTGACAAATCCCTACAGTTTTCATTTCTCTGGGAAAGTCTTTATTGCTCCTTCATTTTGAAAGATAACTTTGTGGGGTATAATGTTTTCGACAGGTTTGTTTGTTTTTCCCCTGAGTATATTGAATATTATCATTTTACTCTTCTCTGATCTGTAAGGTGTCTGCTGACAATTTTCTCAGGGTCTTATCAGGATCCCTCTGTATTTGTGAGTCTATATTCTTTTGCTGCTTTCAAAATGCTATCCTTAATCATTGAGAACTCGATTATAATGTGTCTTTGTGAAGTTCTCCTTAGGATGAATCTGTTTGGGGATCTTAAAGATCCATGTCCCTCGTGACCATATCTCTCCTCAGAATTGGGAAGCTTTCAACCATCTTTTTTAAGTTTGCTTATTTATTTCAAAATAGAGAGAGAAAGTATACTTGTAGGTGCATGGGGGAGAGACCAAGAGAGAAGGAGAGAGAGAATCCCAAGCAGGCTTCTTGCTGTCAGTGCAGAGTCCAACGTGAGGCTGGATCCCATGAACTGTGAAATCATGACTTGAGCTGAAGTCAGACTGAGCCACCCAGGCACCCCAGCCATTATTTTTTAAAATAAGTTTTCTGTCCCTTTCTCTGCCTCTTCTCCTTCTCAGATTCCTATAATATCAATACTACTCTGTTTGACTGTGTCATAATTCACATAGGCTTTCTTTATTCATTTTTTAAAAATTTTAATTTCTTTTGCCTTCTATGGATAATATCAAGATATGTCTTTAAGTTTGCAGATTATTTCTTCCACCTATTTGAAAACATTGTTGAAACTCTCTATTGCCTTTTTCATTTCATTAACTGTATTCCTCAGCTGTTTAATTTTTTTTAATAATTTTTATCTTTTATATTTTGTTCATGCATTGTATTTTGAGTTCATGGAGTTGTCTGTGTTCTCTTGAATCTCACTGAGCTTCCTCAAAACATTGACTTTGAATTATTACTCATGAAAATCACAGATTACCATTTCTTTGGGGATCATTAATGAAAAATTATTGTGTTGCGTGTGTGTGTGTGTGTGTGTGTGTGTGTGTGTGTTACTTTTTCATGTTTCGGATGGTTTTGTGTCAATATCTATATATGTGAGGAATCATTAATCTCTTCCAGTCTTTGCAGATGGGCTTCGGTGTGAAAAGATCTTCGCCCGAAGTGGCTGGGAGGCTCAGATTGAAGGGCATCAGCTGGATGTACCCATTATGGCAGGACAAAGCTATGACCTGGAGTAGGGCAGAGAGCAGTGCAGCTCTGGTCCTGTATATGGCAGGACACCCTGGCATCCTGATCCAAGAGACTTTGGCATTGGGATCCCTGGGGACCTGTCTCACTGCAGCAACAGCTATAACCCAAGAAGGCGAGGAAACAACAAGGATGCTAGGAAGCTTCTTCAGCTGAAATCAATGTCGGTGGAGACTGTGGGAGTCCTTAACAGCAAAGGCAGCAAATGTCCAGTGGTCAAGTTCACCGGAGTCCTCCTGCTCTCTGTTTCCCCACAGGGTGAAATTCCTCTGAGGGAATGCCTCCTGTCACCAAGATGCTCTGGACTGTGGGATGGAGTGACAGATAAAATGCTTCCTACGCCTTTCTGTGGATTCCTCCTCAGTTTTTAAGCTCCACGGGGATTTTGCTGCTTCTTCATTGTAGAAAAGACTGTTCCCTAGGCTTTTTGTCAGTTTGAAGTTGTTTATTGTTATGTGTTTCTTTCTGTGAAACAGGTAAGTGCTGGGATCTGCTAGCCTTGATTTTGCTATATGACCTTTCTCTATTTTCACTAATTATTTTTCTGCTTTCTACCAGCTAAGAACCTACCTCACCGCTACACCAGGGGACAAAAATCTGTGGTAAAAATACTATACTATTTTAGAACACAATAATACTAAATTTTAAAAGGCTTAAAGTTATACATTCTAATTCCAATTAGGTATTTCATAATTTTAAAAAAAGCTCTGTACATTAATCTTTTCCAAAAAAATTGATTCTGGTCAAATGTAAAAACTACTGCTACACAAAAATTAACTCTTAAGTATAATCATACTACTGTTTTTATCATACTGACAAGTAAAAATGATTGTGTTTAGAATTATGTTTAACCTTACTGGTTGCCCATTGTTTTTGCTGTCCTATTTATAAGGGGTATTTCTTATAGCGATGTCCCAACATTGGACTAACTATGGTTCGTGCCAGGTTGGAGTAAATTACATAAATTCCAACAAAGATTCTGGTTGGCTTCTGAAAGCATTTGGTGCCAGCAGATGCTGGTATTTGATAGTTGTGTTTGGGGAATCTGGCATACCCAGAATGCAAATTATAGATTTAAAAATCAGCTTTTGCTAAAAATAAATGCACACAAGTATGAATCAAAGCTAAGCAAGTATAACAGGCACTACAGATAGTCTCCTTGCAAATATAGTTGTAATACAACAAAACAATCATAGTGCTCAAACATTTGTTTTCTAGTTTGTATCAGACTGCAATTAAGGCATTGCCCCTTTGCTATGTAATGTACATTACAATACTTCTCTCATTAAATGCCCCTTATATAACCTATGATTCTGACATTTAAGTTAACGTTTGCTTAACTAAACTTGGAGCATTCTTTTTCTCACCCAGTTTTCTCTGCCACGATCCCAGGCAAAAGCCATTCTTTTCCTCAGCTACCACTTCTTTCCTCTGCAGAAACTTTACACAGACAGGGATAGCTATATATACGAACAAGACATTCATTTAAAATTGATGACTTTGTTTTGTCATTTCAATTTGTAATTAATGTTTTAAAAATTGTATTTCTTATGATGTTTCCTCAAAATAATAACTTTGTATATAAATATGAAAACACACTCTCTTTCCAAATAGAGTAGACATCTCAGCCACCTTCAACTATGGAATGCTTCATATATGGCTGGACTGAGTTGATATGTAAGTATAAAATATCAACTGTATTTTAAATAATGTAAATTGTATCATTAATAATTCTTATATTAATTGCATGATGAAGTGCTAAAATTTATAAAGGTTAGATGGATTACCTTATTAAAATTAATTTTACCTGTTTCCTTTTTTTCTTGTGGCTACTAGGCAATTTCAAATTCATAGGCTTGTATTTGTAGCTCTTATTATATTTCGATTGGATAGAAAAGATAGTTGGATAGCTCTCTAGAGAGAGAACCCAGCTAGCATACTCATAGAACTGTGGCTACATATTGTACAAGTGTGACATTGAAAGGAATTTCATTGTCTCACTCAATATTAAATGTTTAAAAAATTTGCTGCATATGTAGATGTATCTGAGCAAACAATCCTACCACTGAGAAAGTCATGGGACTGAACAAATTTATATAATTTTCATTTATCTCCCTTAATTGAACTAACCCACAATATCTAAATAATATCACTGTAAATGATTTACTCTCCTCATTATCAACTCAAGTTTATTCAGTATTAAAAAAAGAAAAGAAGGTTAGGAATATGAAATGTGATTATTTACTAAAACCATATCATGTCATCCTCTAATTCATAGGGACAGAATGAAAGTCATGGAAATTAAGATCTATGGGTAGTAAAACTTTCATTACTTGTGATTTCAGTCTTCCAACAATTTATGCTTATTTGCAGTAAATGATTTTGTCATTTGCTTAGCAGAATGATGCACATTCTTATCACAAAGAAATATGCCGCTGGTACAGTCATGCAGACTTCTCACCTAAACTGCAAAGCTAAGAATACCGCCCAAGGAGAACTGCTCTCTAGAGCAACACTTCTTGTTGAAATAAATAACTAATACTAAAATGTATTCACTGAGAAGAAAAAAAAAAGAAAAGAAAAGAAAAGCCTCAAACTCCACAGTTCTATGTGGCCTGTGCTATACATATCAATATAGCAATTTATAATATTAAGGGAGTTTCCATTCTGCCTCTCACAGTGAATGATCCTTGGGAGGTTGATCTCCCCTCAAAGTAAGAGAACTCATTTAACAGCTTTTCACCAACAATTTTCTCCCTCATATCCATTTGAGTTTGCTAAGGAATCTCCCACAGAGGCTCGCCACAGTGCAGTCACTTCTCATATGTTCCAGGAATAAAGCCCCTGAGAGCTGAAGTTCCTATTTATAGTCCCTAATCTACAGAGAGCCTTGGGGTGGGGGGCGGAGGCTTTCAACTTGTTAGAGATGGAAGGGAATTTTGAAATAGAAACCAGTCCCTGAACTTGGCATCCTTACATTTTCACAGGCATGAAATAAAATGATGAATGTATATTTAATTTAGTCCCTCATGGAATTCTCTCCTAGATTATTCACTATTTGCCTAAGTCTAATTAATTCAAATTAATATAAATAAACCAATGTTGCTGAAGGTCATTTTCAGGTTTGACATTCTATGAATATATACAGGTATAAAGTTCTTAATGGCAAGAACGTGGTAAGGATTTAATAAATAATTGGTGAATTATATGCAGCTGAGGAAGAGAGAGAGAAAAAAGTAACAAATTTAAGTAAGGCCACCACATTATAGACTAAAAATATAACTTCTGCCCCCTGGAGTTGGGGTAGCAGCAGCTCTGTGTGTTGGCCCACAGTTCCATGGTCAGATGAATCCAGCAAGAAAAGTTACTAATTGCATCATACCAACAGTAAACCTGATTAGGTATTTCTGGCCCCTATTTCCACATGTTACTGTGATATCTCAGCATTCTCTGACTCACTTCTTAGTCATCTGATATTTTCTTGGGTATCTGATATTTTCTTCCATATTCTACCCTGATCCTCCTACTAATGTCTCCCCATTCAGTTCTTACTGCCAAAAGCTACTTGCTGATGCTTCATGGTAACCACTGCTACCTGAATACCTGGAAGGGAGCTGAGACCATTCTCCTTTTGGATCACAGATGAGGTTTCTTTCTCAGAAGAGGTCTCAAGAAGTCTTTGCTTTCAGGAGCTTCTGATTCCCTCATCCTTGATAAACCAAAGTTATAAGATGTCTGAGTAACAGGATGTCTTGTGTCATAGAGGAGAAGACCCTACTCTGTGTTTATTACCCTGGTTGACAGAGACCTAGCAATAAAGGTTTTGAGCTCCATGCCTCATAACATCTATAGCAAAAACATTTATCTCACTCTGTTCACGCAGTTCTTAATTCTTTGACCTCTAGTACATGCATCCTGTGTCAGAGCAATAAATGGGAATCACAGATATTGAGCTGCTTGGGTACTTTGCCTAACACCCTCACCCTACCCCTTTTTATGGAAGGCTCTATCAAACTCAGGTTTAGTTACTGAATGAAGCCACAAAAGAACTTGCCTTGGACAGAGGTCTCTTCCAGGACACATCCCAGTTTTTCATGTGAAATAGACTCCCAGTGGTATATTCCCACCAAGTGGCCAGATATTTCTGAATCCTATGAAAGCACTCAAAGATTTTATATATGAACTGTATGAATCAGAAAATTTCCCAAAGGAAGGGTCAAATTCTGCTGCTAGTCCTGTTAAGTTTCTCTGAAACTCTGGACAAGTCACTTAAGCCCTCTGAATTTCCAATTCCTCTTTGACACTATCAGTGAGTTAATGTAGATATCATACAAAGTGATTGCCACCCCCCAAATTAAATCAATTGTGGTCAGAATGAAGAAGGGATACAACATCTCTAAAACGTTTGGCTTTTGCCATACTTCTCAAACTCATCCTGGCTCTACACAGACCTTTTCCAGAACATTCTGTGAAGGATAAGTTGCAAATCTCATTGGTCAGAGTATGAGGTATTTATTGGGCTTAAATAGTGCTTAATTAGAAATCATTCATGATGCATTCCTTCCTTATCCTGGCATTTCCACTTCAGTTCTATTCTGTGATATTTATATCAATGGAATCTTTTTGGCTCAGTCATATAACCTGTCTCTCCTGCATGCATGCTTGTGTATACCAGTAAATAGACAGATATTACTAGGGAAATAGAAATTTCTTGGGCTTTGAGTCTAGGTCAGTTGTGGCAACTTTTGCTTTGTCCACATATGTGTATTGCAGCATGAGACACTGACATGACTATTACTGAGCTGGTACTTTGATGTCCATATGTATAGCTTCTCAAGAACTCCATGTGGAGAACTCACGATTGGTAGGATAGGATTTGGATTTACTATGAATCTGGTCCAAGTGTTCTGGAAAAACAACAAAATCTCACCTTTACCTCTAACAAACGTGGTATTTCACATAGTCTGTTAAACTGAGTCCGGAATACTTTCATAAGACATTCTTTATCTCTCAGTTATCAACAATATAATTCACCTATGGATATATACAATTACAAGAGGAAAGTTCCAGAACCCCAAGAGGAGAAGATTCAACCCATTTATACATTATTAATACACTACTTAAATAAGTAGTGCCCTATTTCTCATTTTAAATATCACCAGGGGACATTTTAATGGTTTTAGATATTTTTAAAATGTACTTTAGTTCTTTCTTTTCTATAGAATTCAGGCAGCACATACATTTAAAAAAATGGACTAATTTAAGTCCTAAAGAATGGAAAAGGATGGCCTATTTTCAAATAAATGTTTGAAAGCTGACTTTAATAACTTGGACATTGGCAGGCCAAACATTAAATCATAAGGCTAGTGATGGGCTTTATCTCTTAATACCACTCCTAATTTTGGAATACCTCAAAGAGCAAACTATATGTATAACCTTTGTTACCCATAATAAATTAAATAGATCTCATTAGTTTTCTTTTAAGGGAATTATCTGCTTTATATTCATTTAGTCATCAAATAAATACTAGGCTCTTTTACTGTGTTTTCCTAGTACAGCATCAACATGTATTTGTGGGGCACTGCTCAACTACAGAGAGTACCATTTACATTCACAGTCACCGCAGATTTGTATGTATTAGAGCAATTTTCTAGCAGGTGACAGAAAAGCACCATTTTTTAAAGAATAGCTGTTGCTGAATTGTACAAATGTACCACTCTCTTAGACAATCAATTCATATATTTTCTCTCTCCTCAAATACACAATACCTCCTTTTTCTTCTTTACTTTCACCAGATGGCATTGCTTCACAGAGAAAATAGAACCCATCAAAAGAGTGCTATCTCATTATCCCAGCACCCTATCTATGCACCTGTCTGTTTCAATGTGCTCTGCCTTTCCTATTACTGTGGATCAACTTTCATGCTCTACTCTCTGAAAACACCTCCTTTTGATATCAACATCCTAACCTTTTCACCTCATCAGGGGTAAATCTCTGTCAATTACATCTCTCTATCCTGTATCAGCTTTTCCAACTTTATAGATCATTTTCATCAATGTACAGCATGATAAAATGTATTTTATTTAAAAAAAAAATGAGTTGACCCCATACCTCCCTTCACTCATAGCTACTGTCCTTTATTATTCTTCCTTGCACCAAAAGGATTGAAGCACTGCTTCTAATTCATGTCCTTCTCATTCCTTCTTGGTTCTACTTCACTCAAGCTTATACCTTCCCTACTTCATGGAAACTAATCTTGTCATGACAACAATGACCTCTACAATACTATAGCCAATCTTCAAACTCTTACCTGACCCATCAGCTGCATTAATACAGATAATTACCATTTTCTTGAACCATTTTCTTCACTTGGACTCTGGGATAAGAATTTCTTAGCCAGTGGCAAGGTTTTAAAAGACATCTCTGTGCTGAGGAATGTGTTCCTAACTGGCTATTTGACATTTCTACTTGGATGTCTAATTGGCATCCAATGCCTAACATGTCGTAATAGTGTTATATTTTAACATGTTATGTATTAACTCCAAACACCTTCAGACCTTAAAAGGAAAGACAGATTTCTAAAGAGGAAGGAATTCTGCCTCCAGACTCCAGACTGCAACATGAACTATTTCCAGATTTTCCAGCCCACTGCCCCGCCATACAAATTTTGGATTTATTAGGCCTATAATCCCCTGAGCCAATTCCTTAAAATCTATCTATTATCTATCCATCCATCCATCCATCCATCATCTCCTTTTATTTTTTTTTTTAAATGGCACATGCTTTGGTGTGCCTGTTCTATTTTTTTTCTTTAATTTTTAAACATTTGTTTTTTGGGGGGCGGGGCGCAGCAAGAGAGGGAGACACAGAATCTGAAGCAGGCTCCAGGCTCTGAGCTGTCAGCACAGAGCCTGATGTGGGGCTCAAACTTGTGAACCAGTAGATCATGACCTGAGCCAAAGCTGGACGCCTAATGGACTGTGCCACCGAGGTGCCCCTATCCATCATTTCCTATTGATTCTGATTCTCTGGAGAACCCTACCATGTATGTGAAATAAAAAGTCCCTAATTTTCCCCCATACTTGTTCCTCTGGCATTTTCCATATCTTGGTAAATAATGTACTTTTTATTTTCATTTGTTCAGACCAAAAGAACAACAACAATAACAAAAACATCCTTGACTCAGTTGTTTCTCTTACACATCTAATCCATTAGGAAATCATATAAACTTACCTTCAAAATGAGTCAGTCTCTCACTACTTCTCTTCACACTACTAACTTTGACCTGGAACAACTGAGGTGGCTTTCTCACATGAACCTTAAGTTTTTTTTAAATACATCCAGGTGGACGTCAAAGCCAACAGCACACACAGTATGAGGAGCAATGAAGCATTTACACTAAAACAAAATGCCCACTATCACACTTATTATTCTGGTACTGACTAACACAATTAGATAAGAGAAAAAAAATAGAGAATAATAAAAATTAATGGTATAAAAATACACTGGTGGCATGACTGAACATATGGAAAACACAGATAACTCCACTTAAAAATTAACAAATTGCAACAAACACCAAAAGCAGCATGGAAGGCAGAGTGAGACATCATGAATTCAGAGACAGTATGAAGTCGAAGAGACTAACACCCAGAACCCAATCTATGACACATGTTAGCTATGATCTTAGACAACCTTGACCACTTTTTCCCCCTATTTTCTTACATGTAAAATGGGGTTATATGGAAAACTGTGTCATGGAGTTCTAATAAGGATCAAAATAATTAACATATGTTAACTACTGGGAATATTTCTTAGATATAGAAGAGTTTGCTATAATAACCATATTGTTATGACATAGTTAATGTTGACATAAACTATTGCTAAAATTTATATAATCCCTTTTTCAAACTGTAAATTGATACCCAATCCCCTCTAAATTGTACTCCTCTTTGAATAGCACAGTAACCATATACTTTAAACAGAATTTGACAGCACTATATAAGAGTCAGAGAGATGATAATTTTACATTATTTTGGGAGTCTGTATCGTCTGATCTTATCTGTTTCTTTGTGGGCCCATGGAAACCCGTACTATAGAGTACCAAGAAATTAATATTGAAAGGCCTGCATCAATGTTGAGAAGCTCTATTTGTACCAAGGACCACTTTTTCAAATATATGCACCTGTGTCCAATATCTATATTTCATAGAAAAGGCTAACACAAAATTATATCAGTCTTATACAGCAAATATGAGTGGAAATGATAGAATCTGGTCCATTACATAGGAGTTACAGAACAAGCCTCTGGAATGTTATAAAATAAGACCAGGCAAACAACAACACAGCAAAGCAACACACCTTCTTCCAGATGAGTACCTTCACTTGATCAGTCCTTCTCAGTCAAACTGGAACACAGCCTTGTAATTACCCATCTTTCAGTGTGACTTCCACAAAAGCCTTTGAGCTTTCAGTGGGCAGAAATGGTGTGCTATGTTTATCTAAGACCAGATATAATGACATGCTTGCCACTTGGAATGCACACATTAAATTGTGACTTAATTAATTGATTAATGGTATTTTAAGGATAAAAATATCCAGGAAAGATTTCCTAAGTTTCTGTTCTCCATTACAATTCTTAAGTTATTCATTAAGTGCTTGATAACAAGGAAAGGTAAGGACAGAAAAATGATACAGAGCAGGTTTCAATATCTCCAGAATGTACTATCAATTTTCCATGTACTTATTTTGGTTAGATTCAGCCATGGTTTCAAGGTTGCATATCCACCTGCATTAGCTACCCACTGGAAAAGCTACCATTTAAAGCTGATTTGCTTTCTCTTTGAAGTAAGCATGAAACCAATACTGGCAAATTATGAGAACAGAGGGAAGGCAAACTTAATTAACCCTTCTCCAAAATCCCAAAGTGCAATCCACTGCACATCAGGGAGCTAGGAAGTGTGAACTGACTTTGCCTTCTATCAACATTATTCCCGTCCTGTTACTTCCCTCGGTGACTTGGCAAAGAAAAATGTCTGCTCAACAGCGATTGGAGCGGCCATTCCATGGCAACATATTTTGTAGCATAACCTAGTTGCAAGCATCAAAATATAATTTCAGTTTTGGAAGGATACCTTGTAGTCTAATTTGCTTGATATTCTCAGAAAATAGAGTAAACCCAAAGGACTTCAAGTTTACGGTTTCATTTTCAGATTTGTGTAATGATTCCTTTTGAAGCTGTACAAAAAATAACAACAATCCTAGAATTAGAATACTACTATGTTAAAAACTCATTGTACATATTCTAAAAAATTTTGGTAACTAAAATAAATAGGAATGCATATATATTTACATAAACATACCAGATATACGACCCATCTACCAAATCTAGTTTATTTCCATCTGACATCCGGTCAGGAACCTATTCTCACATGTATGTATGTATGTGTGTGTATATGTGTGTATGTGTATGTGTACATATATATATATATATATGCAAATTCCATTTTAGGTACATGCATATATATTATGGAAATGGCAAGTACAAAGACAAGCAGGACCCTCAATGTATGCATTAGCACAAAATTAAGGCAAGGTCATATATTTGAGAATTACAGTCAATGGAACTCTTGCTAAAGAAAGGTGCAATTAAGTTTCTGGCCCTGCACGCTTGGCAAGCTTTCATCTACCCAGCTTTTGGCATTGAGCCCTTAATGGACCTTTTAATTAATACAGACTGTGTTACTTCAAGTTTTCATTTTAAATAGAGATCAAATACACAGGTTGGACTTTAGAGGTTAACCCTTTAGAAACAACTGTTGAGAGAATATTAATATACATGGGCACAGATGCCAAAGGTAGATACAGCAGCAGCTGTTGCTGTAAATGTCTGGTCTATGATGAGGCCATGGAATTTTCCAACAGAGCTTGGTCTTGAACTGGTCATATAGGCAAGCATCAAAACCAAATAACTATAAACAATGAAACTGCCCAAAGTACAGCCAAATAGTTGCTCAGGCAGGGTACTAATAAACAGAAAGGTTAAGTCTAGTTAAAAAGAGAAGAAAGCAAGAGGGGAAATATGAGCAGAATTAAACACTTCTCTTGCTAGGCAAATAAGCTAGTAAGGCTAGATGAACAACCAAACCACAGATCACAGGCATTGGTGAGAGCTCAGGAACAGAGAAGAACACAAGAGATGCTAAAATGTGAGATTAGGATGAAGCCTTCTGATGACACAGGAAGGTTCAAAAGTTTATCTTGGCAAGAGCACTTTAGAGAAATCTGTCCCCATCTTAACAAACATGGTTTAACAGTAAGAATCTGGATTATTTTGAGTCAATATCTGTGCTTTCCTTCCAATATGCTTCCTGAAGACAGTGTTCTATATTAATGTTGACTTGTGAAATAGTGGCTCTAAAGTTTGGTCTTTGATACATACTTTGCTTGAGGTATTCTAGAAACCCAGCACCTTTTGTTTAAGTCTCTCTCTCCCCCTAAATGCTCTTTCTCTGCCCTCCCTTTCTCCCCACTTCCTCTCTCCTTTGACTTTGCATGAGACATCAAATATTCAGAAAGGCAAGGCTAATTTTATATTAATCTCTTTCGCAAGTCCTGGCAGAGTGCCAAGCACAAATTCAAATATATTAAGTGATAGTTGACATGAAAATAATTTTAGTTTCAAAATTTGCCACAACAATGTATACTCTGGAAATAAATGGTTCTCTGAAGACAAATTATCTACGTCTCTGATATGTGTTATAGAATGTACTCAGTATTCATTCAAATGGCATTAATTACTCTCCTACTATGTGTCATGGATAATATTAATGTTGGGATAAAAGATCAATGAGAATGCACCACCTCTAGAGCATGGCAGAACCAGCATCTGGCAAGAAACAGGAAGATATGGATCTAGTCTGTGCTCTGTCATGCACTTTTTATATAATTCCGGCAAGTCACTTTAACTTGGACTACATTTACTCATCTTTACAACAACAGTTAGATTAAATTATTTTTAAAGTCTAGTGTTTGAAATAAGATTCTGAAATCATCCCTCACTGGAGGAGTTTGGGGCATGGCAATTATATATATTTTATTACTTATCCAGGTAGCACTTGGATAAACCTGGTATAAACCTAGTTCAGACTAATGGAGGAAAGAAGCTTAAGGCTCTTCCTCAGAATAAATGTGTGTTCCTAACACTTGGCCCACTGAATCGGAAGTATATATCAAATCCCTTAGGCTCTAGCCAGAATGTCAAAGACATCTGTTATAACAAAGAAACCTAAGTGGAAAAAAATCACTGGGAGATGTAGAATTACGTTCCTCAGACAAAGCCAAATGGTTAAAACAGGCAATTGGAGAATCAGACTTCATGACAAAGGTGCATTAACTCCCCACCATCCACAAGTGCCCCAGTGCTGGAACACAGGATAGAAACCTCTGGCTTGTACTCAGAAACAAGACTTTTTACAGTGGCCTGAATATGAGATCTGAAAAAAAATGTGTTTTGGTTTGCTCAATCAGTATTTCATTCACAAACCAACAGATGCGGTAGCTTTTGCAGAGTCATGATGATAAACAAAAGAAAATCTAGTTAAATCAACCAGTGATTTTTCCCCAAAAATTTTAGATACATTTATGTTATTTGCATATATTGTTCTGATCATGAAAATAACATTTTCTTATTGCGGACTATCTAAAAAATAAAGAAAAAAGAAAGAAATTGAATTTACACAAACCTTACTAGACAGAGATAACTGACTCTAGCATTCCACTGGTGGGGCTGGCGGGGCTCTACCACTGTCTTCTGCTTTCTGACATTCTCTTTACTCTGTTTCATGGGTTTTACCGACTCAAAGTCTCTACTTTCTCCTGTGTCTCTCTTCGCATCTGTTTTCTATATGCTTTACATCTGGACACCATACGGGAGAATAGGTGAATAGCTTAAATTATTATTCAGCAGAATAACCTTTAGGGCAGGGCTTGGGGACCAGGTACACTGTCATCTCCTGGCCAGGCTACTCAAAACAGCCTCTCCCTTCAACGTCTTTCTCTGATCCAATCAGCTGTGTTCCAAATGGGAAGGCTTCATGGCACAATGCTGGAGACCCCATATGGGGGGAACCCCTCAGAAAATGGAATGTGGTCATGCATATACAGTGAGACATTTCAGAAAAAAGAAAAATCACAGAACCCTTGATGGCATTAGTATTTCAAGGACAATTCTTTACATTATATCTATAAAGAAAGAAACCAATAGTTGTGAATATTCCATTGTCCCCCAGTACAACAATTGATATCAAGTGGCCATAAACTAGGATTAGAAAATTCATCTTCTGTCCCAATGAAAGGTAAAGGTCTTGTTTCCCCCAAATAACTAGTTTAAAAAAGAAAAAGTGGGAGAAAAACCTTCTCAAAATATTAAGCAGTAAGAATGAACAATCCCAAGTACTTACATTCCATTGAACAGGTCAGAATAGCTTAGCCCTGTGCCAAGGAAAACCCCTAGTCACTATAAAGGAAACAAAGATCATCATAGCAACTGTATGGCAACCCAAGACCAAGACCCCAATAAAACTGCAAATGAAAATGCCATTCAAAGCTCACTGTGAAGAGTTCAGAACAAATTTAAATTTCAATGACTCTACAAATACACACCTGTCTTTACAAAGTAGTTTCTTTTTGTTCCTCTAAATCGGCCCTTTTCAGTCAAATTGTCTAAGAATGGTCTATTCTCCATAAATTTAAAATGTATATTTTAATTAATGGGTGGTTTAAACTTATGTAAATATTATATCAATATTCTTTTTAATTTCCTACAGTGTAATAATGAAATTTGAAATCTTTTATAGACAGTCCTTTGATCAATGCAGGTAACAGCTGTCTACCAACAATTAAACGTGAACAGAGTAGATAGGATTTTTCCTCCCCTCCCAAACCATTACCAGTCCCTGACAACTTATTTCAGTTGGTCTGTGTGTCTTTAGCAATTTAATGTGCAACTTAGAATGAGTTTTTCTGTAGGGCAAAATGCTGATGTTTCATTTGTTTGTTTGTTAAACCAGATTTATCTCTAAACCTGGGTATTTTGCATGGTTTATAAACCATAGTAGGTGCTCACATCAACGTGTGGTGAGACTGAATAAATGTCTAAGAAGTAATGCTAGCTGCAATTGCTTTTTTCCTCCCCCAAAAAAACACTTGATGGATAATTCAGACACTATGATAAATGATAATCCATAAGGAGCAGAGAAATCTGGGTAGAAGGTGAGAATCAAAACCATCCATCCTCACAGAGTTTACAGCTTATGTTCTCATGATTTCACCATTGCACTGCATGCATTAGCATGACCTTAACTTCCAGGAAACTTTCCCAGTAAGCTAATAGTTGCAAGTAACTCTTCATTCCAGGGGCTTCCTGAAAATCTTATTTAAGTAAACATCAAAGAGTTCAGCACAGTTTACTCCCCAAGATTCTTCTAAGTCCTCTCTTCAAAACATTCAGCTTGTTGAGTTCACAACATCAAAACTAGTACATCAAAACCCTTACCCATCCCTAATCAAGCTCTCTCAAGAAATACCCTCTTTAAATCACATTCTTAAACTCTCAAAGATATCCAAATTTTGTTTTCCTTCCAAGACTCCACTAAGACTCAGTGTAGGTAACATGCTCCTGTACTACAGTGAGAATACACTTAACTTTCCAACCAACTATTTTTGCTATTAGAGTTTTGAGGAGTCACCATGTGACAAGAATAGAGTGAAATGAGTCGTTTTTGTACATATTTCTTTCTTATACAATACACTTTGAAATTTGAACCCTGTAAAAATATTGCAAATTAAAATAAACATAATAAAAAAGGGAAATGATAAAATGGAAGACAAGTTCACCTAACTAGCTGTATATCAAAATGTTAATATAACCACTGATATAAAATAATTATTATATGTGACTTCTGAACAACTTCTTTCACTGAAGCTTATTGATTTTCTAGTATCCTAAGGCCAAGACAAACTTCAAAGAAATGTTCTATTTCACTCATAGGTTTGTTGTTATTAATAATACCCTATTGTAATTTGAAGCTGGCATGAATATCACAGAATTAAGAAATGCAGAAATATGCTACTATATTAGGAACTAAAATTTTCAATGTAAAACGAGATAAAAACACAAAAAACAACTTGAGAAAAACCTAAGTATAAGCATAAATGTTAACTATTAAAATTACTTCATGAATTTTTAAAATTATATATATACATCCACATATGTATTCATAAAGCTTGTTTCTTTTTTTAAATACTCCCTATTCCTTATTATAAAAAGTTAGGGTTTTTGCAGAAAGTGATAATTACTTATGAGTCTGGAACTAAAACTGATACTAAGTCATCACAAGTCCAGAAAAAAGAGAGAGAGAGAGAGAGAGAGAGAGAGAGAGAGAGAGGGAGGGAGGGAGGGAGGGAGAGGGAGAAGAAAAAGAAATAATCAGAGGCAGGCAGAGACGCCAGAGAGAGACTCATTTGCTATCACTTATAAGTCCTTAATAGAATGATAAAGTTTTATCTGTCTTTCAAAAAAGGAAAAGGCATTTATTATCATCTACTAAAAAAAAGCTAACTTTTACAAAATGACAGGTAATAAATATAAAATGGATAATAAAATTACGAAAACCATCACCATTTTGCAAATTCCAAATTAAAAATCAATTGTGTTAAAATTGCAAACATGTGCTAAAACCCTTAGGTATAAAAGGTAAAGAAGAACATGGTGGTGAAGTAGACTAGCACCTCAGAAATCTCTTGCTAATAATAACAATAGAACATAATTTTGCAATGTAGAGTGCAAACCATTACTCCTTTAACCAAATGACCAAATTTAAGATTCCTAATAAATGAACCAACCACCTGAAAAAATGTGGTTTTGATGTGATGCAATATGGAATAAATAACTTCTGAGTTTTCTTGCCAAAACCAAGAATAATCAAGCCCTGAAACCCAGCTTCCAAGATTATAGTGTTTTAGGGGATATGGGAACAAAGCAAATAACACACGAGAATAAATCAAATCCATAATAAGGTGCTTTCTCCAAGACAATTGCCCCAGTTATGATTAAAAAAAAACAGCAAAGATAGATGATAGATACATAGACAGATAGATAAATACAGAAGACTTCTTGATTAAAAGGGAATAGCAAGACCTAACTACACAAAATATGTGAACTTTGAATACAGATGCATGCAGACGGAATTAAGAAGGATATGCTAAGATGTCGCCAAGTTAAACTCACCCATTTAATTAATTAAAAGAAAAATCCTGCAGCGGCACCTGGGTGGCTCAGTTGGTTGGATATCAGCTTGAGTCATGATCTCACAGTTAGTGAGTTAGAGCCCTGCATCAGGCTCTGCACAGACAGTGCAGATTCTCTGTCTCTCTCCCCCTCTCTGCCCCTCTCATGTCTATGTGCTCTCTCTCTCTCTCACTCAAAATAAATAATCTTAAAAAAAAGAACATTTAATTATATAAAAAATGAAGAAAGTAAAATACTGAATATTATGGCAAAATATGATCAATTTTTTGACAAAAGATGTAGTGTTCCTTGAGCTTCTTTCAATTTTCAGTATGTTTTGAACATTTCATAGTACAATGTTGAGAAAAAAATGTTAAATTTGAAGTTATCAGAAGTACTCATTTTCAACATTATCATGATATGAAATAAATCTGTTGGGTTATTTGAAAAGGGGTCCAACATTTATTATATTATTCCCCTGGGAAAATAACACCCAACTGAAGCAAGTTAACAAAAAAACCCAACCAACCAAACAAACAAAAAAAACCTTACTTGTTATAAATAAGTGACTACATATGGGGCATCTGGATGCCTCAGTTGGTTAAATGTCCGACTTTAGCTCAGGTCATGATCTCACAGTTTGTGTGTGAGCCCTGCATTAGGCTCTGTGATGACAGTTCAGAGCCTGGCACCTGCTTCAGATTCTTTGTCTCCCTCTCTCTCTGCTCCTCCCCCATTTGTGCATGTGCTCCCGCTTGCTCACTTGCTCTCTCCCTCTCAAAATAAATAAACATTAAAAAAATAAAAATAAATAAATAAATGACTAGCTATGATTTATTTTTTCCTAAACATGTATTAAAGAATAACAAACATGCCATGCACAAATCCTAACACAATGAATAGTTAAATTTTAAAGCTCTTCTGAGGTATATATTATATGACATAAAATTGAACAATTTCTATTGTGCAATTTGAAGAATTTTAGTAAATTTATATTGTTGTCCAAACAACCATCATCACAATCTGGTTTTAAAACATTCCCTTCATGACAAAATATCCCCTTGTACCAATCTGCAGTCAGTCCCACACACAGCCTCAGGAAAATATTGATTTTTGTCTATCTTTCCCTCATCAAAAAACTTAATATATCACACAATATGATTTAATAAATCATATAATATGTAGGCTTTTGTACCTGGCTGACTTCACTTAACAAAGCTTTTGAGTCCATCCATGCATTTGCACAATCTAATAGTTAATTTATTTTTATTAATCATTAGTATTCCACTGTATGATGTATCAGTCTGTTTAGTCATTCACTAATTGATGGACACTGGTTTCCAGTTTGGGGCTATTGTGAATACTGTTCTATGAACATTTGTGTGCAAGTCTCTGTATGAACATTTGTTTGCATTTTCTCAGGTAGATGCGTTCAAGTCAAAATGCTGGATCGGATAGTAAGAAAATGTTTAACTTTTTGAAAAATTTAGGCACTGTTTTCCTCGGTGGCTCTTTTGTTTTTACATTCTCACCAGAAACAGATGAGAGTTCCAGATCTCCATATCCTCACCAGCTATTCATGCTGTCAGTTAGCTTGTTTATAAAGGCTCAACAGGTGGTAAGTGAAACCCAACATGAAGAGAATCTGTATTCCCCTAACAACTAGGGTGAACATATTTAATGTGCATATTCATTCATATACCATCCTTAATGGAGTGAATTTTCAAACAATTTCTCCATGTCTTAACATTTTTGGCTTCTGGTTTTTAATTTGTAAAAATTCCCTGTATATTATGAACACGAGAAATCCTTGGAAATATGATTTGCCAATATATTCCCAGTATCTTGGTTGCCTTTTCATATTCTTAATGTGTTTTCTTTTTTTTCTTTTTTTTTTTTTTCAACTTTATAGTTTATTGTCAGGTTGGTTTCCATATAACACCCAGTGCTCTTCCCCACAAGTGACCTCCACCAAGACCATCACCCCCCTTTACCTTTCCCCCTTCCCCTTTGCCCCTCAATTTGTTTTCAAGATTCAAGAGTCTCTCGTGTTTTGTCTCCCTCCCTCTCCCTAACTCTTTTTCCTCCTTCCCCTGCCCATGGTCTTCTGTTGGGTTTCTCCTGTTAGACCTATGAGTGCAAACATATGGTATCTGTCCTTCTCCGCCTGACTTATTTAGCTGAGCATGACACCCTCGAGGTCCATCCACTTTGCTACGAATGGCCAGATTTCATTCTTTCTCATGGCCATGTAGTATTCCATTCTATAGATGAACCACATCTTCCTAATCCATTCATCAGTTGATGGACATTTAGGCTCTTTCCATGATTTGGCTATTGTTGAAAGTGCCGCTACGAACATTGGGGTACAAGTGCCCCTATGCATCAGCACTTCTGTATCCCTTGGGTAAATCCCCAGCAGTGCTATTGCTGGGTCATACGGGAGTTTTACTGATA
>CM053578.1:12979668-13018017 GCA_028646485.1 Cryptoprocta ferox
GGGCTCCTTTCCCCTTTACCACCAGGACCCGCCCGTCCCCTAATTTCCCAGATCACAGTCACTCACTCAGGCATCTTTGAGGTTGTCTTCTTTCTGGCGTCTGTTTCTTCTTTCCCCCACTTGCAAATCCAAGTTTTATCCCTTCAGTCCTTCTCAGTTCAATCCATACGGGCGTGCGCGGATTACAGAGCTCCCTGCTCTTCTGCCATCTTGTCCTCCTCTCCTCTTAATGTGTTTTAAAAGTAAATGGTTTAAATATGATGAAGTCTAGTTTGTCACTTTTAAAATTTATCAATTATGCTTTTGGTGTCATCTCTAAGAAATGTTTACCTTTCCCAAGATCACAGTCTCCTCTATGATACTTTCCAGAAGTTGTATAGTCCCAGCTCTCATATTCAGTCTACGATGCATTTCAAGTTAGTTTTTGTGTAAAGTAAGGACAAACAATTACTTCAGTACCATTTGTTGAAAAGACATCTTTTCCCCACTGTGTTATCTTGGTACTTTTGTCAAAATTAAATTGACCATAAATGTCCAGGTTTGTTTCTAGATTGACCATTTAGTTTCATTGATCTATGTCTTTCCTTATGCCAATGTCTTAGTGTCATGGTTACTGTATGTCCTGTTACAATAGTTTTAAAAACAAGTCGCACACATTCTATAAATTTGCCCTTCTTGTTAGAAACTATTCGGTTATCCTACTCATTTGCATTTGCACACAAATTTTAGCGTTAAGTATCAATTTCTACAAGACAAAGCCTACTCAAATTCTGATAAGGTTTGTATCTAATCTATAAACCAATTTGTTGATATTCACCATCTGAAACACACTGAGTCTTCTAATTCAATAATATTATATATATATATATATATATATATTCATTTATTTAGGTCTTTAATTTCTTCCAATAATGTTTTGTAGTTTTTATTCTATAGGACATACACTTTTCTTTAAAAATCTATTCCTAAGTATTTTACTTATTTAATAAAATTGCATCATTTCATTTTTTAGACTGTCAGATATTGCTAGTATATACAAATTGATCTCTGCATACTGACCTTGAATTCTGCAACGTTCTTTGCTCACTTACTATATATTACTGACTGTTTTGTAGATTCATTAAGATTTTCTGCACAATACATGTCATCTGAAAATAAAGACAGTTTTACTCCTCCTTGATTATATTCATGTATTTGTTTCTTGTTTTATTGCATTGGCTACAACTCCAGAACTAATGCTGAGTAGAAGTGATAAATGTGGATATCCTCACATTGTTTCCAATCATATGGTGAAGTTATTTATTGTTTCACCTTTATGCTAGACATAGTTTTCATATATGTCCATTATTAATTTGAGGATATCCCGTTCTATTCTAGTTTGTTGACAGCTTTTATCATGAATGTGTGTTAGATTTTATCAAGTGTTTCTTTTGAAACAATTGAGATAGTTTTATATGTATCCCTTTTGTTCAATTAATACATTAATTGATTTTGGATGGTGAACTAATCTTGAATTCCTGGGATAAGCCCCACTTAGACAAGTTGTATAATTTTTCTTTACGGGATATGGAATTCAGTTTGGTAGTTAAGATATTTAATGCTCATAGCTTCATAGCTTTATTTTCTTGAAATATCTTTGCCAGGTTTTGGTATCAGGGTAATAAACTGTCTCAAAATATAAGTTGAGAAGTGTTCAACCTGTTACTTTCTAGAATTGTTTTTGAAGCATTAGTATTTCTTTCTCCATAGATGTCTAATAGAATTCATGCATATGTCCATATAGACTTTCTTTGTGGGAAGAGTATTACTTAATAGCTTAAATTTTTGACTTGATATACATCTCCAATTTTTTTCCTTGAGTTAGCTTTGATAACTTGTGTCTTTCACAAATTTATCCGCTTCATTTAGGTGTTCACAATTGTTGGAATAAAATAGTTCAAAATGTTCCTTTTTTATTTCTATTAATTTCAAAAGAGTTTATATAGAGGTCATTTTTTTTTTAATTCCCAGTTTTAATAGTCTGTTTTTCTATCTATTTTTAATCACTCTAATTAAATATTTATGGTTTTTTTCTCTTAAAAAATGAACAAGTTTTGGTTACTGGTTTTCTCCATGTACCTATATTCTTTTCATTTATTTCTACTATGATATTTACAGATTATTTACTTCTAATTACATTAGATTTTTTTCAAGAAGGTTCTCTCATGTTAGATTTTCTTTCACATGTCTCTGAGTCTGTTTTTCTTCATTTTTGGTTCACTCTGTTATCCAGATTTTATAATTTCTATGTACTTGTCTTCAAGATTCTGAGTATTTCTCCTATAACTTCAAATCTGTCCTTGGACAATTGTCCAATTGTCCAATTGGACAAATCTGTCCAATTGATGAACTATTATTTTAGTAATTGTACTTTTCAAATATACTATATTTTTGTTATTTTAAAAATAAAAATTTCTATTTCTCTATTGAGATTTCCTATTTGTTATGTCATTACCATTATATTTAATGTTTTGAACAGTTTCTTTTAATTCTTTAAAAATATTTATAATAGTTTTCTAATATTATTATTATTAGTAGTAGTAGCTAAATTTTATACCTGGTCCTAGTAGAGACAGTTTTTATTGACTCAAAACTATTCAGTATTGGTCACACATTCATATTTCTTTGACTGTCTCATCATTTTTGGTTGAAAATTTAACATTTAGAAAACATCATACCGGTTCTGGAATACATTTTATATTTCTGTGGGCTTCTCTCCTTCCTTCCCCGTTCTTCCTTCCCTTTCCTTCCTCTCCCCCTTTTTTTTTCTTTCCTTCTTCTCTCTTTCAACTTGCCTGAACTTACTATAGACTCTGTCTCATCCATGATATGCAACCTGTATATCTCTGCTTAGTTTTCTTATTTTTATTATAATTCTCCTTGTGTTTAAGCCAATTGTTCTAGAACCTTCCCATGTCTTTATAAGTTAGCGGTCATCTAATTATTTGGACAAAGGAAATGCTCAAAATCCTTATTCTCATAAGGTGCCTACCCTCTTTACTTTGACCAGTGTGTGGTTTGGAAAATTCATTTGAAACTGTAGCTGGTTTTTAAGTCTTTCTAAGCATTTATATTTCCTAAAAAGTGACAAATGTAAAAGCTTTTCCATCACCCAGTGATATGTGGAAAGTTTATCTCAGACCTTCTATGGCTCTCTACTTTCTTGGATTTCTGGGTTACATTTGTGGCTGGCTCACTGTTCAGCTCAAACAGGTAGACACCTTGTGTGAACAAAACAGTGAAGTGTTTTGTTTGTTTGTTTGTTTTGTTTTTTACTAGTTGCTCCCGTCTAAGTTCCCACCTTTTGTTGCCAAAGCCATAGACCTCCACTTACTGTTTCAAACTGAGTATAATCTCAAAGCTGTTGGTTTTCAATGCCAACTGTTAAAACACCTGCTTTTGCTGACCCTTTTATGGAGGGGTATAATATAGAAGTCACCTAGGCAAACAGGCCAAAGATACTCAATCTTCTAACCTGCAGCTCTTATATTTATTGCAAGAATAAATTCTCATCAATCTATTGTCTGCCTTTGGTTGGTATCCAGTACCCTGAGATGTTTTAAACATTTATTCTTTCCAGTATTATACTTGTGTTTTGGGGGGAATTTGACAACCTTTTCATTTTGCCATAACTGAAAGTCCATTATAATTAATTTAAATAGAAATATTTACTTCCAGCTTTAAAATAATTAATCTGAAATCCATTTATTTGCTGGGATTCATTTATGTCTTTACATTCACAGTTGATCTAATAAATTCACCCAGTCAAGAGTGAATTTTCATAAAGGACTTGGATGGATTTGTGATGAAATAAAACTTTCCTGTCTTCAAGTCAGATTTTTATCTCAAAAATAAGGCTGCATAAGCTGGTCTTTAAGTATATAAATTAATATATTACCAACTTCGAAGATGAAAGATAAAGAAATGCACAGAACTACAGTAAGTAGTACATGTGCTACTTCTATGACAAAATTTCAAGATTCTTTTGGAGACAAACAGTGTAGCTGGAAAAGCAGAGAATCACATCAGCATTATTCAAACAGTTTACGTAAATAAATAAATAATAAAAATTAAGTCATGTATTCCTATTGCATAAGTGTCCAACTAATAAGAGCTTGAAAGGTAATTTATAATTGTATCATCGTATGTTCATGGATTACATATGTGGATTACCAAATAGAGATACAGATACTGATGTATAGATATAGATAGATCTCCACCCAGTACATTTCCTTTGTGATTTTGTTCATGTTATTAAAATCACTGGGTGCCAGTCTCTTTATCTGCAACATGATTAAATAAACGAAGTGCTTTTCTGGGTTTCTGTCACAGTGTGAGTACTCAAGTTATAATTACTAGTGATAATGGCACTACTATTATTAATAGTAATGCGGCAAGGGGTGATGCCAACAAAAAGGTCATGGACACTGACTCAGAACACACAATCAAGATACGTAAAGCTTTAAGCAACAACATCGATCTAAATATGAGTAAGTGCTAAAGGAATGGAAAACTGCAGTTCTTAAAGAGTCATGTTCTCTGAGTGATGGCAACTATAGGGAAATTACACTGAGTTATCTAGGTAGCTTTGCCTTTGATTCAGTACATCTCTCTTTTTTTTTTTCTAACTTTTATTTATTTTTGAGAGACAGAGAGAGACAAAGCATGAGTGGGGGAGCAGCAGAGAGAGAGGGAGACATAGAATCCGAAGCAGGCTCCAGGCTCTGAGCTGGCACCACAGAGCCCCATGCGGGGCTAGAACCCACGGACCGTGAGATCATGACCTGGGCCAAAGTCAGATGCTCAACTGACTGAGCCACCCAGGCGCCCCAGATTCAGTACATCTCAAAAATATGGTACACGTAGAGAACACTTCTATTTTCGGATGACACAGGAAACAGAACTATTTTTTGTTTGTTTGTTTGTTTTGAATAGCCCTTTTCCTTTGAACATACTGGGTTGAAAATTCAGGAAAGTTAAAATTTAAGATCTGCAGCCAAATGATTGAGCTTGGAGTTCAGTACACACAATAAGAAATCATAGAAGGTTTCCCCTGCAATGTTTCTTTAAATCTCAAAATAGAAAGGCAGCAATGTACAATGTAGAGAATATATTCTAGGACACCACAGCCTATTGAGCAGTTTTAATGATGCAACAAAGCATTTTATCACATACTCACAGAGAAAAGACTGTGACTATTTGCATTCAAAAATAAACCACAACCCTATGTGAAAAACACATTCTGTTATTTATGCTATATATATATATATGTCTTAAATAAGAACAATAATTACAAAAACCCATAAAAGAGATTCATTTCAAGCAATTTTGTTAAACACATATTTATCGGATGAATGAGCTCCTCTAAGGCACTCTCACTGTGTTAAGGACATGTCATGAATTTTTTAACTACTTAATAATGCATTTGCTTCAGGGGTGACTCAGTTCAATAAATCATGTAAGTTGCAATAAATTTTATCACATATTCATATGGAAAGAGATATTCTAGTTTCTTAAGTAGTACTTTCCTAACTATTAATAAGCAGCTTAATATAACCAAGGGAGAAATAAGAAAAAAATTCACATACAATGAAAATATACAAGGAAAGGCATTCAAAGTTACCTCTAAACCAAGAGTTTTAAGGTAAAGTTCAAAAGAGTCTTGAAACTATATGCAACTGTGTGATCTTTAGGCAGAAAGTATACACAGATTTCATCCTTTTATCAAATTACAAAATGGTCATGAACGTGTACTCTATGTGACGGTGCCAAATCAACTATCACACTAATAACCTAGCAATTTGCAGAGGGGACAAATATGGGATTGGCCAGAGGCATGTGGACAGGAGCAAAGACCATTGTTTAGGAATACAAATAAACAGGGGTGCCTGGATTGCTCAGATGGGTAAGCAATGAACTTTTGATATCAGCTAGGGTCATGATCTCATGGTCATGAGGTCAAACTCCATTTTGAGCGCCATGTAGGACTCAGCATTGGTCATGGAGTCTGCTTAGGGTTCTCTCTCTCCTTCTCCCTCTACCCCTCACCCACACGTGCATGTGCTCGCGCTCGCTCTCTCTCTCTCTCTCTCTCTCAAGAAACGAATACAAATAAGCCCATGGGGGAAAATATCTATGGCAACAGTCTCCACAACCCTTACAAACACTAACTCTGAAAACCTTAGCTCACAGGAAGCAGATTAGTAATTTCAATAATAAAAAGTTAAAAAGCTCTGACCAAAAACACAGGAAGAATATTCTGGGCCAAAACTGGTTAGAGGGAGCTGAACACAGGTAACAAGTAACGTATCATCTCCCTTTTTAATCAGTGAAGCATGTTGTGCTACAACTGCATTCAGTAAGACTACTTGTATAGGTTTTCATAATCAGGCTTGGATGGCCATTTCCAAGCCTATGTTTTATAATTTGTATAGGTTTAACCCAATTATAAAAAATATGACTGAATACCAAAAAATCTGGAATGTAACTCCAGTCCTTATAATTATATGACCATGTTACACTATCATTTTT
Source organism: Cryptoprocta ferox (assembly GCA_028646485.1). Lineage (NCBI taxonomy): Eukaryota > Metazoa > Chordata > Mammalia > Carnivora > Eupleridae > Cryptoprocta > Cryptoprocta ferox. Next base: position 12,986,239 of record CM053578.1, read on the forward strand.
TTAAAATGATGTATGAAGTATAAAATACATTACCAATGAATGTGGCTTGAGTTGAAATGAAATAAAGTATGAAAACTAGAGGCTAAGATCTAAGTAAAGAAAAAAATTGCCTTTTTCTAATCTATTCTCTCAAAATGAGCTTATTGAAAAAAATTAAAGCAATTCCCTTAAGCTATTCAAAATTTTTTAAGTTACGTAACCCAGTAAGGACACACAAACATGACCATTTTATATTTTTCTTTTACTCTCTGACTGTATAGACAGATCAGGTTCTGTTCAAATAATCCTACAGGCGTTCCTAACTATGATCTACGTAGAAGCGACCATGTCACCAAGACAAGGGTGAATTTCACCTAAAATTACCTAAGTATTCCTGTCCATTAGTCGTATCTTTTTCTTTAGTAAATACATAATTTAAAACTAGAAAGTGATTAATCCATTTAGAGTAGACAAGATAACACTTCCGTTTATAATGTTAATCTCACATATTTTTATTGTTTATTCAACATGTCAGGGATACCTTCCCTCAAGTAAATCGATATGAGTTTTCTCAGAGTACAAATTCACTTTTGAGTCTTGGTTTCCTTGGTTCATTTCCTTTAAATGATAAAGGAGGACAAATGTCTATAGTCGATTGTATAATGATGAGGGGGAAAAACTGATATGGCTCTGACTTCTATGGGTGACTGACTGCAACAACCAAAGCTAATGACTGTGGAACAGCAACCTTTTATTGCTTTTTAAACTTTAGGACATATGGTGGGACAGTAAAATACTAACACAGTGGGAGCTATTGACATTGTACCCCATGTCTCTCTAAGTGGCTATGAAACAATAAAGAATAAAGAATAAACAATAACTACAGAAAGCCCTTTCCACATGTTGACATTTTGCATATTATTTCAAGCTTGAAGGAGCCACATTACAGGATTTCCATTTTAGGAAATCACAAGAGAGGGAAGCCTCAGTGGCTCAGTTGGCTGGGCATCCAACTCTTGATTTCAACTCGAGTCATGATCAGGTCGTGAGTTCCTGAGATTGAGTCCCGCCTAGTTCTGCTTGCTGAGCATGAAGCCTGCTTAGGATTTTCTCCCTCTCCACCTCCCTCTGCCCCTCCTGGCTTGTACACATGGGTGCATGCTCTCTCTCATCATTAATTAATTAATTAATTGAAATAAATGAATTTTAAAAATCACATGGGGAACTGGTTTGAGGTACTAGCAATTTAGTCCAGGTATCAATTTATTTGTAAACATTATTCCACTAATATTCTAAAAACAAACATTGATAATTAACAGAGACCAACATGAACCTTACACCTAATCTGTGGTACAGTTCAAAAAATGTCTATGACTTCCAAGATGACCATAAAAGAGCATAGATGTATGTATAACCTCAATTAAGGGAAATAGTTCTCTACTGCATTAGGTCATCTTCCTGAAAGGACACACAAGAAAATGAAAGTTATGATGTGTACATCTAGATAACTATCCATCCACATCAGTAAAAACAAGGCTGACGATCCATGAGATACACAACTATGACAGTGCACTGAGGTACCTCTCATGCATATAGTGCTATCTAAAACATTTAACAGTCCACTCAAGCACTGTAGAGGTTTACAAAGTAATAAAGTGAATGAAAATTAGTACTGGGAATTCAAAAAGGCATTAAGGTAACATTGAAAAGAAACAGATTCAGGTAGCTGCATACTTGACTAATCAGAAATACAATCAAACAGCATTATTTGTGAATACATTATGTACACCACACTCTGTTGAACACCACCAAGACATAAAGTGAATATAAAGTATCATTCCAATATTCATAACTATAATCTAGATGGGGAGACAAAAGAAATGTGCGTGACAATTAGAATCCAGTTTAGAAAAACTTAAAATTAGTGGAAAATTGTGTATCAGAATCCAGTAAGTTTTATTTACAGCAAAGCTTTTTATCTATGGTATTATTTGTAAAGGTTTTGAACTGAGTTGCAAAGCCAGGACTAGAAAGGTTTCAGAGAAATGGAAACAAAATGTGTAAACATTTAATGGGTAAGGAATCTCCTATACCAGGACGAGCAAACTAATTTGTGAAGGCAAATGGGGAAAGGCCTAGAAAGAAAGTTGGGGGTATTTTTGAGTTGGTAATAAGGTTTCACTGACACCTTTGTGGATTGTCATAGAGCTGAACTGTGTCCCCATCAAATTCATATAGTAAAGCTCTTACCCCAATGCTTCAAAATATGACTGTATTTGGAGAATGGGCCTTTAAATGGGAACTTAAAATGAAGCCATTAGAGCATAATGGCTTTATTTTAAAGCTTAACCCAGTGTTAATCCATTTTTATAAGAAGAGAAATTTGGACCCACAAACAGTGACCCTGAGGAGCACATGTATAGAAAGATGACCATGTAAAGAGGCAGCAAGGGGGTGACCGTCTGCAAGCCTGGGAGAGAGGCCTCAGAGAAGACCAACCCTGCCAGCATTTTGGCCTTGGACTTCCAGCTTCAAAACTCTGAGAAAATAAACGTTTAAGACACCAAGTCTGTAGTATTTTACTAAGGCAGCCCTAGCAAACTAATACAGAAGTGAAGAGTGAAAACACTTTTGAGAATAAGAGCATTTTTTTTCTACACTGTTAGAAAGCACACACTGGGAGAAAGGGAAAGATCCATTTATTTTTTCCTTGGTCAAAATGATCTTGATCTTTTTCTTGATCTTTAAGTCTCTTATGACATCCTCAGCCATTGATAACATTGATATCATTACTCTTAGCAAGTAAGCCTAGCAATGTTATTTTTGAAACCCCCATATGCAAGAAAGATAAATACATTATCACAAACTGTCAAGACACAGAGGAGTAGATGGTGGCCTGTGCCAACTTTATGCTTCCTATGTCAACTTAGATTTTTCTGCCTTCATAAACCATGCCAGACAGATCAGGTCTGGATGGCTAATTTGCCTTTTTTTGGGGGGGTGGGTCCTTTAACCAAACCATTTCAAAATAAGACCTGCCTCCCATGAGCTAAAGAAAGTAATGAATTCCAAAAGTTCTCTCTCTTTTTCTTTGAAGATGTACAAAGGCCCAGAAAGGCAGAAAGCTGAAATTGATCATTAATAAAAGTAACGTTCTCCTTTTTCCAAAAGCCCTAGTTTCCCAGACATGGGATTTCTAGAATCAAATGGAATTCAAGGGTTATAAATACTGTTTTCACTATACTGAAAACTCATTTAATGATTGTGATTAATATAAATAATTAAACTCCGTAAAACAATGTATTTATAAGAGTGCTAACTTCATTATAGTTTAAATCATGGCCAAGGAAATTTAAAAAAATAAACTATATTAAATATAGTCTGATCTGGAAAATCACATGGCTCATCTAATACAGTATCCTTAAAACAGACATATACATATGTATGTGTGTGTGTATTTAATATACTTGAGGTATCCGTGAAATTATATTTTTTTCAATAAGAGCACATAGCTTTATATATAAAGTATAAAAACTGAAAATGAAAACTAGAAATAACAAAAACATAGCTCAACAATTTATATCCTTAAGGCTGACACTTTTTTGACCTTTCTATTAACACAGTATCATAGTGACCACCTCTCCGTAAAAGAACTTAGTTATTGACAATAAAAGGCAGCACAGCTTATAAAACAAACAATCAGCAAAGATTAGAGCCTCAGTATGTTTTACTGACTCTACAGCTATCCAGTAACTCTAGGCTTGAGGGGGAAGAAAACAAAATAATCTAAAATGACATTAAGCTTTCTTCCTGTGGACACCTCTGAGTAAGCATGTTAAAGCCTCCCTTATCACTGCCATCATGTCTAAGTCAGGTCTCCCCAAAATCCTGAAGAGCTGTGGAAGCTTTTCCATGGAAGTCTGAGCTTTCAAACAATGGGAGTCCCATGAGAATCTGAGGAGCAATTTCAAGCGATGAGGAATGCTAACTGACTGTGGTAATGAGAAATCCAAACATCTCTGGCTCCCTCCTCCACTGTGGAGAATGTGGATGCAGCCATGAAGGCAAGGCTACCCAATGTGGGTGGAAGACCTGTGGAACCAAAGAGGGCTGTCTGGAGAGAAGACGCTCAAAGACCTGGTGCTCACTTAAATGTGAGAAAGATTTTTCTTAGTGGCATTAAAGAAGACACTGAAGAACATCATCTAAGAGATTATTTTGAAGAGTATGGGAAACCTGAAGTGATTAAAATCATGACTGACCAAGGCAGTGCCAAGAAGAGAGTCTTTGCTTTTGTAATGTTTGACGATCATGACTCCCTAGACAAGACTATCATTCCAAAATACCATACTGTGGATGCCCACAACTGTGGAGTAAGAAAAGCCCTATCTAAGCCAGTGATGGCTAGTGCTCCATCCAGCCAAAAAGGTCAAAGTGGTTCTGAAAACTTTGGGGATGGCTGTGGAGATTGTTTTGGTAGAGGATACTTCAGTGGGTGAGGTGTCTCTGGTGGTAGTCAGGGTGAATATGATGGTAGTAAAGAAGGCTACAACAGGCTTGATAATGATGGAAGCAATTTTGAAGGTGGTAGAAGCTAACATGATTTTGGCAATTCCAACAATCAATCTTCAAATTCTGGACCCATGAAAGGAGGAAATTTTGGAGGGAGATGCTTTAGTCTCTCTGGTGGTAGAAGCCAATACTTTGCCAAACCACAAAACCAAGGTGGCTTATGGTACTTCCTGCAGTGGCAGTGGCAGAAGGCTTTAATTACTTCCAGGAAACAAAGCCTAGCAGCAGAGGAGAGCTGGAGAAGTGACAGAGAAGCTATAGGTTACAAGAGATTTGTGAACTCAGCCAAGCATAGTGATGGCAGGGCCATGTTTTAGATGATACTCATGCATCATGTACAGGCAAAAACTCAAGGACTGTATTTGTGACTAAGTATACAACAGGTTATTTTAGTTTCTGTTCGTGAAAAGTATAAAGCATTCCAACAATGGGTTTTAGTGTAGATTTTTTTTTGCACCCATGCTTTCGATTGCTAAATGTAATAGTCTGATCATGATGATTAATAAATATTTCTTTTTTTTAAATAATAAAATGACATTAAAATTTGAGGCTTTGAGTTGATTTCCTATTTGATGACGCGAGAATAAGTAAATTGAAGGGACATTATTATATCAACAGGTATTTTCACAGAACCTTGGAAATTTGTGTCCAGAAGGAACCTTAGACACTATCTCTATTATACACATATAAAGATGAGCACACCAATGGCCAACTTGTCCTGGGTTATACAAATGTTCACTATGGGAACTCCCATCCTGAGTCATCTAGGTGAATATAATTTCTGTTAGGACATTAAAATTCTACTAACAGATCATCTTATTAGCTACTGTTCAATTCAGTAATTTACTTAACATTAAAAAGTGAAATGCATAAGTGAACCAGTTTAACTGTAAAGATCTTATGATATCCTCATATATCACCTCTGTAATTCCCTTTACATTTTTCTCCCATTCACTTGGAGAAATTTTTTAAAATAGTTTCATTCTGGTCTCAACTTAATAAAATGAACATTGGACCAATGATTTAATAGATACAAAGTTACAATTATGATAAAGGGTAATTCATTATATGTGCTAAAGTCAAATTTGGCGTATTACACACGTTTCTTTGCATCTTTAAGGTTTAGATGTTCCCAGCCCAGATGTATAGATTTGGAAACTGTAGTTTAGAGAGGTTAGCTGATGAGGCTCATAAAGTTATTAGGATGAGGATCCAAGTCTCAAACAGAGACCTGACATCAAAACATGTGCTGTTAGCCATTTAATATACCACTTCAAAATCTCTTCCTTCTGGATGCCAGTATTTATCCTGAATGTTCTTAGATCCCCACAGCTGTCAGGAGGTAGAAAGGTCTCAGAACATGATCATGCTCCATGATCAGTGTCATGATATAAGGTGCTATGCTGGAGTGTAATCTGTGTCCACTATCCAGGTCTTCATGTTAACTGGATTCATTAGAAACCTTAGATATATAAGCATAGAGAGATCCATGCTGTTGGTCATTGTCCCACTGTTATATAGTCATACTATGGAGGACTCTGGATTACCAAAACATCTCTAAATATCACGTGCTAATCAAAGATAATGTCATTGATAAGTCACATATTAGCCCAATGTTGATTTCCACCCTGAGGTCCAAAAACAATCTAAACTCCTCATGAGGTGTCTAAAACATAGGCATCAGCTCTCCTGAGCACCTCTCCTTTATACCCCACTCTTCTTTTCCTTCTAACACCACAAGCTTTTGTCTAACAGATTTTATGAAACCAATCCTGAGATCTCAAGCAGTACAGACAATACAATATCTTTATGTGCAGGTAAAGATACCTAGTGTAAGTTGAAATTGGCTTTTAAGAGAGGACAGAAACTCTGGGATGCGGTCAATAATCCTGGGATGGAGCTCTGCACCTCAATCACTCCTAATGCAAACTTCTTTACTAAAATGAGGCACCTAGATTCCACATTTAAGTCTAGAGAGTTTTGGTATTTGGTTTCCTATGTTTCTATACACCTTATAGATATTGTAAAATTTTAGCATGTGAGTTATTCATATAATGGCTTCAGAAAGAAGAGATGTTTATCTCATTAATTAAATACAACCATCAAAAAGGTTTTTATTTTTTTTTTTTGCCACACTTCATTTCTTTCTTAACATTAAACTTGAGTGTTGAAGGGAAAAACTGGCATGCTGAATGAAAGAAAAAAGATCATTTAAGCAATGGCCAGTACCCCTATTTCCATCAAACAGGTCATAAAGCCAAAGCAATGACAAAAAAGAGCAAGATCATGTGACAGTTAATCCCAAATGCATAGAAACTTAGAGAAAGCCTGTTCTATCATGAAGATGCAGCTGTAGAACACATACAACTTATCATCAACAGAAAGGTCATCTCCCCTTTAGCAGAAAACACCAGTTGGCTAACATATAATTATTACTGACTAAAAATAGCTCTTGTGGGAATTATCTCAGCTTAGCTTTATTTCCTTGGATGATTTTACTTAAGCATGGTGTTTGTGTGTCATCAACATGCATTTTGGGGACATAAACATAAACCATTTCAACTCAAGTGCTATTTTTTTTCATTCAACTTAAAACAAATAGTACTTCAGTATCTGTAAGTTTCGAGCCACTTCAGTAAGAACTAAAGAAGCAAAAATAATATAACAAAATAAGGAATTGCGTTTATTGGTTTGTTAGTTTATTGAGAGAGAGAGAGAGAGAGAGAGAGAGAGAGAGAGAGAGAGAGAGGGAGGAAAGGAGGGAGGGAGGGAGGAGGGACAGAGGGAGAGAGACAGAGAATCACAAGCAGGCTCCATGTTCAGCATTGAGCCCAATATGGGGCTCGATCCCATAACCCTGGGATCATGCCCTGAGCCAAAATCAAGTGGGTCACTCAACCCACTGAGCCGCTCAAGCTCCCCAAGAAACTGAGTTTAGTAAAGAATCTTGCTGGGTGTAGCAATGCTTTATACACACCACAAAAAGAATTCTCACATTCTCTCTATCGCCTCCAATATCTTCCTATGGTGAATAAGGTATATATTAGCTTCGATGTGAACAAAACATAGGTTAAGGTTAGATTAGAAGTTGTTTTGGGGTTCCTAGGTGGCTCAGCTGGTTAAGCGTATGACTCTTGGTTTTAGCTCAGGTAATGATCTCATGGTTTCATGAGATCGAGCCCTGCATCAGGCTCTGTGCTGGCAGCGGAGCCTGCTTGGGATTCTCTGTTTCTCCCTGTCTCTCTCTCTCTCTGCCCCTACCCCCCACTCTCGCAGTCTCCATCTCTCTCAAATAAATAAACTTTTACAAACGAAGTTGTTGTATAACAAGTGGGTTATCCTAAACAATGAAATAGTATAATGTAAAGAGAAGACCCATTGAGTAATTCTATGAATTTTGTGTTTTATGAAATGAATCTTGTTTACCAAATGAGTGTTCACTCAGAGGCACTAAGATTAATAAGTATATATTGAGTATTACTTTGTTGTGACTAGTGTTCTAAGTGTCTTCCCAGTCCTCACACATTAAGGTGAGCTACCCTGGAGCATGGGCAATGTTTTCTTGGGGGCAGGGGCAGGGAGGGGGAGGGGACAGTTCATGGGCACGTCTCTTACCAGGACTCTTGGCACCCTCCCACCCAGCAACACTGTGCTGGAGATGACCACACCTGCTCTGTAACACAAGGTTCAGTAAGGTTATTATTTATTTTGATCAGTTACTTATTCACAAAAACTCTGTTGAATTCCAAGTATTAACCACATGTGAGAGAAAGTGGATAGAAAATCTACACAATGGAGGTGACTCCCTGCTGGAGTGTTAAAGGGCAAGGAAAAATGAAGGGTACTGGACAAATGATTAATCAATCATAGTTTTCAAACGAGCCAACAAGTTATGTGGCTTGCCATAAATGAGCTGAATTAAACTCCCAGTAGTTGTATGTTGTAGAATGTGTGTGTGTGTGTGTGTGTGTGTGTGTGTGTGTGATTATTTTAAGAATGCATAAATGCAAATGCAGGCAGGAGGAATATTACAGTTGGGTGCATTTTGTTTTCTGTGATAACATTTTGAAAACTGATTTCATTAGGTTGACAAGATTATATTCATTACCAAGATCAAGGGGAGTAGCTTTGATTGCAAAAGGAGCAAAGGAGAAAAGATGAGTTCAGATATCAGTTTTATGATTTGGTAAAGGAAAAATGAGGAAGTCACATCTGGTTTCTTTCAAGAAGTTGAAAACATATGTGTTTAATTACTTTTGCCATGACCCCAGGGAGTTTATAAACATAATCTTCTGAGTTACTTTTCAAGGGTTTAAAAAAAGAGGTGTTAAAGTTTCTATAGCACCATAACTATATTTCACATCTATAACATTATATCATATATAATTATATATGACAAATATATAATTTATAACATACAAATTTCCTCCTATATCATAGATAACATATACTGTTGTATGTAATATTTCACATATTATACATTATATGTTATATTTGCATATATAACAATATTTATCATATATAAGAGCCACAATTATATATCATATGCATGTTTCAAATTTTTAATTAACACAACTGCAGGAGTCATGTGCTTTGAAAAGCATTTATGGAATATAAAGTAAATGCCCATTAAATAATTGCTCTCCAGAACATGTACTGACCAATGAATATGAGCACATGCTGTGAAAAACATTTTTTCCTGTCCTCAGGAGGTTTATAGTCTTTAGGGGGAAAAAAATGACAAAATCAGGAATTGCAACATAGTATTTTAGATGCTGTGATGGTAGTTTACTCATGATCCTATTGGAAATATAAAGAAAGAAGTAGAGCTGGCTTCATCCTGAAGCCCACGAAGTTTTGTCCAAGCAGTTTTTGGAATGCATCCACTTCTATCTCCACTGCTATCCCCTGGCCGAAACCACTTCCATCTCCCACTGATATACCACAATTACCCTGGTGACCAGTCCAAGACCCTACCCTTACACACTGACAGTCTCTTGCTGCCTGACTGATCTTCTTCCAGAGACAATAATTTCATGCCATGCTCCTACTTTAAAACTTCCTGATATAGAGTAAAATCCAAAATTCATCCCACAATATAAAAACCCTCTTAATACTGTAGAACTTACCTCTTTGACTTTATCTCAAAATACCCTCTTAGTTTATGCAAAACACCCCAGAAATTAATACTGTACTGTGGTCTTCAGAAAAAAATATATTTGTTCCCACTTCACCAAGTGTACATACATCTTCCATCCCTTCCTCCTAACACATTGGGCAGGTCAATGTCACTGCCTCAGACAAATTTTCCCTAAGTGTAATTAATCCCCATTCTTCCGTCCCATTCTACCACTTTTACATCCTCTTTCTTCATGGCAATTAACAAGATCTTTCTCATTTAATAGTTTATTGCCTGATTATCACTCTTAATTATATAATGTATGCTTCATAAAACCTTGACCATCTCTTCATATTTACTACTAGCAAATGAACCAGGTCTTGGCAAATATTTGTGACCGAAAAAAACCCAATACCCAAATGGATGTGACTATGATTTGATTGTTATCTAGATGTATTATATAAAAATGCAGAACATCTAGTTAAACTTGGAATTTAGATAAACAAAAAATATTATTTTAGTATAAATATGCTCCACATATTACATGAGATATGCTAAAATATGGAGATCTTCATTGGAACATGGTTTAAACAAATCAATCAAAAGGACAAGTGGGGACAATTGGGAATATTTTAAAACATTTTTAAATGGTATTATGGATTTATTGCTAATTTGGTTAGATGTGATAATGATGGTTTGGTTAGAGGACAATGTGTTTATTTTTTTCCAGATGCATACTGAGGTACAGGAAAAATAATGTGATGTCTGTTTTTAAATTATGTAAATGAGCAAAAAAAAAAGTTGATAAAGCAAATAAGGCAACACGTTAACATAATGTTTGAGTCCAAAAACCATGCGTTGAGGGAGAAATTTCCTGAGGGTTCTCTTGTCCCATCCCTATCTCCCACTTGAGCATTCCACTGCGAGAGACAAGGGCACAGTTGGAGGATGCTAAAAATCAGAGCTGAAAGGGTCTGCCTCCATTCACACAGAGCAGAGGTGCACAGGCAAAGGTGTGGAACGTATATATGAACACAGAGACCCAAGACCTGAAGACATGTCATTATATTCTTCTCTCTTCTTTGTATGTTTGAAATATTCATAATAAAAAAGAAAATTAAAGAGGTAGATATTTATAAGATCTACAGCTGAATTTGGAACTCTAGGGGATACATTATCCCTATCACATTTTAGTATTCTCATATAGCTGTTGGGTTTTTTTATTTTTTTGAGAATTTAACATGCAATTAATAAATACTTGCAGGTGAAAATATATTTGAAAATGAATCTATCCTTGGCACCTGTGTGGCTCAGTCTGTGGAGTGTCTGACTCTTATTTTGGCTCAGGTCATGATCCCAGTGTCATGGGATCAAGCAACATATTGGGCTCCTTGCTGAGCACAGAGCCTGCTTAAGATTCTCTCTTATTCTCCCTTTGCTCCTCTCCCCTGCTTGTGTGCTCGAAAGAAAGAAAGAAAGAAAGAAAGAAAGAAAGAAAGAAAGAAAGAAAGAAAAAGAAAAGAAAAAGAAAATAAAAAAAGAAAAGGAAAAGGAAAAAGAAAAAGAAAAAAGAAAGAAAAAAGAAGAAAAAAAATCTGTGACACAGAATTTTCTACTATTACTTGGGGCAGAGGAAAGAAAGATGCCTGCTTGTCTGGTTAACTTGATCCTTTTATTTAATTGTATTTCAATTGCTCTGGTTTCCTTTATAAAGGTTTCCCAATACAATTCCCTAGAGATTTTGAGTAATCAGTATGAGGTATACAAATTATCTAACCACTAATTCTTGCATTATATAACATATATTTAAAAATACTACATTTAATAAATCCATGTAGGCACTCTTGCCTCTTTGGCCAACCTTAATTGCTCCGGGGAGAAAATTAGTCTTAGAATAACATTTTAGCTTATATGCTGACCTTTGGCAATTTTGTTGACGAAAATGAACATCACACCTTATGTAACATTAAGTCTATATAGGTATAAAGATGCAGGATTCTAATTATACTTAATTGTTAGATAAGTATTTCATATTTGGTCATGTTTGTTATGCTTTGTTCTTTTGTGGTTAATATTAGAAAAAAAAAAGTAAGGCAGTCTTTCAGTGAGGCAGCCTTACACTGCAGGAAATTATCTTAACTTTTTATGGTTAACGCAATAAGCAAATGCAGGAATACAAAAAAGACTAATCTATCATAATATGTTCAGAATCATTATTCTATAAGAAACACAAATTGTAAATCAAAAAATAACTAAATCATTAAATTACTAAATTTTATTAGGTATCAATTGATAACACTATGGCAAAATAAGCATAAAATGGATGACTACAAATTAAGGCAATTCTGAGACTAACTTGGCAAAGTTGCAAATGGCAGAAACCCAGTTTGAACTAACTTAAGCAAAACAGGATTTCCAGGTTCATTAACTGGATTGTTATTTATCCCACTCAATATTCAGTGTGATTCTCCCATCTAAAGTCTCAGATGGTTCATTCTGGCCATAATTACTGATTAGTTTCAGAAGTTATTTTGGTGATTCTTACAGATTATAAATGATCATCTCATTTGTGAAGAGAGACCATTTTTTCCTCACAACTGATATAACTATTTCCTTATTTTGACAGGGTCTTATTGCATTGTTGGGACTTGTAGTATGATGTTTTAAAGAAGTGGTGAGAGGGAACAACTTTGCCTTGTTCTAGTGGAAAAGCTTCTAGTTTCTTACCATTAAGTATGACGCTAGTCATAGGGTATTTTTGTACATATTCTTTATCACATCAAGGAAATTCTCTATTCTTAATTTGCTGATAGTTTTGTCATCTATGGGTGTTGGATTTTGTCAAAAGTTTTTTCTAGCATGGATTGATATACTCATATACTTTTTCTTTTTTAGCCTATTAATGTGATGGATTCTATGAACTGATTTTGGAATATTCAACCAGTCTTGCACACCTGGAATGAACCTCCTTGGTTCTGATGTAAAATTCTTTATACATTATTGGGTTTGATTTGCTAATATTTTATTGAAGATTTTATCACCTATGTTCATGAGAGAGAGCAATGTGTAGTTTTCTCTTCTTGTAATATCTTTGTCTGGTTTTGGTATTAGGGTAATGCTGGCCCCATAGAGTGAGTTAAGAAATATTCCCTCTGATTCTATCCTCTGAAAGTAATTGTAGAAATTGGTATAATTTCTTAAATTTGATAGAATTCACCATCTGGGCCTAGTACTTTCTGTTTTGGAGGATTATTAATATTAATTCAATTTCTGTTGGATAGGCCTATTCAAATTGTCTACTGCTTCTTCTGGAAGTTTTTGCAAATTATGTCTTTCAAGGAATTGGTCCAGGAATTGGTTACCAAATTTGCAAACATAAAGTTATCCTTTCGATGTCCATGGGCTCTCCAGCAATATCTTTTTTCATGTTACTAGTAACTTTGATCCATTTTATTTCTTAGTTAGCCTGGTTAGAAGCATATCAATTTTACTGAGATTTTTCAAAGAAGCAGCTTCTGGTTTTGTTGAGTTTTCTCTACTAATTTCCTGTTTTAAATTTTTTTAACATTTATTTAATTCTGAGAGAGACAGAGCACAAGTGAGGGAGGGACAGAGAGAGAAGAAGATCCAAAATCTGAAGCAGGCTCCAGGCTCTGAGCTATCAGCACAGAGCCCGACGCAGGGCTCGAACTCATGAACCATGATATCATGACCTGAGCCGAAGTTGGATTGCTCAACGGAGTGAGCAACCCAGGTACCCCTATTAATTTCCTGTTTTAATTTCATTGATTTTTTTCTCTAATTCATAATATTTCTTTCCTTCTGCTCTCTTTGTATTTAATTGGCTTCTTTTTACAGTTTTCTAAAATGAAAACTTAGATTACTGATCTCCCAACATTTCTTGTCTTCATTCTCTTTACTTTTCCCTTTTCTACAGATAGCCTCTTTTAAAATTATAATTGAGGCTTCCCTGCGTGGCTCAGTTGGTTAAGTGTCTAACTCTTGATTTCAGCTCAGGCCGTGATCTCACAGTTCCTGAATTTAAGCCCCATGTAGCGCTGCAGTGTAGAGCCTGCGAACCATTCTTTGTCTCCCTCTGTCTGTGCCCTTCCCCAACTCTCTCACTCAAAACTAAAGGTTAAAAATATTATAATTGAAAGGGTGGGAATTCAGAAGGCACAAGTGAGATAAAAACTATTCCAGCTCATGCTTACCTTTTTATATCCAATCAAGCTCTGGTTGATAGTAAAATACCCATACTTTCCCTGCATATCTCTTCTCCACTAAAAATAATTTAGATGAGACAAGAGACCTAATAATATGAAACGAACACAGACATAGCATTAGAAAGAAACTATTAGAATGCTTCTGGAAGAATTAACAAGAGGGACACCTGGGTGGCTCAGTTGGTTAAATATCTAACTTCAGCTCAGGTCATGATCTTGCAGTTCATGAGTTTGAGCCCCACACAGGGCTCTGTGCTGACAGCTCAGAGCCTGAAGCCTGCTTTGGATTCTCTGTCTCCCTCTCTCTCTTTGCCACTCCCCTGCTCATGCTCTGTCTCTCTCTGTCTCAAAAATAAATAAACATTAAAAAATTTTTAAAAAAGAGTTAACCAGAGAGAGAGACAGAGACAGAGACAAAGAGAAGTGATAGACTGTCTTCTTGGTAACTAAATGCTAGTTTTTTTCATCCTTGAAGGGACTACTATGAAATCACACCTTTTGCTAAAATTGAGGTCAAAACTCAAAATACTTCTAAGGTGTTCATATATAAAATCCACACATTGTATTTTTTAGCTTGGAATTCTATCTCTAGTTTGTATACCTATTCCCACTGATCTCACAAAAGTTAGGAGAAAATGTCTAACAGTTATAAGGGACGTAATTTCCTCCAAAAGCCTCTAGTCTGCACCCACACAAACAAGGAAACAAAAAAGTGTTTTACACGCTTCTGCCTCCACCCATAGTTCCACTGATTTGTGTTAAGCAACAGTGGGCTTAACTCCCTGCACTCACTCACTCTCTCTTACCATTTACCCACAAATGCCTTGTTCCAGGCTTCACACTCAACAGTCTAATGCGTTTCTTCCATCAAAGACTATTAGTGAATTGCAAAGTGCTAAATCCATAATGATTTTCTGTTATCTTCCTGACTACTATTTTGAAACATTCTTCCCATTCCTAGTTTCTTCACTTATTTTTCTGGCCTTTCCCCCAACCCCGTTCTTACAACCTATGGGAGGGAGTTCCCCTGGTGTAATGCTAAGATCTCTTTCCCCCTCATTCTGTTATCAATGAGCATCTAATCCATTTCCATAGCTTCAATATAACCTTTATAGAAAAGACATAGAAATCATTTGTCTAACACTCGGCACAGTATCGCACAGAGACCAATCGCATTAACTTCCCAGCTGGGCTGCAACATTGCAATAATTTTATATATCCTCCCTAAACATCTATGTTCTCATCTGGAGGAAATGGAGTAAGATTGCCTATCTCATTGGATTGTCCTACTAAACTACTTCACTTACATTCACTTTGTGAATGTTTGGCACAAATAGACAAGTGCTCAATATTTACTAAAGAGTTATTACTTCTACTCTTCCTGCTGTTTTTTGCTAAGTTGTTCCTTCCTCCAGGGAACTTTCCCTGAGCTCCTTAAATAGGAGGCCCTCCTGTGGCTTCCAAGGGTTGACTATAAAAACAACCATTAGCATAGCACCATCAAACTCTACTATACTAAGCTATGGTACATATTATATATTGTAACATCAGTAACGTGACTGAATCAACAACTTCGTTGGTCATAAATTTCTTGAGAGCAGGCAAATTCTAAGGCTTTATTGCATTTACACTTATAGGGCTTAGCATAAATTAAATAACTGACATGAGGTTACAGGAAAGTTCTAGGCTAAGATTCAATACAAACCTGATACCAGTGCTGCCCTCATTCTTCATACATTGTATTGACTCAAGTACAGTGTTCAAATTACTCTGACTTCAGTGATGGCTAGATGTTTACCCCATATGCCAGATTACAAACTCCAGGGGCTGGTCAACTAATCTGATCTCTGAACTAGATTCATTAAGAACCTTTTTCTCTGGTCCAGTTGCTGAGTCAGTAGCCAGTTATCACAAGTAACAGCCTCTGGCTGTGTGCTATACCAGTGAAAGAATTTGGGCCAATTAAGAGTGTTTCATACTTGCTAAAAGTTTCATCCTGATGAGCTCAGGGCAGAATCAACTTGGGTTTACCCTGAATGTGGGACACTGCGATATTACAAAACCTTTTAATACTTATTGAAATCAAGTAGGTTCTATAAAATCAGCAGAAATTTTCTTTTACTTCCTAAGGGTAATGATTACCTTTTCATTCACTGTCTTAAGTGATATCTAGATGCTAAAGAAATATACAAAAACAACTGCAATTTTCAAAAACTATCACCAGAAATTGACTGTTCATACTTTTAAAACCAAAAGATCTTACATGCACTCTTTTTTTTTTGTCTTTCTAATATCTTTCTTATTTTCAATTGTTTTCCCTTCTATAATGAGAATAGCATTGAGAATTGAGAATAGCGTTTCTCCGATATAGTTCCAGGGTCTAAACCATATGAAAAACAAAATTGCATCTATTAATGAAAAAAAATGTCTTTAGAATGCAAGCCCCTAAGGAATTTTATGCTCTTAACTACATGAATATTAAAAAGACTTAAAAAGCTCGTTAATTACATAGAAAATAAGCACCAGGGGAAAAATTAGCTTAAATTATAATAGGGTCATTGTTAGAGCCACAAAGAAATCAAAACTGCATTCATACTAACACGCATCCTATTCAAGAACCTTTTGTACAATATTCTCATAAGCATCCACTCTATCATAATTTGAAGACATTTATGGAAAGTATCAGCACATTATTTAATTGTTCTACCAGTCTGTTCATTTAAATTTCTTTTTCTTATATTAGGATAAAATAAGTTTCCCTATAACTTCCCTCTACGGATGCTAGGCTAAATACAAATATATACCATTTTTCAAATGTTATTCCTTTGAATCTTTGAATATCTGTGTTATTCTCCATTTAGTACATTTCTTCCACAGTGAGGATCATAGCATTCTTAGTCACATTGGGTCTTTACTTAAATAATAATATTAAAAATAACACTCGGAAAGAAAAGCATTAAAATAACTCAGAGTACAGGGGTACCTGGGTGGTTCAGTAGATTGAGCATCTGACTTAGGCTCAGGTCATGATCTTGCAGTTCGTGAGTTCAAGCCCCATATTGGGCTTGCTGCTGTTAGCTTAGAGCCTGCTTCAGGTCTTCTACTCCCTTCTCTCTCTCCCCCCTTCCCTGCTTGCTCGCTCTCTCTCCCTCTCCCTCTCTCTTTCTCAAAGATAAACCTTTAAGAAAATAAATGAGTACATTTATGCAGGAAAAGGGCAAAATAATCTGTAGCACTTGAAATCTTTAAGAAAAGGAAAGTAGATGTAATAAAGTAAAATTTGCTTGAAAATTAATCATCTTTAAGTAATGTTTCACAAAAAGTTTCAGGGTCATGTATTTAAATGAAAAGCCTTGATTTACTATTTTTAGAAAAGCTGTTTGCAAGTATTTTCAGGAGGTATATTTAAGATATCTGCCATCTGGCGGCAGGATACTCAAATTATAGGATAAGTATTTGAGGGCATAAAGAGTTCAACTTGAGAGTTCATCCTGAGAATCTAAATGTAAAATTTAAAATACACATGACAGGGGCGCTTGGGTGACTCAGTTGGTTAAGCATCAGATTTCTTCTTAGGTCATGCATGATCCTGTGATTCATGAGTGCAAGCCTGACATCAGGCTCTGTGTTGACAGCTCAGAGTCTGGAACCTGCTTCAGATTCTGTGTCTCCTTATCTCTGCCCCTCCCCTGCTCATGCTCGCTCGCTCTCACTCTCTCTCTCTCTCTCTCAAAATTAAGCAAACATTTAAAAAAATAATAAAGTATACATGAAAAGCATGCTATGAAAACAAAGGGTCTAGAATGTGATAAACTTATCAACTGATCAAATAAAGCTCAATTGTATGGCAAATATTAATGGAAAGGGGCTGTGTAAACCAAAGAACTGTGTTAAAAAAGAAATAGTGGATACTGACATAGTCACCTGGACAAACTTTTTAAACTTTTAATTTATTAAACAAAATTAGTTTAATTTCTTAAGTAACAAAGGCCTTCACAGATTTTCAGGCAGAAGCATGGCCATTATTGTGGTTTCTTATTTGAAAATGACAGAATCTCAGAAATTCAAACTCATAGGATTTGCTGTTCTCAGAGGGTTTCTAAATGTAGTCCTGGAACTAGCAACATCATCAGGCATTTACTTAAGATGCACATTTTCAGGGTTAACCAGACCCACTGAATAAGAAACTCTGATGTTGAAATCCAGCAATTCCTGGCTTAACAATGCTTCAGGTGATTCTAATGCATGCTAAAGTTTGGTTTGTGGTTTATCTTCTGTTTTCTGAACTGTTTGTAGTATATGATACAGACATACGAAGGGCTCCAGGACACATACTAGTTGCTTAATGTATCTTTTTGTTTGAATCTCTCTTTCCATTTTACAAATCACAGAATCCCGAAATTAAAATTTGATTTTTCAATGTTCATTTTGTTTTACAAAGGAAAGAATTAGGACCAACATACCAATTCCAACCACTGTACTACAACTTCTAGTCCATGTTTATTCTTTCCTTTCCATGTCTTTAATTATTTTCTCTTTCTCTCAAATTCATCATGTACTTTGATGTTTTCAAGAGCAAACTTTGAATTCTTCATGGATTAATCCCATTCTAAAAAGATTCATTGGTGTATCTATTGTCCTGATTTCTAAAACCATCAGAGGGCAAAAATTAGTGACTACCAAGTTAGTAAATACAGATTTCAAGGAATGAATGTTTCCAATTCTATAAATAACCCTATCACCTAGTTTAGATTAAAGAAACAAACAAGAAACGGACCATAAAGCAAGTGTTTGATTGGGGATTTCAGTTAAATGTATCTTGCTTGTACTTTTACTTTTTGAAATAGGATCTTTTTTTTTTTTGCCTTTTTTCTCCAAACAAGAAACCTCAATATTAAAACCAATTTACACTGAGATGTTTCTAGTTGAAGTAGAGAATCAGAAAATCTTTTTAACTGTTCCTGCCATAGTTCCAGAGACACACACCTTTGAATCCCAAGTTTTTCCTTGGTCAAGTCTATGAACTTTGATCTAAGACATTTTTTCTCTGGGTATGATTACATGTACTATAGACAGATTTACAAGGATTACCATGAATGAAAAGTTTTGTTGTTTGTTGTTGTTGTTGTTGTTTCTGTTTTGGTATTTACTGATTGATTGATTTTGAGTTGGACAGAATAATCTGTCAAACTGAACAATAGAAGAGAGAAACAAGAAATTTCTCAGATACTGAATAGAAAAGCATTCAGGCTTCATCTTTACATGTAAAGACACTATTATTTCTGCAGCTTTTGACCTATTAGTGTTATCAGGCCCATCCTTTTTTCATTTAGCAACTTCTGTTCATTCTTGAAAACTACTAAAGCTCTTTTTCTTTTGTTTGTTTAAGAAAGTATTTATTTAGGGGTGCCTAGATGGCTCAGTTGGTTACGCTTCTGACTTCGGCTCAGGTCACGATCTCAGGGTTCATGAGTTCGACCCCTACATCAGGCTCTGTGCTGACGGCTCAGAGCCTGGAGCCTGCTTCAGATTCTGTGTCTCCCTCTCTCTCTGCCCCTCTCCCCCTCAAAAATAAATTAAACATTAAAAAAAATTTTTAAAGTATTTATTTATTGAATGCTTACTATGCTATAGAGTATTACAATTGTGTTAATATATACATAAAATTTACCATTTTACCCATTTTATTTGTTTGTTTCTTTGTTTGCTTGTGAGAAAGAGTGCACAGGTGCTAGCAGGAGAGAAGGGCAGAGGGAGAGAGAGAATTCCAAGCAGGCTCCACACAGCGCAGAGCCCTACATGGGGCGTGATTATACAATACTGGGATCATGACATGAGACAAAATCCAAAGTCAGATGCTCAAATGACTAAGCCACCCAGGGTCCCCTTAACCATTTTAAAATATACACTTCTGTAACATAAAGTGTGTTCCCACTGTGGTGCAACTATCACCACAATCAATCTCCAGAACATTTTTGCCATTGTAATCTAAAATTCTGTCCCCGTTAAACAATCACTCCCCATTCTTTCGTACCTCCTGAGGCCCTAGCAAACATTCTGCTTTCTGTCTCCATGTTTGCCTATAATAGGGACCTCATATATGTGGATTTACACAATATTTGTCTTTTTATGACTGGCTTATTTCACTCAGCATAATGTATTTAAGATTTATTCATGTTGTAGCATGTGTCAGGATTTCATTTTTTTTTACTTGAAATATAACTGTTATACAATATCCTATGAGTTTCAGGTGTACATCACAGTGATTTGATATGTTTGTACATTACACAAAATGATTTCCAGAAAGTCTAGTTACCACCTGTCACTATTCAATGTTATTATAAGATTAGTGACTCTATTCCCTATGCTATACACTATGGCCACATGACTTATTTATTATATAACTAGAAGTCTGTACCTCTTGATCATTTGTACCTATTTCATCCATCCCCCAACTAATCACCACTCTAGTAATTGACAGTTTGTCTCCTGATTCTATGAGTCTGTTTCTGTTTTGTTTTGTTTTTCCATTATCTGGGTTTATTAGGTTGTATAAGTTCTTTATGTATTTTGGATATCGATTCTCTATTACGTATATGATTTGAAACTATCTCCTCCCATTCAAAAGCTCTATTCTGTTTTGTAAAGGGTTTACAACATATCAGTCTTCCTACTGTTATCTTAAATTTATCTTAAATGGATTTCTAAGATTACATGACACTCATTCTACTGGAATTATTTACCTGCATCTCTATCTCATCCTTGAGCAGTATACTACCTCACTCACCTTTGTATTTCTAAGACAAAGCATAGGTTGCCACATGATTAAATTGTATATTTTAATCAAAACTACAGAGAAAAATTAAGGCAATTAATATCATTTGATATTGTTTAAAGACTGACATGGAAACTATTTGATCATATTTGAGGCAAATGCTTTTTGTTTATAATAATTCAAACTTAAATTTTCTGTTTTATTGTGACCATATAGACTAGTTTATAAACTAATTTGCTATTTTAAATACTTTTAAGAACATTTTCTTTCCATCAATGTTTTTTATTGATTCATTTGATTACACTTTTAGTCTAATAAGGCTAAAGAAAAATCACACTGTCTGGCTAGTCATCCGATTATTTGCTGTTGGATACAGATGTATGTACTGAAATATGAATTTCTAGGGATTTTAGAAAAAATTGCCCTCTGGTATGCAATCAACTCTTAGGAAACAATTTCAATGAAAGTCAAGCTCAAAAACTATTAATATATGTAGATTCCATGTTTATTTAAAGTAACTACTCTAATTAGTGAAAACAGTCCATTTTCATCAAGTAAAATAAATAAAAGCATATTATTTGACTAGATAGCAATCACAGAAATAATGATATAAATTTACCATATGTTACCATAGAAAGGCAGATTGTCAGAAGAATAGATATTCCAAAATAGTATCAAATTTAGCTCCAAGAAAATACTTTGAAGAACTATATATTAAAAAGAGAATCAACCATTGTACATATGAGTTCATATGAGTACTTATATGAGCACTCATATGAGCACCATCTGTACAAATGCATAAAACATTCAGCCCTTCAGTAAAAAGACAATATCCCACTAAAATACATCTCATATCCATTGGGCCATAAAAACTGTGGATTCACCACACTTTAATCTAGGGATAATCAGATTTTCTAAAATTTAATATTTCTTCTCCTGCTTCTTATCAAATGCAATTCAAATTGCATTTGATTCAATTAAAATATTACAAGAAAGGTAATTAATAATAAATATAATGCACTATTTCAAATGTTTAAAAGAAATAATACATTAGAAAACATTGATGGATACATCATAACAAAACCAACAGAAATAAAATAATATTTAGCCTAATATTTGTAGGCTTTGCATATTACTAGAAGTGTTCAAATATATCCTTTAATCTCAGAATAATATTGTGTGTTGCAATTTCCATCCTGTGCTCCTTGAAACCTGGCAATTTCATAAAGGCCCCCAGAGGCTGCCAGGAAAAAAGAACAGGAATATGACACATTCCAGACTCCTGTCCTTGATTCAGGCTTTATGAAGAAAAACTATCCCTGCCCGCCCCCAGTCTCCTTCCATGCATATGATTTTGTGAGAACAAGTCTTATGACAAAAAAAAAAATATGAAAAAACAATGCTCTAAGGAGTTCATGGAAATCTCCAATTTTTATCAATGACCTTAATTTACTGAAGGCTAAGAAAAGGTATGGAGAACTCATCAATGACCTCCACCTAAGTGATATCCCTGAGATTATATAACTTTTCCAAACTTACACATATTATGGAGTCAGAGTTCAGACAAGGTATCTTTGATTTCTAAATGGTTTCCCTTTGGAAATCTTAGACTCTGATCCAAAACGTAATCATTATTTCTTTTTCTATTAGAACATCTACCAAATATCAACTTCTGTTTTCATAAATATTAAAGCTAGTTTTATTAGCTATTTTATAGAATTTTACTATTAACTTCAAAACAAGCAGCAAGCACATATCTCACAAAATATGTAGAAGTTCATTAGTCCTTATAATATTAATACTATGAATTATTAATTATATTTCATTTCTTGCAAAAAAAAAGCAGCTTCAATACTGCCACCTCATTGAAGTTTCAGTGATTTATTCATCCTAAACCCCCTTTAAATTATAGGAAATTCTTTGGTGACTTGAAAAAATTTTAAATTAGTCAAGACCAAAAATAATGGCATTTAGAATTTAAAAACTAAGGAAAGATTTAAGTCCATTAATGGTTAACATTACTTTCCACATGTTCTCCCAAAATTCTACCAAATTATAAATGGAAACAAATACAGGTATATTTAGTATACAACACACAATAGTGAAAATTAGAACAGTCTCTAATAAACTTGGAAGAATTTCTATCACCCATATTGCCTCTGGAGTTAGATTAAAAACCACAATATTTAGATCACTGGGCTCTGTTGGCAAAACATAGGCTAAAATAAAAACAACAACAACATCATACAAAAATCAAGAAGAATCTACAATGTGTTGACACTGTTTGTCTCTGGGATCTAAAATGCAAGGGATGTATCAAGGAGAGAATTAGGCCAGCCATTTGCATGTCAAGGTGCTTAGGTTCTATGTCAAGTATCCCACATGCTGTGCTTTACCTTCCAACTCTCTCCTCCCTACACTATCACTCCTACAATATCCATTAGAAATGTCAACTTCCAGAAAACACCTTGGTACATGTAAGATGGGTTGGGAAAGACAGTGATGGAGCCCACATATTGTGTAACATGTAACCCCTACACGGAAAGAATTGTAGGCTTGAGCTTAAGCAAGAACCTTCCAAAACGGTTCTTGGGAATGTAATGTGATTTTTTTTTCATCAATGTTGTTTAGAGTGTCAGGGAGGCATGAAATGAAGAGAATAGAAAAACAAAACAAAACAATATAAATGTCCATGAGACTTAAGGAGCTGGAATTTGCTTTGATGCTGAGAAGTGACCCAGGAACTAGCCAGCTATACCTGTCCTGTATCAGTGGATCTTGGAAAATTAGCAAAGTCAAGAGCAATAAATACTGAGTCTTAATAAACAGTCCTACATCCAGAGATAAGTAGGAAAAATTAGTTATAAATAAAAACTAAAAAACATCATCCTGAGGAATCAGAGGGAAAGGTAGTGACTAATACTGACCTATGTGTATAAGACTAGATATTTTTAAAAATAAAAATAGTTTAAAAACCTGTGTAATAGCAAAAAGAGATATATGACAATGTGAAAATATATTGTATATAATCATAACATAACATTGTAAGAAATAAATGGAGATTTAAAAATTTAGAATGATAGGGGCGCCTGGGTGGCTCAGTCGGTTGAGTGTCCGGCTTCGGCTCAGGTCATGATCTCACGGTTTGTGGGTTCGAGCCCCTCAGGCTCTGTGCTGACTGCTAGCTCAGAGCCTGGAGCCTGCTTCGGATTCTGTGTCTCTTTCTCTCTCTGCCCCTCCCCTGTTCACGCTCTGTCTCTTTCTGTCTCTCAAAATAAATAAAATGTAAAAAAAAAAATTATAAAAAAAAATAAAAATTTAGAATGATATAAAGAAGGAATATAATTAAGATCTTCAGGGGACCAACATTTCATTAGCAGCATTGCAAGTACTGAGTAGAATTGAAGCCTAAAAAAAGGAAGAAGATAAAAGAAACCTTTAACATAGAAGGTAAATTTGGGAGACTCTGAAAATAAGCAGGTTATTCAAGAGATTAAAGTAATAATGGATGAAATGATGGATAAAAAGGGCTCAGAGTAAAGAGTGATCCTAAGCTTTATTGGTCTCTCTTGGGGGAAGAAACAAGATAATTCTATTATCAAAATGTCGCTTCTCAGCAAAATCCCAGGCATTGACTACCAATCACTGTTTACGTCCTTTTCCTTTGAAATTGACCTTAAAATTACATGAAATCAATAAATCTATAATCAGAAACTTTCATTATAGAAGGTCAGAACAGCCAGCAAAATACTAATACCGATTAATAACAAAACTAAGAATAACGAGGTTGATTTTGAATATAGCTCTCTCTGTGCCTGTGACCTTGAGAAAAACCTCTTCTATAGGTGCTCCTGGAGGTATGATGTGATTTGAATGATTTACCTATAGTCTGCCTGATTATTTGGATCATCCCTAGCTGACATCTGCAGGCTCTTTTAGTTCCTGGTATCCAAGATGGCCCTAAGGAACTATCTACCCCATAACTCAAAACTTCCCTATTAAGGATCCAAGCTATTCCTATTTAAAAATGTCTCCATATTAGTATTTTTTAATTTTTATTTTATATCCTATCTGGAGTTAGATAATACTAGACTTAAGCAAAATCCATTGCCCCATTGGCATACTGGATACCTCCAACAGCCCACTGGATTCTAGCAGAGTCTGTATAGTTTCAGTCTGTCTAGTTTGTTCAAGTATAGTTCCATGACACAAATGAGTATTTCAGGAATCCTGAAAGAAACAAATATTTCTATTTCTTAGAACTTGTCTCAGCAACTTTGGAAAACAATATTGGCCTTCAGCCCATCAGTAATCATTCAACTAGAACAGTGCTGGTCACAGTGATTTCGTTCTTTTATTAAGCCTAAAGCAAACTGATGGATTTCCTTGTTTCAAATAGTTAAAAGAAGAAATAATGTTCTCTGCTATTTGTAAGTCTCCTAAAACTATAAGGAAACATTTAAAGTTTACCATCACAATTATGTCTATTTTCATTTTAAAACCTGGGCCTCTGGTATCATTTGCCAAAGTAACCACATGCTAGACTTTGTTTCTGATGCTGGAAATACAGAGACAAAATGTAACACCCATGCTCTAAGAAACCCCATGCTCTAAGTTCAGGAGCATGAGTCTCCAACATGGACCAGAATGAAAATAGCCCAAGGAAAATTATTTATTTATTTCTAATTAGAGATGCCTAGGAAAGTCATGGTTGAATTTACAACAGAACTGATGTTTCATAAGTAAGAATCTGCTTTTGGTCCGGAAAGGAGAGTCGGTCTAGGCACACAATCCCATGTATTGAGGGAGCGGGCAAGAAGATACTCTCTTTCCACAGCCTCAACACTACCCCTTGGTATGGCACGTCTTGGAGCACAGCGAATGGTAGTGTAGTGAGGTGATACATTGACAAGAGAGGAAAATGTCAGACCTATGTAACCCGGGTTTTACTATCACTCCATGAGTTACACAAGCTTTAAACAACAGGAACTTCAAACAGCAGAAAGGGCATCTCTAGCCTCTCAAAGTGACAGCACCAGTTGAAATTTCAAAGCAGATAAGGAGAATGCATATAGACTGCTGGGCAAAATTGGCCAAAATAAAAATTAGAATAAATAATAACAACATAGCAAATGTTTCGTTCTCTACCTTTGTTTTTCTTCCAATGCATGCCCTCTCTAAGCCATTGGGTTTTAGGTTTTATTATTTTCTTTTTACCCAGCTTTATTGAGGTATAAATGATGCACAAAAAATGTACATATTTAAGCGACACAATTTGATGTTTTCATATACATATAAGTCTATTCTCTTAGCAAATTCCAACTCTAACAAGACAGTATTATTATCTATGGTCACATTTCTGTATATCGGATTCCCAGAATATATTCATCTTGCATGAATGAAACTTTGTACCTTTCATTCCCTCTTTATTTAAGGAGGTAAAGCACCCCCCTCCAGATCTGCTACTGTTAGCTGTGTGAGCGTGAAAATGTTCCTTAACTCTCTGAGCTCTGCTTTCCCACATGTAAAGATCATTTAAAAATTTATAGGGCTGTTGTGAAGATTAAGTAAGGTTGTATCACTAAAGGCAGCACTGTGTCTGATACACACTCAAATAACTATTTGTTATTGCTCTTCTACTTTGACAAAGTATTGCCAAGAAATATTGACTGATTTGCCCAAGGTCGTACAGTCTACGGAAGTTAAAATCAATTCTCACTCACTAAGAGAAAAAAATTTAAGTTGTTTAAATATTTTGGAAAACCTACATCCTATGTGATCCTCACAGTGGCTTTAGAAATAAGGCATAAGAGGGGGCGCCCCAGGTGGCTCAGTTGGTTAAGTGTACAACTTCAACTCGGGCCATGATCTCAGGGTTCATGAGTTCAAGCTCCATATTGGGCTCTCTGCTGTCAGCACGGAGCCTGCTTCAGATCCTCTCTTCCCCCCCCCCCCACCTCTGCCCGTGCCCAACTTGTGTTCTCTTTCTCTCTCAAAAATAAATTTTAAAAAAACTGTCTAAATAAATAAATGAATGAATGAATGAATGAATAAATAAATAAATAAGGCATAAGAAGAATTATCCTCTCAATTCTATGGGTAAAAAGATGGCAACTTCAAGAAGTCCAATGACTTGCCTACCATGTTGACCAGAGACAGAAGTAAAGCTCTGGTTTCTGAAGGTCTAAACTTTCCCTTGTCAGACACCTGTGTGACATATAGACAGGCTGCTCCTTCACCTTGATGGCTAATAAGGCCCTTTGAGAGCAACACATCTGAATGGCTCACAGTAGCAAAGTCACTTAATCATGAGCCTGGGAAGATTACAGTGCCCTTAAGCTCCAGGATGCCTTACTCACTTTTCTGAATAATGTATCTTTCTTTAATATTTTGAATATAATAGACTCTTGGTAAAAATAAAATCTAAAACGTTCTATGGTGTGCATGGGTGGCTCCGTAGGTTAAGCATCCAACTCTTGATTTCGGCTCAGGTAATGATTTCACAGTTCATGAATCAGAGCCCCACATCAGGCTCTATAATGACGGTGCAGAGCCTGCTTGGAATTCATATTCATTCTCTCTCTCTCTCTCTCTCTCTCTCTCTCTGTCCCCCTGCCTCCTTCCCTCCCTCCCTCTCTGTTCCTCCCCAACTTAGGCTCTCTCAAGATAAATAAACTTAAAAAAATAACAAGAAATAAAATCTAAGGAGTTCAATATTCAAAATAAATACATTTCACATGGGTGTGAGTGACAGAAATAATGGCAGAAAACCAAGTTAACATTCACACTCCCAGGAAAGAGGAAAACATACACGCATACAACTAATTAATATCTGTACTGTTTTTCACTTACAAATTATGTATCATCAGAGACCAGGTAGCTGTGAGCTACCTGCTTTCAGATGCTATTTGCAAGCACGTGGCAGTGACAGGTTAATGGCTTGGGTACACAGCCCCAGCAATGAATGTTCAAGCTCATTAAAAGTGGCATGGGTATTGACAGCACAAAGGAGGATACAGAGGTGTTATCAACTGAAAGTGCAAAATGAGATCAGTTTTTAAATTATTTTTCAGCAACTCCATATGGCTAGTCAAACCAAAGAGAAAAGAGCTTCATATCATATACTGGATGTTTCCTGAATGCAAATGAGAAGCAGAGACATTTCTATGAATGCTGACACCATTCCCTAGGAACGACTTTAGACCTAAACCAACTGGTTTCCTAAACCAAAGAACTATTGAAATAGTGGTTTAGACAAAACCTTTATGTTGATTTGGAGATAAAACAATAAAAGCTTAGCACTAAAGTTGGCCTTAGAGGTCATCTTATAACCTCATATCAATTACATGAATCCTAGAGTAAGGTACTCTTATCACATGATTACCCAAACTTTCTATAGTATTAGCAGAGGTAGGGAACTCACTATCTTCTAGCTCATCCTAACCAAAAGCTGGAAAACTGCACTTGCCAGACTGGACTTATCATAGTTGATCAAACATCCATCCCAGATGACTTCCATTTAGTTAATTCAAGTCCACAAAATCAATCTGACCTCTTACTCACAGGGTGGCCTTTCACATCCAGTGATGCTTCCGATAACACCTCTAATTCCTTGCTTTTCTAGTCTGAATTTTCACAACCATATTTCAGGAATTCTAGCTCATAATTCTGGACTGCTTCCTTGCATACACCATTTTTTAAAAGTTACTGTATACTTTCTAATGTTCATTTATTTTTGAGAGACAGAAGAGAGAGCATGCAAGGAGGGGAGGGGGCAGAGAGAGAGGGAGACACAGAAACTGAGGCAGGTTTCAAGCTCTGAGCTGTCAGCAGAGACTGATGTGGGGCTCGAACTCCCAAACCCAGAGATCATGAGCTGAGCCAAAATCAGATGCTTAACATACTGAGCCACCCATGCACCCCAGCTTACATACACTTTTAATGAATTCTGTCATTCATAATTAGCATAATTCCAGAAAGCAATTAGGATCAGCATACAGTTCTCCCCATGACGGCCTCTCCAACAACATATTCTTCTGCTTCAATGAGATATTCCTTTAACTTTTCCAATCCTAGTTATTCACACTCATATCTCTTTCCTAGGATGCAACAAGATTCATAAGATGATGGTGATGATGACAAATTGGTGATGATTACTTAGAGTTCATTGTACTACTCTTTCTACTTTTATGTATAAAAAAAGTTCCACTATAAAAGTTGTATAAAAGATGACATAACCAGAATATCTCATGCTCAGACTTTTCACACTGTCCCAAACTCTCAATTATCATTTGAAACAAGGGAAAACTCATATTTTAATTCATAAATAGATAGGTAGTGCATTAAGGGCATTAAAGTCATTAGTGATGATAAAGAGTGTTGGCATCTTACCTAAAAGCATGAATTTGATTATTAGCTTAAGTCATGTCATTTAGCAAGTCCGTCAGAAATTGAGAAAGAGTAGCATCAAGTTTTGAAAGGGACAGCAGAGAACTTTAAAATACTAACACTAATAGTGTTAAATAATAATAAAACTTCCACCACACAAGGTGATACACAGTTTAGAAATATGCACCAGCCATACTGTCATGTGCTTGAGGGCCTATTGTGCACAGTACTCAGATTTGGATACTTCCAAAATGAGAAAACTGGAAAAATTCAAGGAGTTATTCAATCAAACCCTCGTATCATGCAGATGAAGAATGTGAGGTCCAGCAAGATGATGAATTTTGTCCAAGATAAATATTCAACTATTGAGCTAGAACTGCTGAATCTCAGTGTAACACTCTATTTTCTATTCTAAGTTAAGCTTTAAATTTCAGTCGTGTTTACATATTATTTCAGAGGTTTTATATAAACTGATTAGAGAAATTTTACTTATTCCTACATTAACTATATATATAGCATATGCTTATTATATATATTAAGACAGACATATGAATAGCTACTCAACCTTAGTAATCATCAGGAAAATAAAATCAAAATCATAATGAAATAATTACCTCACCCCAGTCAGTAAGGCTAAAATCAGAAAGACACACAAGTGTTGGAAATCACAAGTGCTGTCAAGGACAGGGAGTGAAAGGAACCCTCATGCACTGTAGGTGAGAATGTACACTGGTCCAGCCACTGTGGAAAACAATACGGAGGGTCCTCAAAAAACTCAAAATAGAATTACCATATTATCCAGTAATTCAACTATTGGGTATTTACCCAAAGAAAATTAAGAAACCAATTCAAAGAGAGACATATTCTTTATATATTTTGGTTATTAGCTCCATGATTATGGGATATATCATTGGTCAATACCTTCTCCCATTGAGTAGGTTGCCTTTTTGCTCTGTTGAGGATTTCCTTTGCTGCACAAACAACTTTCTTTTGCAGTGTAGTTCCAATGGTTTATTTTTGCTTTTGTTCCTTTTGCCTGACATGTCTAGAGGTGATGTCAAAGAAATTATTGCTTATGTTTTCTTCAAGGAGTTTTATGGTTTCTGGAGTTTTATGGTCTCAGATATTTAGGTATTTCTCTGTAGGTTTATATGTAGGTATAGGTGTTTAATACATTTTGAGCTTGTTTTTTTATATGCTATAGGAGAGTGACGCAGTTTCATTCTTTTGCATACAGATATCCAGTTTTCGCAGCACATTTGTTGAAGAGACAGTCTTTTCCTCATGTATGTTCTTGTCTCTTTTGTTATACCTTAATTGGCTTTATAAGTGTGGGTTTATATGGGTTCTGTATTCTATTCCATTAATCTAATGTGTCTATTTTTGTGCCAGTGCTGTACTGTTTTGATCACCATAGCTTTGTACTGTATCTTCATTTGTGGGATTGAGATACCTCCAGTTTGTTCATCTTTCTTAAGATTGCTCTGGCTATTCAGGATCTTCTGTGGTTCCACACAAATTTTAGTATTACTATTTATACTTTTGTGAGAAATGTTATTGGTATCGATAGTACATTAAATCTGTAGATTGTTTTGGGGAGTAGGGATATTTTAACAATCCTCATTGTTCCAATCAATAAGCATGGAATATCTTTCCATTTGTTTGTGCCATCTACAATTTCTTTCATCAGTTTTGGAGTACAGGTCTATACTATCATGGTTAAGTTTATTCCTAGGCAATTTAATCTTTTTGGTGCAACTGTAAAGGTTCTCTTTTACTTAATTTCTCTTTCTGCTACTTCATTATTAGTGTATAGAAATACAACAGATTTCTGTATATTAGTTTTGTATTGTGCAACTTTACTGGGTTTCTTTATCAGTACTAGTAGATTTTTGGTGGCATCTTTAGGGTTTTATACATAGAGTATCATGTTACCTGCAAATAGTGAAAATTTTTCTTCTACCTTACCAGTTTGGGTATCTATTTTGTCTGATTGCTACAGCTAGGAATTGCAGTACTATGTTGAATAGCATGTGGACTTGAAAAAAAATCATCTATTTGCTGTAACCTCAGTTTCTTTATTTATAAAAGGAATATATCTATACTTAGGAAACTATAAAATTATATGTAATAAATAAAAAATGCAAATCATGCCTTCTGGCTACTATTAGATGCCCCCTCTCAAAAGCACAAGTTTTATTATCATTAACAGTAAATTGATGAAGGCAGATATTACATCATTTTTGTATCCCTAAAGTATTATAAAAAAATTTTCATTATAATGTAATTTTCGTCAAACTTTCACTTTTCGCAGATGACATGATACTCTACATGGAAAACCCGATCGACTCCACCAGAAGCCTACTAGAACTGATCCATGAATTCAGCAAAGTCGCAGGGTACAAAATCAACGTACAGAAATCGGTTGCATTTTTATACACCAATAATGAAGCAACAGAAAGAGAAATCAAGAAACGGATCCCATTCACAATTGCATGAAAAACCATAAAATACCTAGGAATAAATCTAAACAAAGACGTAAAAGACCTGTACGATGAAAACTATAGAAAGCTTATGAAAGAAATTGAAGAAGACACAAAGAAATGGAAAAACATTCCATGCTCATGGATCGGAAGAATAAACATTGTTAAAATGTCATCATTACCCAAAGCAATCTACACATTCAATGCAATACCAATTAAAATTGCACCAGCATTCTT
>CM053578.1:13018517-13040290 GCA_028646485.1 Cryptoprocta ferox
GCACTTTCAACAATAGCCAAATCATGGAAAGAGCCTAAATATCTATCCACTGATGAATGGATCAAGAAGATGTGGTTTATATATACAGGAATACTACATGGCCATGAGATAGAATGAAATCTGGCCATTCATAGCAAAGTGGATGGACCTCGAAGGTGTCATGCTAAGCAAAATAAGTCAGGTGGAGAAGGACAGATGCCATATGTTTTCATTCCTAGGTCTAACAGGAGAAACCTAACTGAGAACCATGAGGAGGGGAAGGGGGAAAAAGAGTTAGGGAGAGGGAGGGAGACAAATCATGAAAGACTCTTGAATACTGAAAACAAACTGAGGGCAGAAAGGGAAGGGGGAAAGGGGAATGGGGGTGATGGTCATGGTGTAGGACGCTTGTGGGGAAGAACACTGGTTGTTATATGGAAACCAACTTGACAATAAACTATAAAAAATTTAAAAAAATAATAAATTCCAATATTATGTTTGTACTTCTTATATTTTTGAAATAAAAGTTTAGAACTCTTGAATACAGTAAGATTGAATTTGGGTTTGTAATTGGAATATCTAGGAATCTTTTTCTTTAGTAATTTACTTTTATTGTATTTTCAAAAGTACTGATTCATGCCATATTTGAAATAACCTTGGAACAACACGGATTTGAATTATGTGAGTCCACTTACATGCAGATTTTTTGATATACTACAGTGCTCTAAGTGTATTTGCTCTTATGATTTTCTTGAGAACATTCTTTTCTCTACCTTCCTTTACTATAAGAATATAGTATATGATACGTATAACATATAAAATATATATTAATCTACTGTTTATGTTAACCATTGCCACTAACCCTGTGCTGTGTATTTTCTCTTCCTTGTGATTTTCTTAAGAATATTTTCTTTTTTCTATCTTCATCTATTATAAAAATACATATAAAATATGTATTAGTCAAGTGTTTGTGTTAACAAGCACTCCTAAGTCTATGCTGTTCAAGGGTCAGATGCAAAAACAAATTAATTAATTTTAAAAATAGCGACCTTTCACAATAGTTTTAGAAGCACCACTGTATTAGAGGAGATGAGGTATGTTATAATTACAATCAATGCAGAAGCTTCTATATGGGAGAGTCAAATAGTGTAGCGGATGATGTTCCTCACAGCTGGAAGGACAAATAGCCCCTGGCTTTGCTTCTGGGCAGTGGGTTTCAAGTGGGATAAAATTGGGGCTTTCAAACTGGGGAAGAGATCTGGGCAGAGAAAATAGTGTAGGCAAAGGCACAGAGTCAAGAAAGCTTTCGAGCTTATGAAGAACATTAAGAAGTTGAATGTGTCTGAAATACAGTGTAAGGCAGGATTGTACACAAGAGGCTGAGCTTAAATCTGAGAGGCTTACTACAAAGGGAAGAGTTTGAAATTTATTCAACGAACAGCAGGGTTCATCTGATATTTTTGCGAAGTGTATTAACAGTTTTTAGCTGGGCCATACAAAGTTTTAGTTTACAGGAGACTGAGACTGATGGAGGGACTGGTTGGAGATCCATGGGGAGGGCATTCTTGTTCTTAATTAGTTATAAAAATCACATAAGCATACCCATGTATTAAAGAAAATTTAGGGAAAATAATGTATAGGCAAAAAGAAAAAAAAAAGGCAGGCCAAAATCCAGCCATCTGGACATAGCCATCTGCACACATGTCACAATCCAGATGATATGATATCACATGTCATCAACACTGTTTTGAAGACCTCTTTGTTCACTTTTTATATCATGAACATATAAATAAATATGCTTTTCTATTTTTCTTTTAGTGACCATATAAGTTAACATTATATGGATATACCTATGGAGAGGACATTACTGCACTATTAAAGATGAAAGAATTAATAGCAATGAAATCTATAGCAATGAGATTATCAAAGTAGCCAGTACGTGTGTTGGAGACTGGAAATGGCAACTCAGAGTCGAACAATGAAAGAAGTTGAGTTTTACACTTAAACATAGTGAGGAAAGCCGGGTCCATCTCTTATCAGCTATGTTTTTGGATATATATTTTTTTTGCTTAAGTTTCAGTTTTCTGGGGTTCATAATTTAACTTTACATGCTATTCATGAAATATGTATAGAAAGCACCTAGCACGAAACCTAACACAGAAGGCCCTCAATTAATGTTAGGTCTTTCCTTGATGACTGATTGATCATCAAATATATGTGGGGAGATGAATAATGTGATAGAAGATGGATTTCCAGGTTTCAAGGTGATATAACTAGGAAGAAGATGCTATAAAAATGGAGATTTCAAGGATATGAGCAGATCTGGGGGAAGGCAGTTGTTAAGCTAACTATGAACATGAGCACCCATCCAAGGCTGCAGTGACATTCACAGATAGCTTAGTTGAGAAGCAGCATAATGAATGACAGTGTCGCACTACAACCTAGACATGTCAGGGCCATCGTGACTCCCTTGACCAGTAATGCAGTAAGGGCTCCTAGGTGACCTCCACGAATTAAATGAAGCTTCCAAATGAGCTCAGCTTGGACTCCTTTAAGCCATGTACGTACTAAGAAAACCTAGTGAGACATCTCGTAAAGAAAAAGATCACATTTCACCCTTTCATATAATCTGTGAGAATGAGGCCAAGGTTACACATTTTATCCACAGAGTTCCCACTGTATTTTCTGGCTATGTGAGGAATATGTAAATAGGCCAAGTATCTAGTGATTGCCAGAAAGGAGATCTGAGCTGGGTAAGAGAAATGAATGAGGACAAATCTATTCCTTTACTTGAAAAGCAACCCAGTATACAAAATCTACTAACAGTGAGTCAATTTCTTCAGGAGTATTTATAAAGACTGCATGCCTCTAAAAGCTTAAAGTCTGCTTAACCTTGTTTAAAAGATTGTTTTTAAGCCAAACTATTTAATAAATATTTTAGGTCTTAGGTTTTACTTAGAGTATAATAATAAGAACACTGCAGCTTTGTCCTAAGATATTTTCTCAAGATTAAGTTTACCAATGATTGGTAAAGAAATTATGAAAAATAATGATGAAAATAATTGACTGCAAATATGTTATTTTGTTATCTTGTAAGGTGTTCAAGTAGAATATGTGTCCTAGATATCGAAATGTGGCTTAATTTAGCATGCAGCTCACTGCTTAAGTATCTGTCCAGTCCTCTGGCACGTCAATATTAAAGTGTCAGTTATACACAGGAGTAAATGCCTCTTTAAATAGTCGAAGTTCGCCTGAGAAGGGAGATGAAGACCACAATTTTTTTTCTTGCTTTCCAAAGTCAAGGACTACACACATTTGTATAGTTTGGCCAAAATCATGGTAAATAAAACAGAATGTTACTGAATAGTTCAAATCTAATGACTGCTGATTCTTTCCACAATTTTTATGTCATCTACTTTAAAAGAAAATAGAAATGCTAGCAAGTACAAGGGTGATTTTGAAATTAAAAACAGAAGAAAGATTTGTGAGACATAAATCTTTGTGGTAATGATATACCCCTCCATGAGCCTTCTTTAGTCATGGGGCTCATCTGAAATAAACACAGTGTACACCTAAAGTAATCATAATGCAAGGCAACAGGATGGCAAATCCCAAAATTGGGAACAATTCAAAATGAAAATATACAAATAAATAAAATGCTGTTTTTGTATTCTCTACCTATAATACCATCCCCACAGCACACACTGATATCCCAACCAATTTTAACTGAAACTTGAGTTTATCTAAAAATAACAGTGGACGTCAATTAAATACATTCATTCATTTATTCAAATCGCGAGTGCCTGCTGATCTGCAGGAACTCTATCAGTGCTAGGTAAACACATATGATTTGGCCTCTGCCCTCACAAACTAAGTAACATTCTTTTTATAGCTTCCACAAATTAACATTTAATTTGCAGGCATAAATGCACTTAATTAGAATATTAGAAAAGAAAGAATGGGCTGTATGTAAGATGATCTTTATTAGATGAAAAGGCAAAGCTGCTTTTATCTGCCATACAAATAATCTCCTCTTTGCCTTGAAAACAAGCACAGCTATTATAAATAAAGTGAAGGGCAAAGATTAACAACTATCTAACCACAGTGATTAGAATGGTCAGGCAAACTGGAATATTCAAGAAATGGAAACATGATTTCCTTTTTACCGACACATTCCTATCCAGTAATTTCCCCTATTACCTTTCTTAATGAAGCCAAAGTCCATGGAGCCATTCAGTGGTTTTCATTTTTCATTGTTCCTTTTTTAATCCAAAAGCTTTTTAAAAACTTTTGACAATAATAAAATCAGAACTAACCTAAGGGGAATTGAGATAGTTTTTGTTTTGTTTTGTTTTTGTCTTTGGGGGCTTTTTTTTTTTTTTTTTTGCCAAGACAGAAAAAGAGAGTGCAATATATTTCCATGTCATATCTAAGTATTTGAACTTTACAAAGATTCTACCTAGTTTGTAGCACTTGAGTTTAAAAAGAAAAGCCACAAAGAGAGAAAAGAAAATTAATTTGATTGCTAAATCTGAAGCACTTACATAGACAGCCTCCCAAAATCTATACTTCTACACCAAGAAGCGTTATCCAGAGAAATGTTAAGATTTAGCACATGCTTAAAATCACATATCTAGTGATCATGAGGAACTGCAGATATAGAACAGTCAATCTAATATTTGAGAATAATTTGAATGATGACCTATCTTAGGAATTGGTTATCTCTCACATGAGCCAAGGTATTAATTTCTGATTAAATGGTATACTTGTATACGTAATTATTGAAGGATGTCAATTAGAATATTAACTATCAATTAAGATTATTTAATTTTAATTACATGGAACTCAAAATAAATACAGCACATCCAAATGTGTGCACATACCATTGATCCACCGAGCTTCTGGGTCATGAAGCACAAAATCTTTCCTGAAGAGGTCTTCTAAAGACAATCTGGTTTCTGATGAATTTGTGAGTTCATCTAAAATAAAATAAATCTTAGATTAGATACTTATCTCATGTTAGTTTTTAGAACTAATGAATTATAAGAGTTGGCATATTTTGTTTCAAAGATATGTTAACTAGAGGACAATATAGTCATCTTAATATGGTCTTTGGCATTTGAAGCTTTTTGTTTAATGAACATTTTCATTAAATTATTTTAAATAATATAACTATCTTCATCTAGCACAAATTTAATAGATCAATCCCTTGTTATGTAGTGATATACATAACATGTATTGTGTATATATACAGTGATATGCAGAATTCCTGTTGTGCACTGTGCCTAAACTTTTTGGGGTTTAACCATAATCCAGTCCATTACTTTCCAAAACCACTTTGATATATTCTCATAATGCTAAATTTATATTTTTGTTGTAAACACAAAACATGAGAGAGTTGAGGGTCCTAATATAAATGATAAAGAAAACTTCCCAATTCAGAAGGAAGTTCACCAAATAAACAGAGCAAATACCATGTTCCACAAATTACCACCAAACAAATACTAAAGAGATTTAGGAGTTAAATACAAAACTTCAAATAATACAGTTGCAGAATATTAATAAAAACACACATAAACCTAAGTACACTCCCCTTTTTAATTCAAAAATCTATGAAATAGAAGGATAATATGGTTGAAGTACCCAAATCAGGCATAACAAACATACTTTTGATACTGGAGGCGATAAAAAGTTAGCAGTATTTCATTTTCTTTTCAATAGCATTTTTTATTTACTGTACAAAAATCATCTTTGTTACCTTTCAGCTGTGACCTTCACTTTGGTTGAAACTAAAATGTCAAAGATATATACTAACCTCATTAGATATTGTTTTTTAAAGGTTCAGTCTTATTGCAGTGAGAGCTTTTGTTTCTTCCAGCTGAAAAGCTGGGGTAGAGAATCAATAACTCCAAATGTAATTTCCTTTCACATGAATCAACCATGTATTTAACCCATAAAATATCTGCTAAGAAACAACTGGAAAAATATTACTAATGGCAATAGTGAGAATTGTATGATGCCAAGCCTAGTAAAGGGCACTGTGATTATACATGGATTTTCAAAACAAAATGCTCCATTTGATAGTCTGACAGATCAAAATTTTAACTTTCTTCATTCATTCAACAGATAATGGAACTGTAATTTTCAAAATTTTAAATGGAGTATTGTAAGATGCTGAAGACACATCTGTCTGTCCTTAGGGATTCAGGATAAATCTTAGATTAGACACTTACCTCATGTTAGTTTTTGAAACTAATGAATTATAAAATTTGGAATATTTTAAGTGTAAGAAAGAATATGATAAATGTTAGAATAAGGATACAGAGCATTGTAGAAGTTCAAAGAAAGGAAGGGAAAGATCTTGCACAAGGAATTAGAGAAGGCCTCAGTTATAAATAAAATGACCAACTCTCATCCACTGCTAGAGAGAATACAAAGTGCTACAGACACTTTGGAAGAGGGTTAAGTGGTTTCTCACTAAACTAAACATACAATCCACCAATGTGATTTGTGGTATTGACCTACATGAGTTGAGAACCTATGTCTGCACAAAACTCTGGGCATAAATGTTTATAGCAGCTTTATTTACAATTGTCCAAACTTGGAAGGAACCAAAATGTCCTTCAGTAGGTGAATGGATAGACCGATAAATCCAGGTGATGGAATCTTATGCAGTAATAAAAAATGAGCTATCAATATGAAAAGACATGGAAGAACCCCCAATGCCTATTATTAGGTAAAGAAGACAATTTTTTTAAGTTTATTTATTTATTTTGAGAGAGTCAGAGACAGTGTGAGTGGGGGAGGGGCAGAGAGATAAGGAGAGAGCAAATCCCAAGCAGCCTCGGTGCTACCAGAGCAGAGCCTGACCATGGAGCTTGAACCCATGAAACTGTGAGATTATGACCTGAGCCAAAACTGAGTCAGACGCTTAACCTACTAAGCAACCCAGTTGCCCCAAAAGAAGACAATTTGAAAAGGCTATACATTATATGACTCTAACTATGTGACATTGTGGAAAAGGCAAACTATGGAGATACTAAAAAATATCACTGGCTTCAAGGGGTTTTGGAGCAGGGGAGGGAGGAAGAATAGGTGTAGCATGATTTCTAGAGCAGTGAAGCTACTCTGCATGATCTGTATGACCTATAATAGTGAATGTTAGTCCTTATACATTTGCCTAAATACATACACACACCTATTTTTCTTACAAAGACTTTTTTTCTGTTCCCAGGTGAATTCCACATATTTTTTCTATTTTAAAAAAATTAAATGTTTATACTGAATTTTGTGAGAGAGAGAGACAGAGCAGGAATGGGGGAGGGCCAGAGAGAGGGGGAGATACAGAATCTGAAGCAGGCTCCAGGCTCTGAGCTGTCAGCACAGACACTAATGCTGGGCTCGAACCCATGAACTGACCTGAGATCATGACCTGAACTGAAGTTGGCCACTGACTGAGCCAGCCAGGTGCCCCCATATTCTGTCTATTGTTATCTTTTATGATACAGATGTTTACATATATTTTGTTACTGCATCTTTTACAATACAGATATAGGTATTAATATAAAAAGTACCTTATAAGGCAAGTGTACCACAGCAGATAATCTTATTTTAAAATAATATTTCAAGTTAGATATGAATAATTTGCTTCCATATCTTTCTTTATATGTCTTTAAAATCATATTTCCACCTACCAAATTGAAAATCTTATTAAAACTGCACTATATATGCACAGAAAATTGGAAAACTTTAACAAATGTGTAATATTAAAGCTTTTAATTTCAATCTACTTATACCACTCAAATTTTATGTACATTTATAATGCTGTATCCTTTAAATTTTTTAAAAATATTTGTTTAATTTTGAGAGAGAGACAGAGAGACAGAACATGAGTCGGGGAGGGGCAGAGAGACAGGGAGATGCAGAACCTAATGCAGGCTCCAGGCTCTGAGCTATCAGCACAGCTGACCTGAGCTGAAGCTGGACACTTAACCAGCTGAGCCACCCAGGTGCCCCTATAGTATTGCATCTTCTATTTTTCATATAAATCCTATACTTTTTCTATTAGATTTAGTTCTAATTATATATAGTTTATTATTTCCATGAACAGAGTTATTTCTCATTCTTATTTTATTATATACTATATACAATGTATATACAATATATAATTTTAAATTATTTGCAGATTCACATGCAGTTTGAAGAAATAATACAGACAGAAAATTATTTATGTACTTCATCCAGAATATTGCATGTTCCCTCAATAACATGCAACACCTTGCATAATCCGTATGAGAAAAAGAAACTGATATTTATACACTTCATTAATATTATTCAGATTTCACATTTCACGTCTATTCATTTGGGCATGTGTGTGTGTGTGTGTGTGTGTGTGTGTGTCTTTGGTTCTATCACTAGATAGAACTGTACTTTTATTACCATGGCCTCCCTTTGCAACCACTGGCAAATACTAATCTATTTTCCATCTCTGCAATTTTGTTATTTCAAGAATACTATGTAAAAAGGATCATACAACATGCAAGCTTTTTAAATTGGCTTTTTTCACTCCAAATCATTCCCTTAAGATCTGTGTAAGTTGTTGAGTCTATCAGTACTCTCTGATTAATATTCTAGCGCATGAGTGTACTATAGATTCTTGAACCACTTACCTGTTGAAGTATATCTGGGTTGTCCTTTATAGTTTGAGTTACTATGACCACAGCTTCTATGAACATTCTCTTTTTAATTTTAGAGAGAGATAAAGAGAGTACAGACAGGGGAGAGAAGTAGAGGGAGCGAGAGGGAGGGTAGTAGGGGGGGAGAGAGAATGAATCTTAAGCAGACTCCATGCTCAGCACAGAGCTCAGTGTAGGGCTCAATTTCATGACCTTGGGATCATGACCTGAGCTAAAAGCAAGTCAAAGTCACAATGAGCCACCAGGTGCCCCTTTGAGAATTAACAGGCTTTGTATGAATATAAATTGTCCTTTCATTGGGATAAATGCCAAAATGTGCAACTATTGAGTCACATGGTAAGCATATGTTTAGTTTTGCAAGAAAATATCATAGGTTTTTCTGGTCTGGAGTAGTTGTATTATTTTGCATTTTCAACAGCAATATATAGATCCAGTTCCTCTGCATCCTTGCCACAATTTGTGTGTGTGTGCGTCTGTGTTTGTGTGTGTGTTAAATTTAGCTATTGTGATATTAATGTAATGATATCCCATTGTGATTATAATTTGCATTTCCCTAAGAACTAATGAACATCTTTTAATGTGAATTAATGTGAACGTAAACACTATGTCTCTTTCAGTGAAATGTCTGTTAATGCCATTCGTCCATTTCTAATTGAATTGCTTTTGTTTATGTGTTGGCTGAACTGTTGAGCTGGAAAGTTATACTAGATACAGATCATTTGTCAGATATTTTAATTTCAAATATTTTCTCCAAGTCTCTATCTTGTCTTTTCATCTTCTTAAAAAGGACTTCTCCAGAGAAAAGATTTTTAAATCAATGCAGTCCAGTTTATTAATTTTTGCTTTTATAAATGATGCTTTCGCTATCAAAACCAGGAGTGCATCAACTGTTTCACGGTCCTGAAGATTTTCTCCTACATTTCTTTCTTCTAACAGGGTCATAATTTTATATTTTACATTGAAGCTCTTGATGCACTTTGAGTTACTTTTTGTATGTGGTGTGAGAATTACTTTGAGATTCATATTTCATTTAAATTTTTCTCTACTGGATGCCCAGTTGCTCCAGCACCATTTGCTAAAAAGCAGTTTTTCCTTTTAGTGAATCATTCCATTATGTTGAATGTCGAAAACGATGTTAAATAAAAATGGTGGTAATGATACAACTATCTTTTTCTTCTAAAAAAAGACCTTAATATTTCTATCTATCTTAATATTTCATTATTAAGATAATTTTTCTAGAATTTTGGTATGGAATCCCTATCATTCTTAGGTAATATATTTTATTCCTATGTCAGTTAGACTTTTTATGCGAAATTATTACTATATCATTATAGAGTTCCAGCCTCTTTCATATAAACATTTTTCCCTCTTTTAACGTATTGATATACAAGTTGTATAAATGAAATTCCTATTCCCAGCCACCTTCTATCTCTATAACAAAGACCAACTGATCAAGTGAATTGCTGTATTTTATACTGCTAGATTAATATGCAAAATCTTTACGTAAATGTTTAGATCACCCTTGATGAATGAGATGAGATGACCCATTGTTTTTCCATTTTGTAGCATACAGATTATAAGAGTTTAATATTTGTATTAAATATTTTTGAAGTTTTATTCTCTGACCTCCAGTAAATTAATGTATTTAATAAGAATTATGCCTTTTTTAAATTTTTTACAATTTATTTATTTATTTAGAGAGAGAGAGAGCGCAAGTGGGGGAAGGGCAGAGAGAGAGAGGGAGACACAATCCCAAGCAGGCTCCACAGTCAGTGCAGAGTCCGATGCAGGGCTCGAACTCACGGAACTGTAAGATCATGACCTGAGCCGGAATCAAGAGTTGGATGCTTAACCAACTGAGCCACCCAGGTGTCCCATAAAAAATTTTCTTTTAACTCCAGTTGCACCTGGATTTTATTTTAAAATCAACCTATCAAAGCAATTCAAATTATTGTAATTAATTTTTCTTTTAAACAATAATCAGAGAGACAGAGATGTTTTAAGAATTAATTTGGTTTCAATCATTACTTAGAAAAGGAACTGTATACTTCTTTTTTCCCTTTATTTCTTTATTTATTCTTTCTTTAAATTTACCTTAGCTGCCAGGCACTATCCCTGAGGTCCCTTGAATTTTTCAGTCCTGGAATAAAGACTTCTTCCACCTACATATAACGAATAAACTTCTCATTTAATAGCCTCTGAACTCACTTCTATACTCGATTTCCTCTCTTCAAGTCTCATCATAATCTTTTGGGGTGTTCATCCTTTACAATTAATGTTCCTTTCTGCAAATGCCCTCCAAACCTTATTGGGTATGAGTGTCTCCATTCCACAGGGGAAAATCGAGGCTCTAAGGTTAAATGTGACAAAGGTCACATGGTAAGAGGCAGGACTGAAACTGGAATCTATCTTTCCAACGTATTCCAACTGTCTCTCAAAATAAGTTTCATTTCCTCATCTTCTTTAATAATGTATCAATTATGTCTTTTTT
Source organism: Cryptoprocta ferox (assembly GCA_028646485.1). NCBI lineage: Eukaryota > Metazoa > Chordata > Mammalia > Carnivora > Eupleridae > Cryptoprocta > Cryptoprocta ferox. The sequence continues at coordinate 13,029,684 of CM053578.1, forward strand.
CAAAAAAAGATGATATACAATTTTATAAATGTTATTTTAAGAATATCATTATTGTCTTTTAGCCACAGGAACCATTGTCCAAATGAAATTCTACTACTTAGTGTACCCTCCCCAGAACATACTAGCATTCCTTTCTAGTCCAACTTATCTGAGAAAGTATCATTGCCATAGTCCTTCTCTTTTCTCAGAGAGAGAAGGCTTTCTGTTTTCTTCAAGACAAATGCCTCTAACATGTCAGGAAATTTCCAAATTAACCCTCTGTTCACTGTTACATGATATTTAGTGTTACAACTTTAGTAGCATCTCCTACCACATCTCATTAGCAAATATTTATAACCCACATTAGTACCTGATTCTTAGGAACTTGATTTATTTTAGAATCATCTGGAGAAATCTCATTATTTGATACATTTTAACAATTGTATTTGTATGTGAACACAAAGCCCACACTTCACAACAAAGAATCATGTACACCATTCATTCATGCCAATCATTCACAGTGAACATTGAGAAGGTAAGTCAGAAGGAAAATGGTAACAGAATATAATTTTAAGAGATGACCTCCTCATATAAAACTTCTTTCTTAATAAATCTTCATAAAAGAAAATTCTGACATCACTACCTGTTCCTAAGATAACAAATATTACTTAAACTTAATATCTACCTCTCATAGTTCTTATTCTTCACTAATAAGGTACTGGGTCACATATCTCTAGTTATTTTGCAACTAAATATGAGCTACCTCTCTAACATGTGTATGCATGTGTGTGTGTGTGTGTGTGTGTGTAAACATGTGTGCAAATCTGAAAACCTAATATATGTTAACAGTTGCTAGTAAAAGGCTAAGTATTGGTTAAGCAAGTAAGACTCTATGATTATAGTTATAATAATGAAGAGCAGCACAAAAATCCAATGAGATGCTTGGGATAACAAAAATCACAAAAGGAGAGGGGAAGAGAGGAGCGAAAGGGTTGAGTAAAATAGGTAAAGGGGAGCAGGAGAAATAGGTTTCTTGTTATGGTACAAATAAGGCCCAGGAATAAAAAGAACAGCATGAGGGGGACGCCTGGGTGGCTCAGTCGGTTAAGCATCCAACTTCAGCTCACGTCATGATCTCGTGATTCGTGAGCTCAAGCCCCACATCCTGCTCTGCTGACAGCTCAGAGCCTGGAGCCTGCATCAGATTCTGTGTCTCCCTCTCACTGCCCCTCCCCTGCTCACACTCTGTCTCTCTCTCAAAAAGTAAATAAACATTAAAAAATTTTTTCATTTAAAAAAAAATCACAGGGGCGCCTGGGTGGCTCAGTCAGTTAAGCATCCAACTTCAACTCAGGTCATGATCTCACAGTTCGTGGTTCAAGCCCTGCGTCGGGCTCTGTGCTGACAGCTCAGAATCTGGAGCCTGTCTTCGGATTCTGTGTCTCCCTCCCTCTCTGACCCTCCCCTGTTCACGTGCTCTCGCTTGCTCTCTCCCTCTCCCTCCCTCTCTCTCCCTCCCTCCCTCTCTCTCTCTCAAAAATAAACATTAAAAAATTTTAAAGGAATCACAGTGTGAGGAATAAAGTCAATGATAATGTAATAGGGATGTAAAGGGACAGATGGTAGTTACATTGGTGGGGAACACAGCGTGACATAAACTTGTCATATCACCAAGGTGTACATCTGAAAATTATATAACATTGTGTGTCAACTCTTCTCAAATAAAAAATAAACTGGAAACAGAGTAATCATTTGTTAAATAGTTACAAGATATAGAATCTTAGCTAAAACATTCAGCTTTGGCTACATGAATGCAATGACAGAACAGACATTAAATAATTCATTTCATGTTCTTCTTTTTTTCTGCTCTAGTCTGTCATTTAAGATCATAGACTGCTACTGGTATTTGTGTGCTTTCCTCCAAAAATCCAATCTTGCTTTTAAATGGCGCTTTGAAGTAAGTTGACTGCATAATCGTAGAAGAAAACACAAAGTTCCTTAGTACTGAATTGAAGAAAAACTAATTTATGACTTTCAGTTCTTGGTTTCTCTTTATAGAAACTAATTGTGTTACTTTTTATCTAGTTGCTCTCCACATCAGAGGTTCAGAAATGTTTCTGTTAATTTAAATCCTATTTGAAATAATTTCCTGTTAAAATACTAATAAAAAGGGAAATCTAATCAGGTAGTTACTCAAAATTGCCCAGGAGAAGTACAAAGTCATTTCCCTTTTCTGTTCTTGTGATTCTCTCTTCTCTCTAAACGCCTCCTGTACCACCACCTCCATTTCCCGCCACAATGTTTAAGTCTCCATTTAGTCTCACAGGTTGTTCCCATTCCCTGTGTTTAGTGTCAGTGAGTTCAGGCTACTCTTCTAGTACATTTCCATGTTAAACATGGGTACCTTTTTAAAGTTCACTGAAAGGGTAATGCCCCTTCTACTCCTCCTTATAAAACTAGTGGAAAATACAGAATAAAAATTATAGCCATTGCTAAATTCCAGACCTATTCAAAATATCTGTTGTTTGTACATTTCCTATCTAGTCAACAGAGCTTACAGTTTTGTTTTACTACCTAACAGGTGAAGCATTAATTCCCCTCTTACTTTCCATCTTTTCCCCCATCCTTTCCTTTCCACTAGGATGCTGAAACACTATACGGCAGACTAAATGTTGTCAAAATTTATGTCATTTGAGATCAGATACACGATCCCAAGTTCTCTTTAATGTTTCCTCATTCATCACCCAGAAAATGAATGAAGGTTTACTAATTCCCAGTTAAAGAATAAATAGTTCATAATATAAATTTGAGTAATAAAAGAACATATTATTAGAACAGAAAAAAATCACAAGATGTACTTGGTACAAGTTACACTTAATTGCTTTTTTTAAATAAATGTATTTAAATAAGTAAATACAGGGAAATCATGAGGCAAAATATACAGTTCACTAAAAGTCAGTCACTGTCATTATTATGATTGAAACATTAAAATGTATAGGTCCAAAAAATAAACATAAAATGTATCGGTCAATAAGAAGTACCTTTAACATCTTCTGTTTCAGAACCTAAAAAAATGGTTTTTGTTCTTTGAAAATATCCTCCTCTTCCACAGTTGTTTTAAAACAAACATGTTTCAAAATGTATGTTCTTAGATTTACCCTATCAAAAGTACAGTATTGAGTTTCTAGTAATTAATGAAAAAAAATAAAATGTAAAATTCACTCAAAGGTCTATTTTGGAGGAAGGACATTGAACTATGTTGAATCTGTAAGATCAAAAATATGAATCACAAATAATAAATTATTGTTTTCAATGAAGGAAATTCCAAGCAGCTTGTCCCTTACTATTGTGAACATCAATTCATCCATTCAGGCAGAAGCACACACACAAAAAAATTAGTGCATCACATAACAACTGTTTTATTGTCCCAGAAAACTACCTCTGTTCCTTCCAGTGTATCAGGAATTTACTTTCAAGTCTCTTTCTTTCGCCTTTTTCTAATCTAATATTTTGTGGCAATAGCTAAGTTTCTTGAACAAAGACGCCAATCAATTCCTCATCAATTTTAACACCGTAAACTACTTTTGATTCAGATTAACCTGATATCTTATAAAGTCTACTAATATAAATTCTTCTGATTGGATTTATTCCCTAAATCTGATTATCTTCCAATGAACGTTTGATCCTTCCTGAGAATATTTCTAGCATGTGGCTTTCATATAGAAAGCCATGTTATTATTATTATTTTTTTTAATGTTGATTTATTTTTTGAGAGAGAGAGAGACAGACAGCGAGAGAGAGAAGAGCGAGAGAGGGAGAAAGAGACAGCAAGAGAGTGAGAGAGCGAGAGAGAGAGAGAGAGAGAGAGAGAGAGAGAGAGAGAGAGAGAACCACCGGGCAAAAGAGAGGGAGACACAGAATCCGAAGCAGGCTCCAGGCTCTGAGCCATCAGCAGAGAGATCAACATGGGACTCAAATTCACGAATTGTGAGATCATGACCTGAGTGAAAGTTCAACGCTCAACTGACTGAGCCACCCAGGCACCCCAGAAAGCCATATTATTTTAAAAATACATATTAAAAACCAGCTATGTGAAAAATTACCAACTATGGCCAAAGCTGTGTCTATACTGAACAGAATGAAAAGGACAGCTGACAAGATATTCCATATTTATTTAAGTGCCTCCTTCTTCCCTTTCCTCACCCTGCCCCCTTTTTTCCATACATGGAGAGAATTTTTAGGAATTTTACATTAAGTAAGAAATACTGAAGTATGGATTGCAAGAAGTTTGCCTCCTCTGATGCATTAACCTTCTCTAAGGTTCCCAACACAGTTTTGGACCTATTCCCCCATTTTCTATTCTCAAACAAGAAAAAGCAATAAGCCTTAAAGAACAGTTATCAGAGCCAGGAGGTTATAGTCTAGTTCTAGTCAACCCTTAACTAGTATGTATGCCCATGGCACTCAGTCTATTTAGGTATCAGTTTCCTCTTTGTAAAGAGAAAAGTTTGGACCAAATGACACCACTGCCAGTTGTATTCTAGAAACTCCTATAAGCTTTCAGAACAGAGATTGGAGGGGGAAGGAAAGGTGTTACATGGTCAGAACTCTACAATCAAAAGAGATCTGCTTTAGCATATTTTTTTTACCTCTTCATATAAAATTTAATTGGAAATACTATGCATACACACTGGCATGCACCTACATAGACTCACACACACACACAATGGCCTATGAAGTAGCTTACATTTCTAAGATCCACTAGTTTCTGTTACATTTTATTCAACTTTCTCTTGTTTTCAGCAGGGACTCTAAGTGCTCAGCAAATAAAGAATGTATTTCCAGGTTCTGAAGGACTTATTAAATGCTACCTCAAAATTGTCATCTCTTGAATAAATAAATCAAGAGCTTTAGGATTTACTCATAGGTTTAATTAGACAAATTAGTCAATTATTCAAAATGCTAATCATTCTCAAACCTCTTTTTGAGAACTTTTTCAAATTAACATCTCCTGAATTTGAGTAGAAAAGCTAAATATGAGAAATATACTTGCACAAAGGTTTTTCACATTGTAAGAAAATTATGCAGTGATGCGCATGCACACACACGTACTGAAATGATGTCTTTTGTTTAACCCAAAGTTCTATTTTGAGCCTATGAGCTCCTCTATCACTGTGTTTAAGTACCACCCCTCAGGAATACTGTTTGTTTCAGTTACTGTACCATGAGCACAGTTTTGTTTTCCATCTTTATCTGCATCCCAGGTTTGCAGAATATAACTTGTGAACAACTAGTGAAAATGGGTCCGAAACTCAAAATTATATTCACAATAATACTACTGCATTGCCTTCTATTTACACGGTGTTGGAATTTTCACCGTTGGTACAAAACCAATGGTGGATGAAATTCTGAGAACTTTATTGTTAGCCAACACTATTACTTCCACATGTGCTCGATTAAAAAAAAAACAATTTTCACGTGAGAATTTCCTTGATACAGTTATAAAAATGATAATTGCATTCAATATCAATATTTAAGATATCTTTGTGTGATAAATCTGAAGTACATAAAAACAAAAATAGGGGCACCTAGGTCATTCAATCGCTGAAGCATCTGACTCTTGATTTCCACCCCAGTCATGATCTTATGATTTCTGGAATCATGCCCCACATTAGGCTCTGTGCTGATATTGTAGAGCCTGCTTGGGATTCTCTTTCTTCTCTCTCTCTGCCCCTCCCCTTCTCTCTCTCACACTCTCTCTCTACAAATAAATAAACTTAAAAAAATAAAAACAAAAACAAAACCACTTTCACTATACATGACACATGATAGTTGTCTAAGGATAAACATCTTGGAAGCTGGTTGTGCTATAAACTGAACTAACCACTTATTTTTTTCATGTAACATATTTAATGGAAGGAATGAATAACACTGACTTCAAATTTAATTATAGGCTTCATTCACTGTCTGAAAGTAGACTATCCCTATGAAAACATTTGTAAGCTAGAATGGCATAAAGCAAGAATATCCCCCACCTTCTGATAGATCACATTATACCACTTCCATTTTTATGGAAATCCTAGATCACTACTTGTTTTTGCTAACCAAAATAAATCTAAAGGGGATTTTCACTTTTACACTGTACTAATGTAAATTTTTCATAAAAGCAAAGTCACATAATGCAAACTTTCAGAGAGCAAAAGATATCTGTTTGGCAAATGTTTTCCTTCAAAATGAATAAAATAAACCTCTCATATAAAGCACGCATGCATGTACACACACACACACACACACACACACAAGTGGCCATTACAAATAATAAATTTAAGCTTTCAAGCAAAAATTTGCATTTTGGAAAGCTTATGTCCTCTCCCTTGAGTTTGAAAGCTTCCCGACACTTTTCTATTGAGACTCATAAGTTGTACCATCAGTGATGTTAACTATGTTTTTGTTTTGTATTGATTTTATGTTATAGGGTAAACCCCACCAACATTTGGAAAATTGGCATAACTCTGTGAACTAATATTTTGCAAAGAGCCAAGGCACAATGCTTAAAATCATAGGTAAGAGAACCTTTTAAAGTAAAAGGTGATCAATGGGTTTACATGTAGCAAAGTACTAATATTTTACTGACATATTTTCAGATTCCACATGGCAACTAACCTTCAAGAATCAATCATTTAAGTTTTCAAAAAGGGTCAAAGAAGGACATCTACGATTATGTGAAAAAGCTATTAAAATACATTTTCCATTTCTAACTAACTATGAGGACATGATTCTTCATATATGTCAACCAAACAACCTACTGTAAAAGAATTAACATATGAGCACCAATGAAAATCCTAATGTCTTTCATCCAGGCATTAAATGAATTTGCAAAAAATAAAATAAAATAAAATAATGTGGCTGTGCTTTTTGTTTGTTCTGAAAAATATAGCTATTTTTATTACATGTTATGTATATTTACACATATAGCTTTATCATTGGTATTTTAAGTGAATATTTTAGAAGAAAATCTCAGCAATTAAATTTTTTATCTAATTCTGTCAGTAAACGTTGACAGAATTCAGAGGCCCAAAAAGTATTTTTTGGGTCCTAAATAATCTGTTAGAATGCTCTACACTAAGCTCTACTGTGTACATTTCATTATGTGTTTTATTAAGTTTATTCTAACCTACATTTCAAACTGCTAAGTTTATAGTAAATAGTATTCTAGGTCTCTACTGTTGTGGATTTTCTTTCTAATTTGGTGATATCATTGGATTTAATGAGTGTGCTCTACTGTATTTTGTCTTTATAACTTTCACAAAATACTTCTCTTACAGTCTCTAATTTGTAGTGCAAGAGGGAATAACTGGATACATTGGTCACTGGTCAACATTTACTGGTATAATAAGTGTAGGGAATTGTGTAGGTGGTAGAGATATAAACCCTGTGCTTGAAGGCTTCAAATATAATAAGAAACTCAGGTTAATCACAGATAGAGGCAAATGTGCAATGAAAACTGCACCAGCAGAATTTGTCATCAAAGTTCTATCAATGAACATGGAGGAGTAGGCACCTCTAAGAAGCTGTTTCTTTACAGAAACATTTAAAAAAAAAAGTAAAACTGTCAGAACAAGCTTTGTCATAACTCTGGAAAAGAGTCAATCATTCACAACAATCTAGGAAACACTGAATCTAGAAAAAGGCAACTTAAAAACAGAAGGAAAGCATTGTGGCCTTTTTATTTGGCATTACTCCAATCCCCTCCCTGACTCAGTGGTGATATATAAGTCAACAGTCTGAATTTAGAGTATAGAACCCTGGTCCCTAGGTTCTGCTATGACTTGTCTGGGGTTACCCAAAGGACTGACCTGGGATATTTATTTTTCCTATACCTGACCCAGAAAACTCAGCACAGAAAATCAGTGGATATTCTCAAAACATTATAAGGCAAATGAACAAGCCCAAGTTGCCTGGGGGGAAAAAAAAGGTACAATTAAGGCAAAAAAAAATATGGCACTCAAGCTTGGGAAGGAAAGCTGGAAAGAGCTTATCTTTGAGAAATCTACATTTACTGGGAAATTCAGAAAAACCACATGCTTGCCCAGAGCAGAATGCATGTTCAAATAAAAGACCTGAGAAGACTCTGTGTTTTTACATCCAGCTAAACCCTAGGCTTAATAAAAACAGGAAATAAAGGCTAAGGCAGATCTCCAAATAAGTATTGAATAACTGTCCCAGCACAAAACTAATCTGAAAAAAATGGGAGATTTTGTTTGGCTCTTAGCATTCAAGTAATTCTTTGTAAAAACACTAGCTGAACACAAGGTAAGGGAATAGAAACTTCAGAGACCACATATGATAGAGAATACTGACTTTTCAAAAGGCATCAGAAAATTCAACTAAACAACAACAAAAAAGCTATAGCCTACAGCATATAACAAAAATACACTTTGAAGAGTAGGAACAATCATGTATCAAGTGTTCAAGAGACACCTGGGTGAATCAGTTGGTTAACCGTCAAACTTCAGCCTAGGTCCTGATCTCACAGGTTGTGGGTCAAGGCCATGTCGAGCTCTATACTGAAATCTCAGAGCCTGGAGCCTGCATTTGATTCTGTATCTTCCTCTCTCGCTTTGTCTTCCCCCACTCATGCTCTGTATCTCTCTCTCTCAAAAACCAACAAACTTAAAAAAAAGTGCCCCATATTATTAAAATAAAAATGCACAGTTTTTAATACAAAATTTAAATCATGAAAAGAATCATGACATTAGGGTCCACTCACAAAAGAGGTTAAGAGAAACTGCCCCTCAGGCAGCACAGACAAGTAACTTATTAGACAGAATTTAAATCAATTGTCTTAAATCTACTCACAGAACTAAAGCAAACTATGGACGAAGAGCTAAAAGAAACCAAGAGAACAATGTATATATAAAAGAAGAGAATATCATTAAAGAGAAAGAATTTTTTTTTTAAATCCACAGACATTCTCATGCTGAAATGTGCCACAATGGAAATTAAAACTTACTAGAGGGTTCAAATTGCATATATGAGCAGATTAAAGAAAGAATCAGTGAACTGGAATTTAGGTTAATTGTAATGATCTAACCTGGGGAACAAAAAGAAGAAAATAGAAAGAAAAATAAAACCTAAGAGGAAATAAAGGACAGGGAGAAAAAAGAAAGGACGGAAAGAATACTTGAAGAAATAACGGCCAAATATCTGCCAAAGGTGACAAACTGCATACATTTATATCCTCGAGAAGCTTAAAAAACCTCAAAAAGGATAAACACAGAGAGATCTAGGCTGGGACACATTATAGTCAAATTGCCAAAAGCTAAGGACAAATATACAATCTTGAAAGCAGCAAGAGAGAATCAAATTAAATATAGGGGATCTTCAATGGGTTTAACAGCAGATTTCTTATCAAAAACTATGTCACCAAAAGGGAATGAAAGAGCGTTATGAAAGTGCTGAAAGAAAAAAGCTGTCAACCAAAGATTCTATACCCTGCAAAACTATACTTCAAAATAGTGAGAGAGAGTAAATCTTCCCAAGATTAACAAAGCCTAAAAGATCATAACAAGTAGATGTGGCCTTCAGGAAATGTTAAAGGGACTCCTTTAGGATAAAGTAAAAAGAAAGTAGTAACTTGAAGTCAGGTTAAAAAATAACTCTAATAAAGGTAACTATATAGTTAAATATGAAAGTCAGAATTATTGTATACTTGGTTTGGAATGTCTCCTATATTTCTTATATGACTTAAAAGCCAAATGAATGAATAAATAATTAAAAGTCTATGTTAAAGAGTGCACAATGTATAAAAGATGTAATCTACAACAAAACCAATATAAGTGAGGCCAAAGCCATATAAAAGTAGAGTTTATGTAAGCTATTGATGTTGAGTTGGTGTCAATTCAAAACAATTTATTATAAATTTAATATATGTATAGTAATACCCAAGGTAACCATAAATTTTTTTTAAAAAAATCCAAAAGAGTAAAGCACAAAAATCAATTAAAGACAAAAGAAGGCAGTATTCAAGGACCTGAGAGACACAAAAGATAAAATTCATAGAGAAAATAAATGGTAAAATGGGAGAAGTAATTCCTTTACTGCAATTACTTTAAATGTAAATTAATTAAACTCTACACAAAAGTCATAGAACAGCAGAACTGACTTTAAAAAAATGCTGTATTTACTTTAGATGCAAAGAAAAAAATAGGTTGAGGGTGAATGGATGGATAAAGACATTTTATAGAAACATTAATCAAAAGAGAGCACAGATGGCTATGCTACTATCACAAAAAATAAACTAAGTCAAAAATTGTTGAGGGAAATAAAGACATTATATATTGAAAACTGTTGTACCCAAAAGTTATAACGAGAATAGTGATACCCGATCCAAACAACAGAATCACAAATTACATGATTCAGGGAGGATAAGATGGCGGAAGAGCAGGGAGCTCTGTAATCCGCGCACGCCCGTATGGATTGAACTGAGAAGGACTGAAGGGATAAAACTTGGATTTGCAAGTGGGGGAAAGAAGAAACAGACGCCAGAAAGAAGACAACCTCAAAGATGCCTGAGTGAGTGACTGTGATCTGGGAAATTAGGGGACGGGCGGTCCCGGTGGTGCAGG
>CM053578.1:13040790-13106481 GCA_028646485.1 Cryptoprocta ferox
GAGGGGAAGGAGGAAAAAGAGTTAGGGAGAGGGAGGGAGACAAAACACGAGAGACTCTTGAATCCTGAAAACAAACTGAGGGGGGAAGGGGAAAAGGTAAAGGGGGGTGATGGTCTTGGTGGAGGTCACTTGTGGGGAAGAGCACTGGGTGTTATATGGAAACCAACCTGACAATAAACTATAAAGTTTAAAAAAAAATAAAATAAAAACAAATTGCATGATTCAAATGTCAACAGTAATAAAGGAAGAAAAAGTCTTCAAAAGTCATTAGAGATTTCAATAGCCCACTTTCAAAAATGTATATAGCGTTTAGACCGAAGATTAATAAGAAAATACAGGACTTGAACAACACTATTAATAAGGAGATATTTTATATGTGTGTTATATAAATCTTAAATATATATATTTATATACTTTTCAATACCTTATTTTCAAGTACATCAAATATTCTCCAAGATATGCCATATTTTAGACCACAAAACAACTCTCAATAAATTTAAAAATATTGAACTCATTTAAAGTGTCTTCTCTGAATGCAGGGCAATGAAACTAGAAATAAATAGCAGTGAGAAAACTAGAAATAAATAGCAGTGAGAAAACTAGAAAATTCCCCTTATAAGGAAATTAAACAGCACACTCTTAAGAAGAAATATTTTAAGGAAGAAATCGAAAGGGAAATTAGGAAATACTTTGGAACAAATGAAAATGAGAAGGCAACATACCAATACTTAATGGGATGGCAGTGAAAACATTTCTCAAAAGGATATTTATAGCTATAAACATCTCCATTAAAAAAGAAAGAAGTCCCTCCTACACTGTTGGTGGGAATGTAAACTGGTACAGCCGCTCTGGAAAATACTGTGGAGGTTCCTCAAAAAACTATCAATAGAACTCCCCTATGACCCAGCAATAGCATGCTGGGGATTTACCCAGTGGATACAGGAGTTCTGATGCATAGGGGCACATGTACCCCAAGTTCATAACAATAGCCAAATCATGGAAAGAGCCTAAATGTCCATCAGCTGATGAATGGGTCAAGAAGATGTGGTTTATGTATACAATGGAATACTACCTGGCAATGAGAAAGAATGAAATATGGCCATTTGTAGCAAAGTGGATCGACTTCAAGGGTGTCATGCTAAGCGAAATAAGTCAGGTGGAGAAGGACAGATACCATCTGTTTCACTCATAGGTCTAACAGGAGAAACCTAACAGAGGACCATGGGGAGGGGAAAGGGGAAAAAGAGTTAGGGAGAATGAGGGAGGCAAATCATGAGAGACTCTTGAATACTGAAAAGGAACTGAGGGCTGAAGAGGGGGGGAAGGGGAAGGGGGATGATGGTCATGGAGGAGGGCACCTGTGGGGAAGACCACTGGGTGTCATATGGAAAACAACTTGAAAATAACCTATATTTAAAAAAAAAAAAAAGAAAGAAGTCAAATCAGTGACTTAACTTTGCACATAACGAATTGGGGGATGGGGGAAGAGCAAAACAATGGAGAGAATCAACAAAATAAATAGTTGTTCCTTTAAAAAGATGAACAAAATTGACAAACTTTTGTCTTACAAAGGAAAAAAAATGCAGATAATGTCATATATGAAACTGGGAGCATTACAACAAATTTAAAAAAAAGAAAATGATTGTGAGAGAATACAATAAACGATGGTATGCCAACAAATTAGATAACCTGATAAAATGAGCACATTTCTAGAAACACGCAAACTACCATTATGACTCAAAAAGAAATAGAAACTCTGTACAGCTTTAAAATAAGAAATTGAATCAGTAATGAAATACTTCCCAATAAAAAAATATACAGAAGCAGATGGCTTCCCTTGTGAATTCTACAAAACATTTAAAAAATCAACAAAGATGCTTCTCAAACTCTTCAAACACCAGAAGAGGAGGGGATACTTATTGATTCACTCTATAAAGGTAGAATTATCCTGATCCAAATCCAGATAGACAACATTAAGAAAAGACAATTTATCATTATTCCTTATAAATATAGTTGTAAAAGTACTCAATGTAATTCCATTAGGGAATGGCAGAGTTTCTTTCAATTAACAAATCACATGTGTTAGCATATCAAAAGGATTATGCATTGTTAATGAGAGGGATTTACCCCAGGAATATAAGGGTAGCTCAACAAAACAAGATCAACCAAGTAACACACATAATAGAAAAAAAAAAAAAAGAGCAACACATAATCATCTGAATTGATGTTAAAATGCATTTGACAAAATCCTTGGCTCTTTGATTATGAAAACATTAGAAAAAAAACTAGGAATAGCAGGAGACTTCCTCAACATGAAATAGGTCATCTAACAAAATCCCAGAGCTAAGACAGTCAATGGTGAAAGACTGAAAGCTTTAGCCCTATGATCAGAAATGAGAAAAGGATGTTCATTTGCACTGCTGCTATTCAACACTGTACTAAAATCCAGCCAGAATATTTACTCAAGATATAGAAATAAAAGTGAGTGAATTTAGAAAGGGAAATAAAACTATATTCACAGAAAAGCCCAAAGAATCTTTAAAAACCTACCAGAGCTAATAAGTAAATTCAGCACAGTTAAAAGGGTATACAACACTCAACAATTAGTTATATTTGTATACACCAGCATTGAGCAATGCAAAGGAAAAACTTAAAAAGGATATTAAATAATCAATTCTATTTACTGTAACAAGGAAAAGAATCAAATACTTGGGAATAAATTTTACAAATAAAGATTTGTACATTTAAAACTAAAAAGTATTTCTGAAAGAAATCAAAGACATAAATAGAAGGACAATTTGTGTTTGTCACTTGGAAAACTAACATTTCTAAGTTGGCAATATTACCCAAAGTGATCCACATATTCAACACAATCACTATCAAAACTCCAACTGTTTAGTTTTGCAGAAATGGAAAAGCCAATCCATAAATTCATATGGGATTGTAAGGGTCTTTGAAAAGCCAAACAATATTTCAAAAAAAGTTGGACCATTCATACTTTCTCATTTCAAAACTTACTCCAAAGCTACAGTATCCATAACAGTGTGATATGGGCACAAAGATAGACACATAAAACAATAAATTAAAATTTCACATCCTTAAGTAATTCCATATTATCTGTAATCGATGATAATCAACAGAGGTAAAAAAAAATATGGTGGAGATAAAAGAGTCTCTTCAACAAATGGTGTGAAGAGAGATTTGTTACGTAAAAAATGAGATTGAATTCCCTACCTCATACCATATGCTAAAATTAACTCAAAACCAATCATTGATCTAAAGTGATATTCTAAACTATAACTCTCTTAAAAAAATAACGGTAACTCCTCATAACTTGGATTTAGCAGATTCTTGGATATGATACTAAAAAGCATGAGAAACAACCCAATACACTGACCCCATCAAAACTAAGAACTTTGTACATCAAAGGGCAGTATAAAAAAGTGAAAATCTAAAGAATAGCAGAAAAGATCTGAAAATCATATATCTGGCAAAAGATTATAACCAAAATGCAGAACTTGTACAACTCAACAACAATAAATCCAGTTAAAACACTGGCAAAGGACTTGAATAGACATTTCTTCAAAGAAAATATATGAATGGCTGTTAAGCACATGAGAATATGCTCAACGTCACTAATCATTATGAAAACGCAAATCAAAGCCAAATGAGAGACCACTTCACATCTGGATGAAATGTCATTTAAAAAAAAAAAAAGAAAGGAAGAAAAGAAAAAAGAAATAAGAAGTGTTGCTGAGAATGTGGAGAAACTAGGACACGTGTATGGCTGTTGGGAATGGAAGATGGTTTAATTGCTGTGGAAAATAGTTTGGTAGTTCCTCCCTTGAACAGTTAAACAGAGAATTACCATATGATCCTATAATTCTAATCTTAGTTATGTACCCCTAAAAATGGGAAAATGAACTCAATAAATACATGTACACATGTGTTGATAGCTGCACTATTCCCAATAGCCAAAAGGCAAAAATAACCCAAATTTCAATCAGTGGATACATGGACGAACAAATTGTGGGTACACACATACCATGCAATACTATTCAGCCATTAAAAAAAAAAGAAATTACTAATATCTGACAATGTGGATGAATCTCTAAAGGATTATGTTAAGTCAAAAAGTCAGAGCCGAAACATCACATATTTTTTGGTCACACTTACTTGAAATATCCACAATACGTAAATCTTTAGAGACCAAGAGCAAATTGGTGATTGGCAGGAGATAGAGAGGAAAATGGGGAGTAACTGCTTACTGGGCATAAGGTTTCCTTTGGGGGTGATACAAATATTTTGCAATTTGATAGAAGCAGTGGTGGCACACACTGTGAATGTAGTAAATGTCATTCACAGTAAATGTATTTTTTAAATGTTTATTTATTTTGAGAAAGAGAGTGAGCTGGGGTGGGGCAGAGAGAGAGGAAGAGAGAGATTCCCAAGCAAGCTCTGTGCTGTCAGTGCAGGGCCCAACACTGGGCTTGATCCCACGAACTGTGAGATCATGACCTGAGCTCAAATCAAGAGTCAGACACTAACTAGCCCCCCAGGTGTGTGGATTGTTCACTTTAAAATTGATAGATTCACGGTGTCCGGGTGCCTCAGTTGGTTGAACCTCCCCTTCAGCTCAGGTCATGATCTCACTGTCCATGAATTTGATCATCGTGTCAGGCTCTGTGTTGACAGTTCCGAGCCTGGATCCTGTTGTAGATTCTGAGTCTCCTTCTCTCTCTGCCCTTCCCTCAGTCACACTCGGTCCATCTCTCTCTCTCTCTCTCTCAAACATAAATAAACATAAAAAGAAATTTTTTAATTGATAGTTTCAAACGTGAATTAGATTTTTTTTTCCATCAGTCTCCATGCCCAACATGAGGCTTAAACTCTCAACCCTGAGATCAAGAGTCACCTGCTCTACTGACTGAGTCAGCTAGGTGACCACAGAATTGCATTTTAATAAAATTAAATTTGTTCTCAACACCAGGCTTTGAGTCAGAGAATAAAGATAATGAATGTGACTGGGAGAGATTAGGTAATTGGAGCAACTACAATTCCTAAATGTTGAATTATAAGCTATATAAAAAAGTATTCTTGCTGGCCTTGTTCCCCTAATGTTACATAATTACAGGTGATGTCCCAGGGGAAGCAAGGTGAGCTGTGAATCTAGGATCACAGATCTTCTATGCCATATGCAAAGTGAAAATTGTAATGCACAGATGTAAGGAAGAGTCTTCCGCATAAATAAAGATATTTCCCAAGTCTCCTTTCAATGATTCCAGATTTTCTAGCGTTTACTCAATTGGACTTTACACTTAGAACGATCTTAGAACAAGAGAAATATTGGTGAAAACAGGCCAAAGCAATGAATATTCACTGAAATTGTTCCAACTAAATTTTCATTTTTATGAACAAAGGCATAAAATGGGCTATTATTATGTTTAAAAGGCTATTATTTAATTAAGGTTTTTTATTTGGCTGTTTGTTTTGTTTGTTTTGACAGAGTCTCCTCTTACACCTAATGAATGAAGTCTAGGACGGGAGATCTTAAGTTACAGTTCAAACACAAAGAACTGGATGACAAATTCCTGGAAAGTAATTGCATATTAAAATACCCCTTTCTACAAACACAGGGGGCAAATTTATGGTAAAGTTTTCTTCTTTTTTCCCCCCAGGTGAATGGATAGCAGTTGAATGCAACTCCCTCTTTTAAAGAAACTGCTTCTGAAAGACCAGGCTGCCCCATTTCCCACATATTTAGAGGCCAAGCTATCATATTTCTAAAATTTGTATTTCAAAGAAAAAAATAAAACAAAATATTTAAAGTTGTACAGTGTGCTAGAATCTTCCTCGGGGGAAGGGGTCCTGGGAGCGGCAGGTGATGCAATGACCTTCCCAAAGGCTGATGGCCAATGGAAACGGATGTTCCCAAAAGCTGGTGGCTAATGGAAAGGGACCAAGAGCTGACGGCTAATGGCAAACTTTATTAGGAACAGCATCTTATTTTATACCCTCCTTGCAAGCTTAGAGAGCACAGTAAATATTACAGTAAATGTTTAATCAGAACAATAGGTGAGGATAAGGAAAGGACAGAAAAGGAACAACCTGCAACTGTGCGTGGGTATATCTCCAGCGTCGTGGTTCCTGATGCACTTGGCTGGTGGCCAGGAAGGCACTGTCCTGCACATCCTCTTGGGACTTCATCATGTTCCATGTTCCCAGCATTCTGAGAACAGAGGTCAGGCAGGGACAGTTCCTCCTCCTTCCCAGCAGCACAGTGACATATAAATAATTGTTACACAATGTGGTTTAGACAAGAAAGTGGGCACTTATATTTTATCATGGATATTTGAGATTCCAATAAAATATAATGTCTGAAAAAGAAATTTATACAGAATTGACATGCATAATTTTCAACTGCTCACTTCTGCCACTCCCTTCCCACTTACCCCTTGTCAGTAGACAAGCTTATTCCTTCTCTGCAGTGCATTCCCTTTAAGGCAGGTACAGAATCAATTCACTTATTGTTTTTAAACGTTTAATTTATTTTTGAGACAGAGAGAAACAGAGCATGAGTGGGGTAGGGGCAGAGAGAGAGAGGGAGACAAATAATCTGAAGCAGGCTCCAGGCTCTGAGCTGTCAACCTGAGCCCTGATGTGGGGCTCAAACCCATGGGCCACGAGATCATGACCTGAGCCGAAGTCAGTCGCTTAACTGACTGAGCCACCCAGTTGCCCGTCAATTCACTTATTAAAAAAAAAAATCAGGGGCAGAATAAATCACAACTCATTTTTCTCTTTCTTTTCTGATGTGTTTCTTTACTATACTTGCCAATGGTGCAATAATATATCTTAACCTATATTTCAAAGGTTAAGACACTAGCTAGAGCTGAAAAGCCCTAAGATAAGTGGTCTAGCTTTTCCATGTTCCAGTTCTGTGAGAGACATTTTAACTTGTAAGACTCAACTGAATAATGTAGAAGAGGCATAAATTAATCGTATCTATTTCACATTAGTAGTGTGAGGATAAATAAAAGCACTTAGTACAATATCCCGCTCATAACAAGCAGATAATAAATGTAGCTTATTAAAACAGATTCTCTTCTGACTGATAAAATTGAACACATCATAATGTAAACTAAATCCATTATTTATCTGATTAGACAGTAGAAAAAGATGAGGCTAAGAAATCAAATTTGACTTAAAAAGAGAAATGTAACTGTAAAGCAAAGACAAAAAAGTATAACTACTCTTACTTTATTAATGACAGACGAAAGTATTTTTCATTCAACATCAGAGATAAATCTATTAAGAAAGCAACAATAACCCATGTTATCCAGGGGGAAACTGTTAGAATCTGTCATTGTTTTCTCTCTGGCAGCCTGATTATGCCTGGGTAATACCATATTCAAATGGGTTCATCTGTGCTGTTCTTGGAAAAACAAGCAGAGACAATTTAGCTTATGACTATCAATACAACATATCTCCTTTTTTTTTAATTCAACAAAATAAAATAAACAATTTGCATCTTGGTTGATGTTGATGTTTACAAGTGAGTAATGCAAATCTTAAAATCTGTAAAACATTATTTCCCTCTCATAAAAGCATAATGGGATAGTTTAATTGTTGCTTTGACATTTTAAAACACAGGTCAGATGCTTAAATGACACCTTTTAAATTGCAGCTGCCAAGAGATTGCTTGCAACATAATATGACATGACATTTTAACTAACTATAACCAGGAGCTATTATTTTGGTAGAACATAATAGTAATGAGAATAAAATAATTTTGAGTTTTTACATAACAATAACTAATCAGCTGTCAGCATTTCAATAAAATACTTAATTTTATCAAATGCTTTCTAGAATATTATTTTTTTGTAAATAGGAATAGATTAATCCTTTTTAAGCCTCTATTTGAAGGGTCAAATAGTTCTTTGAAAAAAAAAAAAAACACCTGCAGGGGGGCCTTGGTGGCTCAGTCAGTTGAGTGACTGACTTTGGCCCAGGTCATGATCTCACAGTTTGTGGGTTCGAGCCCCACGTTGGGCTGTGCTGAAAGCTCAGAGTCTGGAGCCTGCTTAGGATTCTGTGTCTCCCTCTCTTTCTCTGCCCCTCCCCAACATGTTCTCTGTCTCTCTCTCTCTCAAAAATAAACATTAAAATTAAAAAAAAAAAAACCCTGCAGTGTAAGACAACAGGAAGAAAGAATTCTTTACCTCAAAGTCTTATCACCCTATCAAGGCAAAGGCATGAACTCAGCAGTCTGAATTGAAGGTCAATGTAATCACGTGCTCCGCTATACTTTCTCCACAAACTAGACACCTAATCCAAATTCTCCTGGCCTTAGCTGTATTACCTAGAAAACTGCACTTTCTCCAAGTTGGTGTATGATGAGGAATAAAGGATAGGATTATGCACTCTCTTGGAAAAACAGAGGTAAGTTGGCATTTCTTCAAAGACAAGTATGCATCCTTAAAGGTTAGCTTCTAGATTTTGTTTTATTTTTCTGAATAAGGTTGCCTAAACTTCTCTGGTTCCCTCCACTTCTTAAGTCTTGGCTATAGTAAACTATTTGAGTGTAACTTCATGGATCAAATCCTTACCTGACATAAAGATTTACCTAACTATTAACATCACAGCGGCAATCTCAACATGTACAAATTCTTTCCCAACATGGCGTCTGAGCCTGGTGTAAAATCCTTACTATTAAAGATACTTCTAGAAGTGAAAATGAAGCCATATTTATATGGTTCTAGACGATCCCTATTAAATTCTTATTTAACTGAGATCAAGCAGAGTCCTGATGGCTTATATACGAATGCCGATGATTTATATGTTAATGCTCTCGTTTTCTTTTACGTTTTGACAGACCTGCAAAGACCAGAAGAGGAAGCTCACCTAAAGAGGGTACTATAGGAATGGGAAATTGGCTAATGAGCTACAGCTAATGATGAAAACATGATTTCAGTGACTTACAATGTTGTTTTTAGTCAGCCATGACAGTAAATTAAGCCGATGACCCTGTTTTGACACTGACTGATTCCAGACACCAAACAAAGGGCAACAGGCCACTGTAGCCGAAAAATTGGTAGATTATATACAGTCAACCCAGGTGGCTATCTCAATATGGCAACCAAATTGAAAGCTTAAAGAATATTCTCCAGTAAACACATTTTAACTCATAAAATGCGTCTCCTTTCGAAACTGGTCATAGTGGGTAACTATATTCTCCATGAAATATTTCTGTACCATGATCATTGTCATTCTACATATTCAATATAAATATGAGACTGCAAAGTACATGCATAGCTACATAAGACTGTTTTCCACAGCGTTAAGCATGAATGTACACTCATATATTTGTAGAGTATAAGTATTGATCTTACAATTACATATTCAGAAAATAAACATGGATGCTCTTTTCTTTAAACTAATTCAATACAAACAAAAAAATATGTAGGCTTGATCAATGCATCTAAATAAATCTGCCCTTTATTCAGAAAAAAAGAGAAGTGAATAATTTGTTCCTTTCAAAAATAGTTACTTATTAAAGAAATACTTGAATGGTTAACCCACTCTTCAAAATAATTAGGACTTCTCTTCGCCAGGCAGGGAAGTTGCTGACAAGCTTGGAAATTAAGACACCTGTGTCAAATTACTTCTGTAATAAAATTTGCAATCAAACCAAAATTACAATGAACATGTGTTTCTCTGGTTATAAGCTTGCATTCCTTAGCACTTACCTCCAAAATGTGATGCTATTTTGAGCAAAACAATTTCTAAATCATTTCTTAGACTAGATAACTTTTTGTAGGCTTTCTTCCCTCCCCACCCCCCAAAAAAACATTAAATATTTTTTCAAAGTAGAAGAGGCTTAATGTGAGAGTTTGCCAGATATAATCTGTTCCAACATTTGTCACACACAAGCCACCATTATTTCTGTTGTTGTTACTGCTGTTATTTTATAAGATCATAGATATATGAGCTATAATAAACCTCAAAAGATCACTTCACAGTCTGGTGAACCAAACACATGATGTCAAAAGAGGTAAGTGATTTGCCCAAGGTTACCCAGCTTTAAAGGCATATAGATTTCTGACCCTGAAACACTCTTATTGGAAGGAATGTTTTAGAGTCAGCCCTTAGTTCTTGAGGTCTAGTATTGTGCTGAATAATTTCTACATCAATAGTTTGCCCTCATGACATGGATTCCCCTTCCTGGTTAAAAGTTTCCATCTGCCTGAGTAGTTTTCCCTGGAAAGTTGGCCTCAAAGACTATTGGTGGACAAAGGGAACAACAGAAGGGGGTGTTGTATATTATCTTTCTAGTTGGATGTTTTCCTTTGTGGGTCTATTCTAGGAGAGCAGAGGCATCTCAAACCTGACAGTCAGAAGAAGAAAGATGTGGTATAATTAGAGCACCAGAGTCTGACCACAGACGTGCACAGGCACACACACATGTGGAATCCAAATCTACACTAGTGGTCTCAAAGCACATTCTAGTCCTCAGAACTGAAGATTAAACAAACTCGGGTGTTTTGTTTTGTTTTGTTTTGTTTTCCTGTCTCACCAGGGAAGCGAGACTATATAACTTCTAAGAGCACTTCCAGGCTTTGGACTCACGTCTCAGACCACAAACTATTAGTCCTCCAGCCTTATATTTCACTGTGTTGTTCGGTTTGAGCCCACCATGAAGGCCATCTAACTAGGCTGGTATTTACTTGTTCATAACTCAAGTAAATTCCTAACAACTCTGACTGCAACTACCTACTTATTCAGTTTCTATGATTTCCCAGGTCTCTGGTGGCCCTGAGTTTACAAACAGAGAGTGAGTAACACAGTTTAACCATTTCCTGTAGCAAAACTTTTTCCACTCCAGCATCCTGACTCTTCTTTTGTATCGTTATATTCTTGATAAAAATGATGTGTAAAACTCAAAGACATTTGAACACGTGATTAATCTCATATGAAATTAAGTCTTTGGGTTGAGGATGTGTGGATGTTGTGTGTTTGTGTAGTTAGGGAAAAGGGGGATTGAAGGTGATGGATATAAAGCAGGAGAGAACAAGGCCAACTACCCACAGCACCCAGAATGTAATAAGAACTCCGTAATAATTTATTGATGAATGAATAAGTCAATGAAAACACAGAACACTGAAAGGCTGATCCAGATTAAATATTTAGTCCCTTTCCACCTTCCATAATTTAAAATTGAAATCACAGAAGATCTATATTCCAGAGAGACTTATTATTATTTTTTAGAAATCTCCCTCATGTAACAGTGTTTGGCATCATGTCTGGTGGTCAATAAGTACTGAATAATAGCAATAGTAAGAGGAATAGCAACAGTTGTGTTAGATACTATTCTAAACACTTGAATTATACTATCTCATCTCTCCCTCATAATAACATAATAACATTGTAAAGTTGACACTATATGTTGTACCCATAATACAGATGAGTGAAATGACAGACAAGGTTAAATAACTGGCCAACTTCACAAAACTAGAAGCCAGAACTCAAACCAAGGTGTGCCTTGCTCAGAGCCCTTGCTTTAATAAAGAATAAGTGCAGGACAAAGTGATTCCAACCATACTCTTTTTATACTGAACAACATGGAAAAGGTTGGGTAGAGGAAGTTTAATTTAGTCAGTGACCAAGCCAATAGGGTCTTGCTTATACCAAACATTCAAAGACCCCAAAGTACCACTAAACCCTCAGAGAGTAACAAAAAAATCTGAGAAAATGAATCACTGAGAAAAGCATATTAAAATCAGATGGAGCAAATTCAAGAGAAACTCACAGGCATGAGGGCACCAATTTCTCCATCTGGTTAAGAGTCCCCAGTAGAAGACAGTACACTCAAGTCATTTATTTTTTAATAATTATGTTAAAAATCTTATGTTTAAGTGAAACAGGATGTCTAACATAAGCTTATTTTCATTTAACAAAGATTCTTGGCATTCTGCATCAACTTAGAACCATTACATTGTTCAATTACATTGTGCTGCAGATGTATAAATAAGGCAAATAAGACAGGGTTTCTGAAGAGAATTCTGGATAACCCAGCTCTTATCAAGGATTTCTTTCTCTTGTTCCCTTTCTCTCTCCCTCCCTCTTTCCCCCTCTTCCTCTCTCTCTCTCCCTCTCTCTCTCTCTTTCGGTTGCTTCCTTCTTTCCTTTCTCTTGCTTTCTTTCCCCCTTTTTCCCTCCCAATTCCCTTGTTTCTTTTTCAGTCTCTTCATATGTTAAATAATAATTGCAAACTATTTTTTGGAATATATATTTCAAAGCCAATATTTTTACAAAGATGTTATGTTTCACAAAGTACCATATTGGCATAATTGATACTGTTATTTGTTTAGTCACCGTAATGAGTTGACTAAATAACTCTGAAAGAGAGCTATTATTGTTAAGAAGTCCAACATGTTTAAGGGCTTGTAAATAACAAAACTGGGGCAAGAACTGAAGTGTAAATTCAAAATATTCAACAAAAATGACTATTTTCCATAACCCTGAGTAATATATGGGTGTCCAGTCTTTGAGGAAGCTAGGTGGGTTGGTTGTAGTAGCATACCAAAAGGATTTGTTCCTGGAAGACATTTTGGGGTGTTTTAAAAGTCAGCAGCCTTTCTCTGTCTTCCAGTATCAGCACCTAGTGAAGAGCAGTAAAACTTCTGGGTACTGAAATAATCCCCAAAGAGGAATTAAGCCTACTGATAATTTATATGTTAGTGTTAAACTCTTTAATCTAAAGGACACAATTTAAAGATCACTGCAAGGGCAATTTGACCATGTTCTTTAGACAAGGGGAAACTGGGAGTATAAAACTACAAGGAAAGAAAGGAACAGGAGAAAAGAAGCACTTAGGGGCTTAGCTCATTCTCTTGTGATCAAACCCTCATTGTCTCTCACATCCTCCCTCACTACCATCATTATAGTTGAGGTATCGTTTACATATGGGAACTTCCAGACTGCACTCCCTCATCTTCAACCCACAATAGAAGTTAAATGCCTCCTGCATTTATTAACTGACAAACATAAGTCTCTAAGTAGTAATGGAGACCAAAAATCTCCTTGGCATTCTCAATGTATATATTTTACATTTCAGTTTCCCAAAAATATCTTGCATATTTGAACCACAAAATTACTGTGCCATTTTCAGAATGTCTGGTTATGCATTTTTTTATTCCAACCAATGCTAATGTGTCTTAAGATACCACATATGGCTACCCTCTTAAGGCATTTGAATGTGAAATTATCATCCACAATACCATCATAAGAGAGGAATAAAGACAGATTACCTGGGGTTAAGAGGATGACTGACATAGTGATGAGTGAGCATACAACTAAAATCACCAGCAAGGCAATAGCAATTCCCTTCCAGTTTCTCTGTGGAGGGCTGTTACTTCCCAGTTCCTACCGAGATAGAAAAAATAAAAAAGTTTCATAATTATACATGCTCCAAAAGAAATGTATTCATAAAGGAATAATTCACTGCATGGCACAATCACAGTTTGAAAGCTGATTAGGATCCTTTTCTTCTTCAGTAGCTCCTTTAATTATTCAAAGGTGCATATATTATAAATGGCTATCTTTGGGGGGCAGTAATCTTATTTCTCTAAGAGTTAAACCAACAGAGCTTTGTGCCTGCTGTCCACAATGTAGATGGCGTTAAAATGCATTGACTATAAACACTAGGACAATAGCCAAAGTACTCTGAAAAATAATTATGGAAATAAAGCACACCCACTTACATTTTTTTTCTTACTACAATGGAACCTACAATAAAGATTTAGATACAAATATTTCCCAAGCACTGTGGACTACTTGTCTCACTGGATAGTGGGGAAAAAGAGTAGAGATGGGAAAAATCATTCAGAATGTCCCATGCTGCAGAGCAGGGCACATCTGTCAGCACAACAGGTCTTTTTTTAAACAGCTCCCCCACCACTCCTAAAACTCAACAGGATGTAGTAACTAAATTAAATGAGTGCTCCTAGATCAATGGTTGATAGCATCCTCTCCCTAGGCAGCATGCCTAATATTGGCAAGGAGGGGAGATTGATGGCGAAGGATAACTGTGAGCATCTCTCACAATACATCGACTAAAGCTTTTCATTTTTCAGATGATCTGTGTTCTACCCTGTTGACTAGAAATGTGTGAGCATAATTCACCAAAGCAAAGCAAACACCACACTGGATTGAAATGAATGCCAGATTTTCTTTGTGATGACGTTTATAAAACAGTGAGTCTCTCATTTCTTTCTTCCTACCCCATGTCCCAGCTTCTCTTCCTCCTTCCAACAAAGACTTCTTTATTCAAAACTAGCTGTTTTTTTTTAAGACAAATGAAACAAAATGTACAGGTATCCAGTTCACTATGTGTGCACAAATCACTCAACAAGACATAGAACAGCCCTGTTTTAAACAAAGATAAATAGGATAGCAAACACTTAATAACTTATATATGGTTCCTGTGACTCACGGATTAAAACATTGAGCGCATTTTCATATAGTGACGTTGGCTTCCAATTCTTACATTAATGCTTTGGATGTAAGGAACTAAACTCTAAATAAATGTAAGAAGAGAACATGCATGAAAGGTATTTTATTCTGATTTTTCCCTTTCTCAGATCAACTGCTTTGTCTCAGTCTGATGAACCAAATCCAGCAGAGGTCAATGCTATTTTATTTATTTATTTTTATATTTTTGAGAGAGAGAGAGACAGAGAAAGAGAACAAGTGAGCAGGGGAGGGGCTGTGATAGAGGGAGACAGAGAATCCAAAGTAGGCTCCACAAGGTCAGCTCAAAGCCTGATGTGGGGCTCTAACCCATGAACCCTGAGATTATGACCTGAACCAAAGTTAGACACTCAACCAGGCACTCCCAATTCTTTTTTCTTTAAATGAATCACTCTATACCTCTTTTCCATGCTTATTAATGCTTGTTATTCAACACCCCTATTTCTCTTGCATTTTGGTTAGAATCTCCATTCATATTTGAACTGTACAAGTCCACTTATACACAGATTTTTTTTTAGTTTAGTATGGTAAATGTATTTTCCCTTATGATTTTCTTAATAACATTTTATTTTCTCAAGCTTACTTTAATATAAGAAGTGTGTGTGTATACATACACACATACACACACAGTATATAATATAAAACAAACTATGTATCAATTGACTATTTATGTTACTGGTAAGGCTTCCAGTCAACAGTAGGCTATAAGCAGTTACGTTATGTTTTGAGGAATCACAAGTTATACGTGGGTTTGTGACTATGCTGGGGCCAATGTCCCTAACCTACACATTATTCAAGGGTCAAATGCATTATCAATTATACCAGACATCTCACTCCAATACAAGAATCAAGAGTAAATTATAATTTTAAATCTGATTCTGATCTTGATTCCTGCTCACTAGATAGGCTGCCACACCTCAGCAAACTCTATGCCTAGAGTAGGTGATGGTCCAATAAGGCCAAAGACAAGACCCAGAGACAGCAACTGAGACGTAGTTTGATTGGGGGAATTTACGTACAGGGAGTCCATGAGTGGCCAATGGGTATCTAAGGGCAGAAAGTGTTCACATCACAGCAACCTGCCTGAGCAACAATCTGCCACCTCTCCCTCCTTGGATGGCCAGGGTTCTAAGGATACCTGGGCCTGCCACCTGGACACTCTCTGTTACAAAGGAAGTGCTCCAGGTTGGCCATCCCCAGAGTCCCTGTCTTTGAACACTGAACAACATGTCCTTCTGTATATCCTGCTCCTGCTCGATGGAAACACAGAGGGAGGACAGGATTTCTACATTCTCAAGATAGTAATTAACAGGAGCATTCGTGGGATGCTTTCACCAGCTAGTCATCCAGTGGGTACCATACACTTGAACACAAGGCAAAATATTAAAGAAATGACTTCAGAGTGTGCTTTTCAGTTTTTGAAAAGAACGTAACCATGTAATGTCTATCAAATGTTGTCTAACAGTAATCAGTGGTCTAACAGTGTCTAATAATAGCCTAGATATCTTACCGTGTGTTTGGTATTATACTAAATATTTTATATTCATAATCTCTCATAAGCCTCAGAAAAATCAGGTGAGATTACTATTGCTTTGACAGATTTGTCAACGAGAAAAATGGGACTTGGAGAGATTAATTAAAAATCCACTTACAGTTAATAAGTGGGGGGATCTCAAGGTCCAGTCCATAGATGCTTTGCTCTTAACCATTTAAATATGCTGTTCTAAAGATAAATATGTCAAAGATAAATGCATGAATCAATAAATAAATCAATGAATCAAGGAATGATCTGGACCCCGACATAATAACCGTTGTACTTTATTACCTTTTATTTGAGGAAATTCACAATTAAAGAAAAGCTGTGTAATGCCTTTCAAATAAATTTATATTTTCCCCAGTCAGTCTTTGCAAACTGGGAAAATATACCAGTTTTAAAATGGTAAAACACATTTGAGCAAAAAAAAAAATCTGTTCATAAAGTGATTCACATAGAATGTGTGTCTCCTTTAAGATGACTCATCAATGCCCAAGGCATCTACTAGTCTGTTTAGGAACTGCAGACTTAATGAGCTCCTAATAGAATTCTCCCTTTTCCATCCACCTTAGATTCTCTTACCAGGGCAATATTTATAAAACATGGTTTTACTTATGTCACTTTATTACACGAAGCCCTTTAAAGTACCAATACTACCTAAGTAATCAAATGCAGAGACAAATTTAGCATAACACTTGTCTGTAGCCAAGCTCCAGTTTCCTCACCCACCTTGATCCCTTTTGGGAAAGAGCACACCGCCATACTGCTCTGATAAGCATTTGGCACAGAGGCCTCTGATGCTTCAAGCTTCACATCATCGTCCATCCTAACTCTTTCCCATCCAATCCCTTTCACTTGCCTCCACTTATAGGCACGGTCGATCACTCAACATCCTGCTCCGATGTCTCTTCTCTTGGGAATTTCACCCAATTATGCAAGCCAAATATGGTTTCCCTCCCTCTGTAAAAAAAAATGCCTAGAATACATTGAACTAATAGGCTGAATCCACTTCTCCTACTTAATAGCTATGAGATTGCAAAGATGCATTTTTCTGAGCCTCAGACTTTTTTTGTTTAATCTGAACAAATGGAGTAATAATGTAATTATTTTTAAATGTAAGGATTAAAACCAATTCTTCAAACAAAACTCTAACTTACAATAAAATTCACATTAAATGAACTACTTGGAATGTTCCTCCTCAACACACTTAACTTAGATCACTGTGTCTCTACATTCCAGTCTCATCCCAAATGCCCTTCCTGACCACTCTCTCTCAAATAACATTTCATACCCCTTCTGTCTGCTCCCTCCCCTTATTTTTCTTCATAGCATTATCATTTTAGGTATATCACAGGTCATATTTAATCATGTATCTATAGTAATGTATTAAGCTATTTAAGAATATACATTAAGGTGTTTAAATGCTCATTCTATCCTTCTCAGCCCTCCAGAATAGAAACATCATGGTATCATTAACGTAATACATCTTGTTCTTTGCTATATCCCTAGCATTGTGAAAAGTGTTCGGCACATACTAGGTATGTCATATAGATAATTCTAAAACAAACGAATGAATGACAGCAGCCATGATAAAGATAATGATGATGGTAGTGGTGGTGATTCTGATGAAAATGCTAAAAGCCATATGTAAAAAGCCATCCTATCCCTGTCAAAGTTACTATCTGCTTAAAGTAAGAATGACGTATTAGACACAAACCGCTTAACAATCTCTGGTTCTCTTAATAGGTGCTTAGAAAATAACTGCCCAATTAATTAAGTGGTATAAATGGAAACCCAAAGGAGGATAGAGATACAGTGCCATTAGTTAAATACACATTAATAGAAAACTTTTAAAATGTAGCTACTTGCTAAAGATTAATTTGACTGCAATTATTTTTAGCCTCATTTATCTGATGTTAGCTTTCCAAAATGTATTTGCCAACCTTCAAGTTAACTTCTTCAACAAACTTAATAACTTCTATTGCTATGGGAGGTGGTCCAAATAGGCTTTGCTTTTCAATGACTTTCTATAAGCCAACAACTGAAACCCATTAAGTGCACTTGCCAGGCCCACAGGACAGGTATGGGGCTGGGCAGCAACCTGAGAAAACATATGAAGGAGTTTGCAGTGAGGTCATCTGGATGCCTTGGAGACAGAACAGGGTCAATGTTGGAAATCATATTCACAGAATAGGTTCAAGGGTACCTTCAAACATACAAAGAGAAATATGTAATAATCCATATAGGAGATGCTTTTGTAAATTAGTTCTCCAGTGGACGGATGCATCAGTTGAAACATCCGTGTCCAATTCCAGATAATATTCAGTGTTGTCACTGTCAAGAGACAAGTTGGTTCTAGAAAGGAACTGGATCTGTAACCTAGCTATTGATGTTGTATCTACAGCCTATCTATTCATCACCTTCTAGAGAACAGTTGAGCTTATATGGCAAGGTTGTCCTCTACATACATAGTTGACCTAAATCAAAATGCAGGTTTTATTGTTCAAATGCAAAGGAAAAATGTGCTGAAAATCATACACAAAAAACATACAAGATTTATATGCCGTTTCATTTGCAATATAAGGGGGAAAAGCCAAAGTGATGCTATCTTCCATAAAATGTAAAGAATACCAAAAATTTGAGGACATTTTTAAACTTCTAATATTCCACTTGTACTTCCCTTAGACAACTACAATGTATTCACTGCCATATGCACCATGAGAAGAAATATGACCCCTCCATATTATAATAGTCTCAAAAAGTGATAACATTTGGATGAAGATTCAAAGGGAGAATCATAATGTTGAATTATGCCTGTAGATTAGATGTGGGTGTGCTTTAATAAAAATAGATTTTCTTCTACCACATGTCTACTTTCTGAGAACTACAGGGAAGATCTTTAAAATATTGCTATTTGAAAAGGAGAACTTAGATTTTCAGGCTTAGAGTATTTTATTAAATACAGAGATTCTTAGCTTGGTTCTCAATACAACCATACAAACCCTCCAAAAACTCAACTCTTCACTTTTATTTTATCCCCTACCTATTCTTTTATTACTTCAAAACTCTTCTGCTGTACTGAAGTCTTCACAAAATCAAACTGTTAATGTTTTCTGAAATGAATTCAAATAAGTTCCTTAAATTAAAAAAAAAGGGGGGGGTATGACACATTCTACCAGATCACTTTCTGTTATATAGCTCAGAAGTTTCAATTATTTCTATTTAAATACTTTTACTTTACTCATGGTGTTCACATTTTCAACAATGAAATGGTGAGAAACAATCCAGACATTTATACTGCGTAACTAGTAAATACCTTAATCAAAATTAAAATACTTTCAATGCTCTATATTATTTCATGATATTAGAGAGGATTAGATGAACCTGGTTTGAAAAAACTTAAAATATAGGGATTCAACAGTTGTCCAGTTGTCTTTAAACAATCCTACTTAACAAAATATACTGGAGTATTTTAGGGTATAAAGTATTAAACTAGATGAAGTTAGGAATACAAATTAAAATAAGAACTGTCCCCAATGAGCATAAATTCTATTGAAGATTTTGTTAACCATCAATAAAACATAAGGCTGTATAAATAAGAATAAAACAGGAAATTATAAAAATTTTTTCCATGGGAAATGAGGGGAAAAGTTTTAATTTCCTTATTGATATAAAAAATTTGAGCATCCAATCAGCATTTTGTAAAAAATGAGGTGCTGTAAGTGCTGAGATTACATAACTATGCAAAATCTGGAATGAAAAAAGGAATCACAGGAGATTTTTTTAAAATAAGTGGGAAGTGTGCATAAAAACACATGCGTAGGTATTTGGAAAGTTTAACAGAATGTGCATTTTTTTTCTTTCTCACAAAAATAAATGACAAAATTTACAACATGGAACAGACCAATAAACAAAATTGAGACAATTTTTAAGGATCTCCCCCCAAATTGAGGACCACAGATTTTGTCTCCAAAAAACAAATAATCTTGTACCGTTTAAAACACTTTGGGGGCACCTGGCTGGCTCAGTCAGTTGAGTGTTGGGAGTCCTGATTTCGGCTCAGGTCATGATCTCATGGTTTGTGGGTTTGAGCCCCACATCGGTCTCTGTGCTGACAGTGCTGAGCCTGCTTGGGATCCTCTCTCTCCCTTGCTCACTCTCTCCTGCTCCCCTGCTCACACTTTTTGTCTCTCAAAATAAATAAATAAGCATTAAAAAAATATTTTGCAGTATACTTAAAGAAGGAGAAGTTCCAAATTTTATTAAGTTCCTCCAGTGTCTCAATACTACATCTAAAATGTATAGCACATAAAGAAATTTTAAACTCCATTTAAATAAAAATATGTCAATTTATCAAATAAAATCTTAGTGAATTAAATGCATGAGCTTAATAAAATACTCATTAAATATTATCCAATATCAGGAGATACAGCCATAGCCCCCCACAACATATATATTAAGAATATCAATGGGGCACCTGGGTGGCTCAGTTGGTTAAGCATCAGATTCTTGATTTTGGCTCAAAGTCATGATCTCAAGGTTCATGTGTTCAAGCCTCTCATCAGGCTCCACAATGACAATGAGGATTCTGCTTGGGATTCTCTCTCTCTCCTTTCTCCTCTCTCTCTGCCCCTCCCCTGCTTGTACACTTGCCTGCTCTCTCTCTCTTACTCCCTCCCTCTCTCAAAAAGAAATATATAAACTTTAAGAAAAAAATATCAATAAAAACAATCATAAAGATTGTATTTCATGTCTAATATGTAGTTGATATTTATAATGCCTACTGCTTCTTTTTCAGTTTTATTT
Organism: Cryptoprocta ferox; assembly: GCA_028646485.1. Lineage (NCBI taxonomy): Eukaryota > Metazoa > Chordata > Mammalia > Carnivora > Eupleridae > Cryptoprocta > Cryptoprocta ferox. The sequence goes on from CM053578.1 coordinate 13,061,663, forward strand.
AGTTTGAGAGAGAGATTGAGAGAGAGAGAGAGAACATGCATGGGAGCAGGGAAGGGGTAGAAAGAGAGGGAGAGAGAGAATTTCAAGCAGGCTCCATGCTATCAGCACAGAGCCTGATGCAGGACTTGAACCCATGAACTGTGAGATGATGACCTGAACCGAAATCAAGAATTGGAGGCTCAATCAACTGAGCCACCCAGGTGCCCTAATGCCTACTGCTTCTTAAATACATATATGGCCATTCACAGTTTTCCCATTCATCTTGCTTCTCTGATTAGAGGACTATGCTAAGTAAAGTGTTTCTTTCTTTTTTTTTTTAACTTTTTAATGTTATTTTTGAAAGACAGAGAGAGAGAGAGAGAGAGTACAAGTGGGAGAGGGGCAGAGAGAGAGGGAAAACACAGAATCTGAAGCAGGCTCCAAACTGTCAGCACAGAGCCTAATGCAGGACCCCAATGCACAAACTGTGAGATCATGACCTGAGCCGAAGTTGGATGCTTAACCGACTGAGCCACCCAGGTGTCCCCAAAGTGTGATCACAAGTTATATATTTTTTCAAAATCATGCTTGTTACAGTTTTGTGCCATTAATGTAGATGAAGCAGCACTGAGTCAGTGCTTGCTACTCATAGTGTGAACTGTAGACAATAGCATCACCATCACCTGGGAGCTTGTTACATATGCAAATTAAGAGTCTTTTATTGCTATTTGCCTTGTTTCTTTAAAAAATTCTGATTTGGTTTTATTTGTTCACCATTAATTTGTTTATAAAAGAACTAGCAATTATCTCAATTATACTTTGACATTTATCTCTCCTCAATAATTTTAATGTTGGTGACACACTCCTGGATGGATCATCATTAAATGAGAAAGAAAACAAAGATGACAGCATCATCAATATATTATGGAGTAACAGTTTTACATTTCTATTATCCTAAGTTTGGCTGAGCATCTATGACTCCAAACATATTTAGGGTTCAAAACTACAACCAAAACACATATCAATTTAAAAAAAATAGATCTGAGAGCACCTGGGTGGCTCAGTCAAACATCTGAATGTTGATTTCTACTTAGGTCATGATCTCATGGTTTGTGAGTTTGAACCCCAAATGGGGTTCTACACTATTAGTGTGGATCCTGCTTGGGATTCTCTCTCTTTCCTCTCTCTCTCTGTCCCTACCCCACCCATGCTCTCTCTCTCAAAAATAAATAAACTTAAACAAATAGACCTGATATCAGCAAGACAGAAGACTAAGAAGCTCTAAACCCTCATCTTCCCCACATAGAGATCAAGTAAACAACTAAAGACTGATTAAAATAGCTTGGGGGAGCTCTGCAAACCAGCTAAGGCTATGCAGCAATCAAGCAAAAGCCCAATCTTGTAAAAGCCACATTAAAAATGGAAATTTCATGTCATTTTTTAAATGCCCTACCCTCCCACTGCCCCAACACAGGGAAGTATGGTCAAGAGGAAGTAGCCCAATTCCAACTTTTTTCCCCACAAAAGGAAAGGAATGAATGGAACTTGTTTGCACCATCTGGTCTGTCTGTGGGCTACTTGAGGGATTTGTTTCTGTCCTGCATGACTTGGAGATTAGAGGGAAATGGCTACACAGATAAGAATCCCTGGGAGGCAGTGGTACATGGTATGTGAAAATTGCACGGAACCACAGACATGTAGAATATGAGAGCAGAACTCATGGGCAGAGATACACAGCAGAACACCTAAGGCCTCTAGAAAAAGCTAGGGTGAAACCCTTAGGATAATTACAATATTTAAAACCATCCACGTATACAGGGAACTGTGGAGGGTGGGTGGGGAATGCACATACAAGCCCAAGGAAGAAAAATGTTGTGAGAAGATCTGAGAAGATCTTAAGCCTTCATACTGTACTAACTAGTGAACGTCTTTCTCTGCATAGAGCCCATCTACAAAGACTGAGAAAGATGCCAATATTTTCAAATTTGCAGCAAACGATCAAGAAATACAAAGAATCAGGGAGAAGTGGTGCATTCAAAGGAACAAAATAAATCTTCTCAAATCCACTGTAAAATACCAAAGCCTTCAAAATTCGTAGAGAAAGACTTTAAAGCAATTGTCAGAAATGTGCTCAAAGAACTAAAGGAAATCAGAAAAATGATATATAAGCCAAATAAGAATGTCAACAAAACTGTAGAAATTGTTTAAAAAAAACAGAAACAGAAATTCATGGTTGAAAAATATAATAATTCAATTGAAAAACTCACTAGAGGGCTTCAACAGCACACTCAATCATCAGAAAAAAACTCAATGAAGACTGGTCATTTTAAATTATTAAATTTGAAGAGCAAAAGGAAAAAAAAAGAATCAAGAAACTAAGGAACTTAATGGACATCATCCAATAAGAATTAATATGCATGTTATAGAAATCCTAGAAGAAGAAAGAAAGGATCAGAAAGCTTATTTGAGGAAATAATGACTGAAACTTTACAAATGTGCAGAAAGATGTGGATATCAAAATACAAGAAACACAAAAAGCATAAGTAAACTCCAAGCAAGAGAAACACAGACACCCACATTTAGACACAGATAACCAAACTACTAAAAGCCAAAGACATAAAGAGAACCTTCAAAGAGTAAAGAGAAAAGTGATGCATTGCTTATAAGTATCTATAATAAAATTATCAGAGGATTTCTGCAGAAACCTTGCAGGCCAGAGGCAGTGGAATGATATATTTAAGACACTAAAAGAAAACAAACAAACAAAAAAAAAACTGTCCTTTGAAGAAGAAAAGAAAGCATACGGTGAGGAAGCATACAGCTATTAGACTTTCCCTTATTAGAAATGTTAAAGAGAGGCCAAGTTGAAATGAAAAGATGGGAGGCAGTAACTTGAAGCCATATGAAAATACAAACTTCATCCATAATGGCAAATATAAGGACAACTAAAATAACTGTATTATTGTAATTTTGCACCTAATTATACATTTTAGTCTTTTATAGAATTTAAAAAACAAAAATATAAAAAAGATTATATGCCTAGGTGATGAGAATACAATAAGAAGACATAATTTATAACCTTAATAACAAAAAGTAGGAAGGACAGTGCTAGGAAAGACTTTTTTATACACAATAGTTGTTATGTTGGTATTCATTTAAAATAGACTGTTTTAAGTTTTGGATCCTATGTATAATCCTCATGATAAGCACAAAAACATATCTTTAAAATAGACAAAGAAGGACATGAGAAGGGAGTCAAAGTACATCATACCAAAAGGCCAGCTAAACACAAATAAAAGTAGTAAAAAAGGAAATGAGGGACAAAAAGCTATAGGACATAGAACAAACAAATAAAATGACAATAGTAAGCCCTTCCCTGAGTAATTATTTTTTTAAGTTTATTTATTTATTTTGAGAGAAACAGAGAAAGCACAAGTGGGAAAGAGGTAGAGAGAGAAGGAGAGAGAGAGAATCTCAAGCAGGCTCCACACTGTCAGCACAGAGCCCCATGAGGGGCTTGAACTCACAAAATTCTGAGATCATAACTTGGGCCAAAACCAGGAATCACATGCCTAACAGACTGAGCCACCCAGGTGCCCCCCTGAGTAATTATTTTTAAAGTAAATGGATCAAACAGCCCAATTAAAAAAATTGACAAAATGGATAAAAGGAAAAAAATAGAATTCAAGTATATGCTGTTTAAAAAGACTAACTTTGGATCTAAAGACACACCTGAGATGAAAATAAAAGGATGGAAAAGAAATCGCCTGCAAATAGTAACCAAAGAGAGATTAGGAGAGCTATCATGAATCAGTGATTTGAAGAGATATTTGCACATTCACATTCATACCAATATTATTCACTACTAACCCAAAAGTGGAAGCAACCCAACTTCCCATCAATGGATGAGTGGAAAAGCAAAAGACATTATATACATACAATGCAATATTATTTGTCCTTAAAAAGGAAGGAAATGCTGATTTATTCTATAACCTGGATGAGTATTAAAAACATTATGTTAAGTGATATAAGCCCATCACAAAAAGACAAATATTATAGGATTCCAGTTATACGAGTACTGTTACCTAGTACTTGTTAACAAGTACAAGTTACCTACAACAAATTCATAGAACTAGAAATGAGAAGGATGCCTACCAGGAGATGGGGGGAGGAGGAAAGGAGAAGTTATTGTTTAGTGTATATGTAGTTTCAGTCTAAGAAGATGAAAAAGTCCCAGAGATGGACAGTGGTGAAGGTTGCACAATGTGAATATACTTAATATCAGAGAACTATATACTTTTAAATAATTAAAATGGGAAATTATGTTATACATACATTGCCACAGTGATAAAATATAGATAACAATGGAATTCACAATAGCAACAGATTAAAGTTTAATTTATTAAATTAATTTAATTATTCTAGAAAGTTTTAGTGTCCAAAGAAAGAAAACCACAAAATTTTACTGGAGGATTTATCAAGACCACTTGAAAGATGAAGGCAATCAATGAACTCTGGTAAAGAAAATGCAATATGGTAAGTATGTTCATTTTTCTGGATTAACCTAAAAATTTAAAGTAATTCCCATAAAAATCCTAATAGAACTCAATTTTATTCAACTGATAAAATGATCTTAAATTCATCTGGAAAAATAATCATATGAAAGTAGAATAATTTTGAAACAAAGAAAAATAATGATGGATGCCAGATATTGAAATAATCTCAATCTGTGCTAATGATAAACATGTGATATTAACAAAAATTTTTGAAACAATAGTTCAAAGAAAAAAGACCCATGAACACAAACACATAGATAGAATTGCTTATTTTTGACATCCATTTTCTCATTATGCCTTCGTTCTGGAAGGAAGGACAACTAGGGTTTCACACAACACTCAAATGAGATGCTTCATGACCTCTATGGTGCCAAATCAGACAATTTTTTTATTTTTATACATGACTCCTTAGCATTATCATCCATTAACCATTAAATCCTCACAGGAAACTATTTTCTTGGCTCCTGCAACACCACATTCTCCTGTTTGTATTTTTGTTTTTTGAATTCTCCACTGCTAGCCACTTCTCCATTTTCTTTACTGATTCCTCCTCAGGCTAACCTCTACAGTGTGGAGTTCCCAGCCCTTGGCCCTGTGTGCTCTAATATGAACAGTATTTCTAGTGATTATCATCCAATTCCACCTTTGATATCATTCAAATTTTCTAGTAATTGGATATGTTCATGTTAAAAAGAGAATGCGTGGACGAACTATTTTTAAAAGAAAAAAATTGATCTCTAAGTATACAGATTGCTAAAGGTCATCACTGTATCCTTCAAGCAGCCTACTTTTTATTCTGTGTAACATCTTTCTTATATGTCAGAATCAGTTGTTACTTATAGTCCTTCTTAGAGTCGCATATGAAATTCATGTCATTCATAATTTGTCACTTTTTTCTACCTCAAGGAATCTAGGTTAAGCAAAGTACTTATTTTAATCAAAGGTTTTACATTTTTTAAACCTGGGATTCTTAGTAGGTTGCTTCTGTCAATCCATTTAGATAGTTCCTGAGCTCAGTGCAGTCCGTGAACCAGCAGACTCTAAAGCTGACTTTTAGATGCTGATGAGCATCATCTGAGAGCTAGTTGGAAACAAAACTTATTCAGTCCCACCCCAGACCTGGAGTGATATAGTTCTGGGACCACTAAAATGATCCATTTGCCCTCAGAGGAATTTGGTAGAAGCCTTACGACTTAGTGGGTTTGCAGTCAGTACAGGTAGATGTTAATCTCTAATTATCTACTTACCAGTTCTAGTACATACACAATTGACCTAACCTGTTATAATTATAGTCCCAACTAGTAGTGCCTGAGACAAAATGATCACTTTCGTTATTTTGTTGATCTATTATTTATCAAATCAAGATTTAGTCTCAAATGAGTCTTGCCTGGTCAGAGACCATTTCACATTCATCTTTGTCTCCTCAATACCAAGTACAGCACATAGCACTCTCACAAAAATATTGAGATTGAAGCACTATGCTCAGATTTATGCTCTAAGAACTAAGAAGAGGGTTTTTAATCTTGAGGAAGTCATCTCAGCCACATGAAGATTAGAAGCTGAACTAGTTATCTTCATCTGAAATCTAAGGAGAAGAGACATTCCAGGAGACAGCTGTCAACCCATCTTAGGAGCTGCATGTTTGTGGTTTAAAGAGCAATAAAGAATCTCAATGATCTATAGACTAGATCAATAGCCCTAAATTTCTATGGTTGATTACCCAGCATGAACTGCTAACAAGCCAGACAATCCCATCTTTGAACCTTATTTCAGGAAATGAGCAGGCTGCTAACTCTTCCTAATGTTTAGTACTTACCCTCTTGCTTTTGAACAGGGGAGAATCTGGTCATTGCTCATGGTATGGCATTGCCCCACACAGTTTTGGTTACATTGCTCATACACTCATATTAATTGAATATATGGATGAAACAAACTAAGAAACTATTTTTTGGCTTTGTTTAATATTTAAATCTTTATCTTCATCTTGAAGTTCCTTTCAGAATTTCAATTCTTTTTTTAAAAATTTTTTTGGAGAGAGAGAGAGAGAGCGCACACATGAGTTGGGGAGATTAGAGAGAGAGGGAGACACAGGACCCAAAGCAGGCTCCAGGCTCTGAACTGTCAGCAGAGAGCCTGACATGGGGCTCAAACTCACGATCCATGAGATCATGACCTGAGCCGAAGTCAGAAGCTTAACTGACTGAGCCACCCAGGTGCACCTCAGAATTTCAATTCCTAATTTTCAATACTCTTTTAAAACTAATTTTATATACATGTGTGATACAAAACTAACTTGACAAAGGATTCTCTGTGTCTAATGTGAAATATTCGTTGTAGAGAGATAGAAAATAGTAAACCAAGTAGCCTAGTCTGTCCACAGTAATAATAACTTGTGTGACTTAAAGCTTTCAGTTCTTAGGTATCAAGCAGAAATAGCAGTTTATGCCCAAATAATGCCATTGGGTATTGTCTGATATATCAAGCATGTCACAAAACCCATCTCCATTTCCCTACCACACGAGACATAGCCTCATTTTGCTCCCATACAAAATGGAGGTGACATTACCAACTTGTACACAATACTTGTGAGTCTTCCAAGAAATAATTCAAGTGAAAACTGTTCATGAACTGTTTAGTATGCATAAATTTACATTTTGTAACCATGCCTCTCAAATTTGAATAAAAAACTATATGTAATTGTTCATGGGTATTAGCTGTTATTGAGTCAGGGAAAGTAGGTCCTTTGAAATGACAGGTTTTTTGTTTTTGCTTTTTACTTTTTTATGTTTATTTATCTTTGAGAGAAAGAAAAAGAATGTAAGCAGAGGGGCAAAGAGAGAAGGAAACACAGAATCCAAAGCAGGCTCCAGGCTCTGATCTGTCAGCACAGAGCCCAATGGGGGGCTCAAACTCATGAACTGTGAGATCATGACCTGAGCCAAAGTTGGATGCTTAACCGACTGAGCCACCCAGGTGCACCTGAAATGATAGTGTTAAGGGGAGCCTGGGTGGCTCAATGGGTTAAGCATCTGAGTCTTGATTTTGACTCAAGGGATTCTCTCTCTCCCACTCTCTCTGCCCCTCCTCTGTGTTCTCTCTCAAAATAAATAAGTAAATAAACAAGCACACATTTTAAGACTTCTGTAAAGTCTGAATAAACATGCATTTATGAAGTGTAAGTATTATTTTGGCCTGTTTCTAACACAGATGTCAATTATACTGGATGAAAGATAGAAGGGTGGAATAAAGGAAGGAAGAAGAAAAGGAAGGGAGGAAGGGGAAAAGGAAGGGAGGAAGGACTTCAGATAAGTTCAGTGCACTCAAATAAATTACAATCGAGTTGGGAAGGCCAATAGGTGATTAAATATTAGGAAGGAAAGAAAGGTAAGAAAGGAAAGAAAGGAAGGAAGGAATAAGGAAGGAAGGAAGGAAGGAAAAGAAAGAAAGAAAGAAAGAAACAAAGAAACAAAGAAAGAAAGAAAGAAAGAAAAATATTTTTAAAAATTTCAGCATTGTAGTGCAAGATGCTCCATGTGATAGGATTCCAGAGAAGAGAGAAGTCCCTGGTGAGGCTAATGTTAGGTATGCTAAGGACCAAATCCATGTGGACTCTTCTCTAGTTAAAGAAGATGTTGATCGGGAAGAGCTTAAATGTGAAAAACAGAAGAAGGTCACCCCAAACTGAGGAAAACCTCACTCCTCATTATCTCTTCAAGTTGAACAAGGTATGTTTAATTTTCTGCCTTTTCTAGTGATTAAAGGTTGCGGTTGTCCAGTAGTAAAATAAGATTGCAAACAAAGGTTAAGAAAAGAATAAAGCCATTGGCAAAATATGAGTGCTTGGAAAGAGCCAGTCCAATTACAGCTTCCAGAGAAGTTCAAAGCCGGCACTGTTAATGTGCTCTTCAAACACAGCTGACCTTTAGATGCTGCTGAGTATCTGGGTAGAAATTTGGCATCTCAGGAGATCCCCTTATGTTAACTAACTGCCCTTTTACATCACGAGGACTACTGCATCCCCAGGTTAAAAACCTCCCCAGTAAGTCAGCACTGGGTCTGATCTAGAAACTCCTCTTTGCAGAAGCAAGCACCATTTCTTGGAAGACTTGCCAGAGGAAAAGTTGGTGGCTAGGAAGAAATCACCTCTCTCTGTAGAAAAACCTTAGAGATTTTCAGGAGTCACAACCAGTATTTAACTGAAACAGACACACTCGATGCAGCTTAAAATACACTATTTTGACATATTCACTTATTGATCATCTATTATAAATTAACGCTGAAAATATAAAACATAATACATTTTGAAAATTAAGCATTCACTTCACTGTACAAATCTCCAACTTAGCCTGTTAAATACTAGGAATGGAAGTATAGTCCCTTTTCTTAACATTTAAAGATAGCATGTGTGTTAAAGACAGCATGTTTGTGGGAGAAAAATCTAATTCCCTCTTCACATACTGAAATTTAATATCATAAAGAGGCATCTATAGCTAAGACATCAATTTTACAACTTTTTCTTTAAAAAAAGCAGAAATTAATGAAATGGGGCAGAACAGGAACTAAACGTGCTTTTAATTATTTTTATTGCTTTTGCCATTAAAATGTTAATAAGTATCATACAGGTATTTAAGAAAGAAATAAAATTATATTTCCACTGTGGTAATTAATATTCCTATGTTCCTTTTAATAGGAAATGTTAAGAGTATGCATGTTTTAACTTCCTTAGTATTCTTTGTTGGTTATAACCAATTCTAACTCATATATTATATAGACACACTATTCAATGAAGAAAAGAATATAACAGAGATTTGGGCCTTTTATTTAAATCTGCAGTAAGTATCCTATTTTTCAGAAACCTCATGGATCAGGAATAATTAAATAAATCCAAGGTGAGTTAACACTTTATCTGCATACGTACATATGCATTATGCATTATTTGTGCTCTGCTTAAAGGGAGGACTTCTCTGGCTGAAATTTTTGTAGGGATGAGTAAGGCAATTACTCTCCTCAAAGCCAATCAATGTTTCTATTCATCTGCTGAAGAGAGTCTTCTTTTTCCCTAGTCTTTGTGAATACAGTAGCCAGTATCTGCAGCAGTTTTCAGAATGTCCCCACAGTACTGCTAGTTAAAAATAGACCATCCCCCATGCGCTTTCAAAAGAGGTTTGCTCTGAAGGCTCATTTTGCTCAAATTATTAGGTTATGGGTAGTTTAAATCTACATAATGATTTTATTTTATATGCAGGTCTTACATTTTTATTCTCCAAAAGAAGAGAATAAAATTCTATCAACCTTCTGTCTCAGTTGGGGAGGAGGAGATGGGAGTGTCAAATCACGTGCCAAAAAAAGATTGCCTGGTCCATATCTCTCTCTCCTAAAAAAGCATCACGGCTTTGGCCACATGATAAAACTCTTCTGGTGATATGTATCAGCATAAAAAGCATTCTGAACATTAGGGGATGTTTTCCAGTTGTCTCAAACCAATCATAAGCTTCCCCATCATAAAACATATTGGTGTTAAGATTTGATGTTAAAAGTCACAAAGTGACAGGCTTACCAATATGAACCTAGACACTTTTCATTTCATTAAGCCCTTCCAGAAGAAATTTGAGAATATACCAAACTTTTCAAAGAAGAAAAGCAATAAATACTATTTGGGAATCTTCCTTCTTTAAAAAAGCAAAACACAAAGGGTGGACAGGGAGCAAGAAAGGGAGCAAAACAAAACAAAAATGCTTCCAGATAAACTTTACAAAACCTAATCCAGAAATAAATAAAATCTACCTATGAGCATAAGAATTCCATGTGAGCCAAATCCTGTTAATTTGATTCACTGTGTCCATAGGGGTAACAGAGCACAAAGTAAGATCTCAATGTATTTTTGATAAATGAACAAATCTCTAAAACCAGAACATATATTCTTCATAACTCAACCTCCTTGTTAATGAAAACCTACCATATCACAATGGCCTTCTGGGACTCTCGAGAATGATTCAATGTTGCCCCGAGGCTGCACAAGGCACCCTCTCCATTTGATTCAAGGCACCTTGGCTTACCTCGACGGTAGCACTTGTCAAACTGCATCTGATTGTCCAGTTTTATATGTCTCTTCCACTAGACGATATCTTTAATCAAATCAATATTTTTTAATTGAGTGTAAATGAACGGCATAGAATATACTCTAATAGTAATACTGAGTGTGTTCCTTTTCAGGGAAGATATATTTTCTCATTTCTCCCAGCTTTATTGGAATATAACTGACATATAGCATTGTGCAAGATTAAGATACATAAAGTGATGATTTGATTTACTCATAAACTGTGAAACAATTAGGTGTTAGTTAACACCTCCATCACCTAAGTGCCATTTCTTTTTTGTGGTGAGAACATTTAAAATCTATACTCCCAGAAATGTTCATGTATCATTAACTAAAATTTATTCATCTTTTAACTGGAAATGTGTGCCCTTAACTATCATCTCCTCATGCCCCAAGCCCATGGAAACCACCATTTTACTCTATGAGTGTGGCTTTTTTAGATTCCACATGCAGTGAAATCAAAGTATTTGTTTCTGAATTTTCTCACTTAACATAATGCCGTCAAGGTTCATCCATATTGTCAGAAATGGAAGGATTTCCTTATTTCTCATGGCTGAATAATATTTCATTGCATGTGTATGTATGTACACATATACAGTATGTATATATACACATATGTATGTCTATATATATGTATATATATATCTTACACCTTGCTTACCCATTCATCTGTAGACGGGCACTTAGGGCATTAAATCTTGGCTATTGTGAACAATGTTTCAGTGAGCATGGGCATACAGATATCTCTGTGAGACCCTTATTGCATTTCCTTTGGATATATACCCATATACCGTATGATGTGGTCATTTCATTTTTAATTTTTGAAGAACTTCCATGTTGTTTCCCATAGTTGATGCACCAATATACATTCCCACCAACAGCGCACAGGATTCCCTTTTCTCCACATCCTTACCAATACTTATTAACTCTTATCTTTTTTATAGTAGGCATTCTAACAGGTAGGAAGTGATATCTCACTGTGGTTTTGATTCACATTTCCCTGATGATTACTGATGCTGAGCACGCTTTCATGAATCTATTTACCATGTCTATACCTTCTTGAAAAAATGTCTCTTCTGATTCTCGTCTCATTATTTAAATTCTTCTGTTTGGATTGTTTTTGCTATTTAGTTGTAGGACTTTCTTATATATTTTAGATGTTTAGACATGTTTAGATGTTTAGACATGTTTAGATGTTTAGAGATGTTTAAACATCTCGAGATGTTTAGAGTTTGAAATAATTTGCAAACATTTTCTACTAAGATATATTTCTTTTGTTGTTATTCTTCATATTACAAAATTGCTTATTGCTTATCTCTTTCCTTTGATATGCCTGTTGTGGAAGACAAAGTGTTTCTCTTAGCTCTAGTCTGCTCCTTTAGTAAGAGCAGAGATTTACAGATATGCATATTGACTTAGATTTCAGAGATCAAATGTAAACTTTCATAGTCTTACTCAAGATATATGAATCTACCGTAACTGCCCTTCATCCTTCTCATCCTCGGTTTCTCTCCTTTATAAAAATCATTTCTGAATCCCCATTCTGCCTATCTCCCCACATATTGGATGCATTATTTTAAAAGTGCCGTGTGTTATTAAGTCCCACAGTTTCTCAATAGCTGAGCATTTCCCTTCATTCTTTCCTTACCAGAAACTAGCCTGTACTGCATGGCAGAACTGCAGTGAATAAGGGGAATAAAAGGAAGAAATGCTTTTCAGAGTTGAATTATAAGAACTGGGTCTGGTCTACAGAGAGACACTTGCTGTAACCCCATGTCTGCATCTAGAAAAGCTGTGCAGCCATCAGAAAGCCAATGCCAGTGGTGCCCTCCTTGTTCTTGGTCATTCTTATCCTTAAGACACATATATTCCTATTGAAGAAATGAATGTGTAAGGAAATATTAGGCTCAGACTATTAAATACTATAAGTGTAAAACAGATTTTCCTTATTCTAATCTCACATTCCCTGCAATATGTAGATGTTCAGGTAGCTTCCTTGAAATGCCTGCCAATAGGGATGTAAACACATGATCAGACTGCTCTAAACCATGGAGGATGCAAGACCATTTTTCTTTTCTTTCCTAATTTATAACTTAGCACTATGGTTTACTTGCCAGCCTGTGTCACTAGTTAATGTGAATATGCACTCAAGAAAGGAATCAATTTAATGTGATTATAAACATCAAATATCTGGGCCCCAAACTTGAGTGACGGATCTTACACCTAGGTAAAGCCTCCAAAATAAATGGCTGTGATAAATACAGCAAGGTGGTTTGCCAAGGGATAGCCTTAACTTGGCAATCATCTGTCTTTCACAGTAGACACATTTACTTACCATCCCCAGTAGCGTACTTAGCAACACCACATCCTAACACACCATGTCACAATGCTCAGATCCTCAGAAGCAAATGCTTCAGTTGGATACCTACATGCCTACTAGTTGCATGAAACAATTTCTGGAAATTAGCAACAATAATAAATATTTTGTACCTGTGATACACTAAGGCTATGCTCCCCAAATATGGACATACACCACTTTGGAGGACATAGCAGCATGGCAAGGATATGGTAAGCTGTGGAATAAGCTCAAAGTCCATTCACAGCGAATTCTTCTACCAAAACATCTGATGTATGGAAGTGTTCTATCTAATGAATAAGTTAAAATATGGCATTTTAAAGCAAGCATAGATTCACTATGGAGTAGTGAGCAAAGATTATGTGGTATGTTTTAAAGACAAGTTGCTTACATTCCACAGAAATTTCAAGAAGTATTTTTTCTGTATGTTTATTGCAGCATTATTTGCAATAGCCAAGAAACAGAAGTAGTCCAAATTCCCATCAATAGGTAAATAAAGAAGATGTGGGACATAAATAAAATGAACTATTACTCAGATATTAAAAGAATTAGATCTTGCCACTTACAATAATGTGGATGGGCCTAGAAGGTATTATGTTAAGTGAAATAAGTCAGACAGATAAAGACAAATACCATACGATTTCATTTATATGTGGAATCTAAAAAAAAGAAAAAAATTAAAAATAGACTTATAAATACAGAGAAGACAATGGTGGTTGCCAGAGGGGAGAAGTGTGGAAGGTGGACAAATATAGGTGAAGGGGAGTGGGAGGTACAGGCTTCCAGTTATGGAGTAAATAAGTCATGGTGATGAAAGGTCTTACCATAGGGAATGCAGTCAATGGCATTGCAATAGTGTTGTATGGGGACAGATGGTAGCTACACTTTGAACATAGCGTAACCTATAGACCTGTCACATACTATCGTGTACACCTGACACTGATATAACACTGTTTGTTGACAATGCCTCAATTTAAAAAAAAAAGTAGTAGTAGTAGTTTTTATTGAGTTTCTAGGCTTCCTTATTACTATTTAGTAGGAAAATGTGAAGAATGCTGCTCCAAAATAAGATGAACTGTAGATTATAGACTACATATATAAATATATAGAAGAACTGTAATTGTTTTATATGTAGTGTGTGTGCATATAAAAACAAATGTAATTTAGTTTTACACATACATGAAATTTATTATGAAGGGTGATACCAGGAGGGATTCATGTCTATGGAGGTGAAATGTAGATTCAAAAAGGCTTAGACAGCATTAAAGAAAATTAGACTACGAACTGTACATAATGGAGTTCTGGGTTCTTATATGACATAATTTAAATAAAGATTTTTTCCAGAAATACTGTACAACAGAACTTGGTGTTGCCGTCTTGGATAGTTAAAGAACAGTTATATAAGGAAGCAAATGTTTGACTTATAATACTTTCCAGTTCTAGATGTTTTTGGTTATGTAATCTTACAGAAAAGGCAATAAACTTCCCTGGTGTTAAGGGTGGGAAAACATGGTCTAGGTTATGTAATGGATATTTAGAGTGCACAGTGGCACAGAGCTATAGATTTGTAAAGTCCAGTCACTATCAAGGTCTTGTTCTTGGTAAATATGTTAAAAAGTAATGAGTCTACAATGAAGATCTGGTCAGTGACCATTTCATTGTCATAAAAGATCAGTTCTGACATTTCCATGCCTATATAACTCACAAAGGTTTCCAACTAGTAGCTAATTTCATTTTTATGGATAAATGAGCTTAAGAGTCAACACATCGATCATTTATGTAAAGGTAGTGGTAGAAAACTATGTGAATAAATAAAATATATTGATACAGTGGCCATATAAATTGTTCAGGAAGACAAGTATTATGATATCAGTATATAGCAAAACTATGCTTCATCCAATATTTAAAGGAAAAACAAAACACATCATTAATTCACCAGCTATTGGAAATTTGTGGTGAGTAAAATTCAATATGTTATGTTGGTCAGCAAAGCTTAAAGTCAGGATTTTTATGTTTTCAGATTTAATAACATTTTACTAATGGCCTTGAATATTTAGTCTAGACAAGATTAAAAAAGTGGTGATAAAGAGGCAGAGCCTGATCTGTGGTCATATAACAACTTCAGCCTTGGTGGATTAGAACTGGACAAATGGGCAGATCAGTGGCGATTCCCCTGCCTCAGAGACTGTAAAGTTGATTTGCCTGATCTTTACCTTTTAAAGGGAAGAAAGCAGCTCTCTTTGCTGGCCAGAAAGAAGAGTCTCCCTACAAGTGGTAACAGAAATGTTAGAGAAGTCAGAGACATTCTTACTGCATGTGCACGATTACTGATGTGTCACAATTTAGGTAACAAAAGGAAATGTCTGTCCCCAAAACATATAATGTATCACCTTAAAAAGATGCTAACTAACTCAGTGTCAGTGATATCTTTTGGGTTGCGGCAATGATCTCCATGCAAAGGCTATTTTCAACTTTGTTCTCATCCCTTCTTTAGTTAGGTCCCAAATACACACATCAATCTGTAGTCTCAAATGGTTTAACAAGATTTGAGCCAATTCTCACACAGAGGTTCTATGTGCCCAGAAGCAGGAAACTTTAATATTAAAGCTTTCTCCTGCACATCTGCTTTGTAATAGATCATGTGACTTAAGGAACGTTTCTGGCAAGTATTTGTATACTGTAATTTATTTTGTATCAGAAGTGTATCATAGCTGGATATTAATTTTTTTAATTTTTAATTTATTTTTTGGGGGGAGAGAGTGCTCTCAAGAAGGCTCCATGTTGTCAGTGGGGAGCCCTATGCAGGGCCCCACAAACCTTGAGATCATGACCTAAGCCAAAATCAAGAGTTGGACATTCAGCCACCCAGGTACCCTCAAACTGGGTATGTTTGATCAAACACACAGTTTATCTAGACCAGGGTTCCTACAGAGTCAGAACATTGGGAATTTCACAGAGATGATCATTGTTTATATAATCCACGACTACCAAAATGCTTTTTTGAACAATTTCATTTTCAACTATCATTACATGAATAGTCATTATTGATTTTCTTACCATTGTCTCAGGTAGCTTTACTTTTTTCCCCATTTTATGAAGAAGATTGTTAAACGTAGAGAAAAGTTGAGGAAAATCCACAGTGAACAATGATGAACTCAGCAGCTGGGTTCCAGAATTATTATTTTCTTATATAAGCACTAACTTTTTTTGTGTGGGGGTAAAATCTATATAGAGTGAAATATACAAGGCTTAAATGAATCAGGTATTGTTACCTTCCATTTGCCTTGATATCTGTCTCTTTCAAACTTTAGTGAAACCTCCACAGGCTCCCACCTCTCCCCCACTTTGTGATACATGTAATGTAACATGATATATGTGATATATTTTTGATACATTTCATGAATGCTGACTCTACAGTCCTACATTTTCTGCCCTTCTAGAGTGAAGAAAGGCAATTATTAAAACTCTCATCAATTCTTCTAGTCTAAAAATATGTACTTGAATTTGTACTGTGTAATGTTTCGGTAAGATTTTAGCCTACTGTCACAGAGAGGTCTTGCAAACCCAGAAGCAGAGAATTTAAATATGATAAATTGCTACTGTCAATCTGGTTTGTAACACAGCAGTGTCACGTGACATAAGGAAATTTCTGACAAATAGTTGCACACTTTGCTATCAAAAGCATATCAAAGCTGGCTACTTTCTCAGTGCTCTTATTCATTTTTAATGGGGAGTCAAAACAATAGCAAAATGATAATTCTAAATAAGCATTTTTACAGAGAAGATTTTAACAATAAGCTTGATTTCCTCCTCTTAGCACCTCACTGGACCACCCCCTAATCCACACCCTTGCCTCTGTTCTTCATAGGCACCCTCTTTTCCTCTTCCCAGACCCTATTCCAATTGCTATTGTCAGGAATTAGTGATTACCAGTTCGATTTTCAGCCTTCTGCTTATATTTTTCACATTAAACTTTACAGGTCATCTGACACAGGAAAATAAATCCTATTTTAAAATTTTGAATTGAAAAGATGTGACTCCACATGTATACCTTCAAAAGAAATTTAGTTTAGAGCTGCTAAATCTACACTTATGAATAACATCAGCATTTTCCAGGATCCTAGGAAGGATTAAAGCCTTCCTTGAAGTTTCTCTTATTTTAAAGCAGAAATACTAGCACAAAAACTGCATCAGCCAAAAATTCCCAAATATTATGAAAAGCCATTGCTGTGTAAACTTTAATGATGTTTGCATACCAGTATTAGGACCCATAATAACTCTTTCTCAGAGTATTTTATTATAAAAATAAAACACTGGGGCTGTTTCCTCCTGCAGTAATAAAAAAGAGTAAATACAAATAAATTAAGCAGAGCAAAGACTATGATTTAAACTTACCAGTTTATTTATTAGAGCTAATATAAAAGTTCCCTTAAATAATATATAGACACATAACTACTGCATGCATAAAAATTAACATAAATATGTAAACCTATGGGAAAAATAAAAGCAATGAAGAAAAAACAGAAAAAAATGCTTCATTATCTACAATATATCATTACTTTATTTCCACTAATACTGTAATCACAACTTGCAAACATGACTACAGGGCGAAGAGAAGCAGCTATAATGTAATTACACACAGAAACCAAACCCAAACTGTTCTTGGACTTTGGCAACTGTAGCCCTAGGTATAAGAGGGAGACAATCGAAAGCGAGGCTTTCTATTTTTTCCATTCCCAGCCAAAAGAGAAAGCCAGAAAAGGGGACTGGCCAATTTAACAATGTTCTTTGCTTGCTGAGATCAATCGATCTTTAATCCATCAAGTGCAGTATTGCTTACACGCTTGAAATGAAAAGTGTTTCATCTAACAATGGGATGCCTTCCCTCATTGGAGTTCTATGTAGAAAGGTCACCAGTATAACTTGCACACATTCCAGAATGTTAATTTATATGGAAAGAAATTTTAAAAGAAATCTGCCCATATCTATATCCATCCTGCTATACCCTCTCATTAACACTCTATTATATACTCATTATCGCTTGTATTAGATATATGGTGAGTTACATCACATTCCAGTAATACAGTCAATGTATCATTTAGCTTATGAAATAGCAGATGTTAATTCTCTTTTTTAAAGATAATCAGCACAGGGGCGCCAGGGTGACTTACTCGGTTAAGCTAAGCGTCTGACTTCAGCTCAGGTCATGATCTCACCGTTTGTCGGTTCGAACCCCGCATCGGACTCTGTGCTGACAGCTCAGAGCCTGGAGCCTGTTTCGGATTCCGTGTCTCCCTCTCTCTCTCTGCCCCTCCCCCACTCACTCTGTCTCTGTCTCTCGAAAATAAATAAATGTTAAATTATTTTTAAAAAGATATTCAGGACAATAATGACTTAACAGGTGATGTAAGAGTGAGTAGCCATCAAGGACTCAGGGTCACTGTGGAAAGACATTGACTCTGTGCCTACTCTGCCATGGGCTATGTTTGTGACTCAATTTCTGAAGCCTTGGTTTGTTTATCCACACAGTTCCTAAGAGGACTCACCTCAGAGTACTGCTGTGGGTTTTAAACTCTTGGCACAGAGCCAGGCTCCCTATGACTATCCAGTAAAGGGAGCGCTATTATGATAATTCATTACAACCCACACTTGCCATTGAAAGGCTGAGAAGTTCATATAATCATGGCCAATGGTTGCAGGTTTTGGAGAAGAGTAAGTTTTAGGAGAAAAAAAAACTAAAGGAAAATGAATTAGAGGATAAAGAAAAATTAATCTGATACTGACTTAGATCCCTTTACTCCACTAATCCTAAGGGGAGCCACCTCCTCAGCATGGTCCCTAGGAGCAGGTTTATAAGGTCCACACTGTAACTCTTAGGTTTCTTCTCTCCTGTATCTAATTCAGAAGCATCTCATTTTTCTATAGCAACATTATAACATAATGTATCTGCTAACAAACAACAACAGATGCATTTACTTTTTCCTTCCCCACTGAGCCAAAAGCTACTTTTCTACCGTGTTTTATTATAACTGCTTAACATATCTGCTTCACAGATAATATTGTGTGCCATTAATTAAAACTGCAGGAAAAACTACGCGGTGCCTAAACACCTGACAGGTTGAAAGGACGAGGGCATGTTCTGACTTACTAAGGCCACTTGTTGATAATAAACAAAATATGAATAGAGCTCTTGAAATATAATGCATTTTTTATTTAAACTCGTGTGCCCTCTCTGTCCATTTGGTTTAATGGAAACATGACCAGGTTAAACAAATCAGAATGTTACAGAGAACAGGACTGTTGTGAAAGTAATTTGCCTTTATCACCAAAAATTAGGGGTATGTCATTAACAGCCGCAATTATTCAGAAACTACATAGAATTTTTCAGCACAATGGTGTAGACTGTCTATTTCTGTGACTTCTTAGATTTAAGACTTTGAGGGGCGCCTGGGTGGCTCAGTCGGTTAAGCGTCCAACTTCAGCTCAGGTCATGATCTCACTGCCCGTGGGTTCAAGCCCCACATCAGGCTCTGTGCTGACAGCTCGGAGCCTGGAGCCTGCTTCAGATTCTGTGTCTCCCTCTCTCTCTGACCCTCCTCTGCTCATGCTCTGTGTCTCTCTCTCTCTCAAAAATAAAAAAAATTAAAAAAAAACATATTGGATTTAAGACTTTGATATTGTGGAGAAAAAAATAGTTATTCTGTTTGTAATTTAAAACATAATCACAACCAAGTATCATATGTATACACACTCAGAGAACTGCATTTCTAGTGAGGGTCAGACTGCTTAGAAATCAATGCTGGTGATCTGGCCTCTATCTGACCAGGTAACGGCAACTCTGGACTGAGTTTAAACACCGAGCTGAGCCAATCATCAGAACCTCTGATAAAACTGTATCAGATATTTCACAAATGTCCAATAAGGGGGTCAATATAGATAAGCAGTAGTTATCAAGACTGACTACTTATCATTTGGACTTAAAAACATCAACCAATATAAAACAATAAATAATAAACACAGTGAAAATAAACAGCATGAAAAGAGCCGGCCAACAAACATCTTCAGCAAATATGACTTTCTAGGTGCTAGCATTTCAATAAAATTGTCTACCCAAAAACATAATGTTGTATATCACGAATTTTTCACTGATAATTCCAATCAAAGTTTAAATTATTAAGATGGTTATAGTATTGCTGTGTGCTTCAAAAAGATGATTTACAATATGGCGATTGAGTGATCTGCATCAGCTCCAGGCCGCCCAAGGATACAGAAAGCTATACCAATACCTATGCTCTTGAGAAAGAGGCCAGGGCAGGAAATAATACTAGAATAGGAAAAAGTGAGCTAGTTACAGGGCTGAGAGAGAAACCATGGCCAGGTTACACGAATCCATCAAAGGAAGGCCTATGAGTGGGGTTCATTAGAAGTTTAAAAATACTTAAATGTGCAAATTAGATTGTAATACACCTATAGGTATGATCCTTACCCAAACTTATCAGAAGGAGAAAGGGGAAAGAGTATCCATATTAAAAGACTGAATCAAGACTGTGGCTCAAAGTGGGAAATAGAGCACAAGACAGAAATCATATTTGCTAAAGAGACTTAAATCCCCCAAATCTCAAAATCTGGAAATGCTGTTGGTTTAAAACACTAGATTAAAAGTGGATATTATCTTCTATCCCCAAACAATTAATATCTAGTCCCCCTTTAATATTTAAGTAGGCTCTGGCACATTTTAGGGAGTTAGCTGGTGCAATAATAGAGTTGCAGATGAGGGTTACTTTCTGGATAAGATCCCCTGAGGAGCAAACCCCCTTGGCTCTAAATACCAAATGAAAGAATTCTATAATTTTTTTTAGGTGAGACACTATAAATATAAAATGCAATTGAAGTGGAATTCAGAGAAAACAAGATTTCATGAGGTTTAAATTTTATTTTCAGAAGACCAGGAGTAAATATCATGTACGGAAAAAAGTCAGTACTAGCCATTCAGACACAAGAAAGAAAAATATAAAATTGTCTCTACTTACAGACTTATTGTCTACAGAAAAATAATCCCAGTAAACATAAACAAAAGAATCCTAGAACTATTAAGTATTGGCAAGGTCATAGGATACTCATTAGATAAAAATCAATTGTGTGTGACAGTGTGTATGGGTGTACAATGTATATTTTTATATACATTTTATGTTAAAAATTATCATTTATAATAGCATCCAAAATGAAGTTCTTAATGATAAATTTAATGAATGTGCAGGACCTGCTCACTGAAAACTACTGCTCACTGAGGGAAATGGATGGAAGCCAAAATAAATGAGATATATACCATCTCATCAATTAGGGAGACTCCGCATTATTAGAATATTCATTTCTACCCATATTGGTCTACAGACCCAATGCAATCTCATCAAACTACCAGCAAATTTTTGTTGTTGTTATAGAAAATGACAGCAAGTTCTAAACTTTATATTTAAATGCAAAGAACCTACATAGTCTTTGGAAAAGAACAAAGCTGAAGGACTTGAATTACCTGATTTTAAGACCTGCTGTAATAATGAAGTAGTTAAGACAGAATGATGCTGGGGTCAAGATAAATACATAGATGAGTTGAATAGAATATAGAGCAACACACACACACACACACACACATACACCATGACCATTTGATATTCTACAAAAGTGCCAATGCAATTCAATGAAGAAAGAGTTGTCTTTTAATAAATGATGCTGGAATAATTGAATATCTATATGCAAAATAATGATCTGTAATCATGACCTTACACCATATAAAATATTAACTTAGAAGGATACAGACTTAAATATAAGAGCTACTATATAATTTTTAGAGGAAAATACAAAAAAATTTTCTTGAATGATGCTGGTGGTTTATAAATGATATGATTATGGTTATATGATTGGATACATTTATTAAAACTGTGGTGCCTGGGTGGCTCAGCCAGTTAAGCATCTGACTCGTGATTTCAGCTCAGGTCACACTTTCACACAGCATAGGGTTCTGTGCTGACAGTGTGGAGCCTAAGTGGGATTCTCTCTCTCTCTCTGTGCCCCTTCCCCACTCATACTCTCTCTCAAAATAAATGAAAAAACATTTTAAAATATTTCAAAAAGCTAACAATGTTTTTTCCAAATTATTTTTTTCCAAATTAATTTATCCTACGTAAATTAATATCGTAAAGCTAACCATAGCTATATCATGCACATAATTCTGTTTGATGTGTTTATCTTCTCAAACTGGCTTACTAAAGTACATGTTATAAATTGGCAGTACTCACAGCTCTTTTTTAATAAGTACTAAGGTTATGAACGAACCTCCCCACTCCAAACTCAAAGAATATACTACAAATAATCATACTTTATAAATAGCAACAACAACAGTAATTTTAAAGTACATATATAAAAATCAATGCTGGAGTGACTGGGTGGCTCAGTCGGTTAAGCATCTCACTGTTGATTTTGGTTCAGGTCATGATCCCAGGGTTGTGGGATGGAGCCCCATGTTGGGCTGCATGCTAAGCATGAAGCCTGCTTAAGATTCTCTCTGCCACTCTGTCCCTCCTCAACCTGTGCATGTACACATGCTCTCTTTCTCTCTGAAACAAAAAATTTTTTAAAAAAGAAATTAAAAATCAATATTAAACTTAAAGATTACTCCTGGATTAGTATTCCAAAATTCCTAAGATACATTTACCCTATAAACACTGCAGTATTTTTGAATATTTTTTGTGGACATATCCTACTTTTATAATCATAAAGCACAGCTAAATTTTTCCAAATTTAACTTTATAATGTTTTAAGATACTTAGTTGTTTTTACAGAATATTGGTCATGTGTATATGTATGTATACATATATATATATATCCATCCATCCTCTGGGTTATGCTACTTGGACTTAAGCTTTCATTAATTCAACTAATATTTATTGAGTACTATCTTGCTACGCACTGAAGGATAAAATACATTAATAACAATGTTACAATAACTCAAACAACAAAATTTCTGAGATCCTGTGTACTTTTTGAAAGTAAGAAGTCATTTTTAATCCTATAGGTACATCTTTTTTCTAACGGGTTCATGTGATATTATCAAGAGGCACAGCTATAGTGGGTATTCCATTTCGAACCAGCATCGATCGCACAACATAGCATCTATTAGCAAATGAGCTCCACTGAGGAAGAAGCACCCTTTTCTGTGAAGTTTTCATGTTTGTGGTGGTGTCTCAGATACGATTACTCTATGGGAATTGTCTCACCTCTAACTAGCAGAAACGGTAAAAAAAAAAAAAAAAAAAAAAAGTCTCTGAAACACACACCGGCACGCAGGGCCTTGTCTTTGCTCTGAAATGGAAAACCAAAGTTTTACCCAGTTCTCACAAACAGTCAAAAGTTGCCTCATTAAGGCACCTATTTTTAGTTTCTACTGAAACAATGCAAGAATCCTACTTTATTCTAAGAGTGAATATTAACAGAGAACTGAGGTTTAAGGAATGTAATGCAAATCTGTTTAGAAGCAACTAGATAAAAAGGAAAAAGGAAAACTAAACCTCTTGTTCATGGTCTAGCTGACAAAAAAGCAAACAGAAAAGGTACGCAGAATATTGCTTATGAACACCAAAATCCAGTTTCATCTCCATAGACTAATCTTTGCACATGTTCTCTACAAATATATGGTATATATATTGCAAGTATAGCTTTTGTGAGAGGCAAGGTAAAATTCTCATGTTCAAATGAGAATGAAAGAAATCAGATGAGAACAGAGTTATAAAGTTAGCCATCAATGTGGATTTAGGGTATTCAAGACAAGCTCTCATATGACTTACTTAGATAACCAAGAGTATAATAGTTAGCCATTCTCTCTCACGAATCTAGGAGATGGACTTTCTGTAATAGAACACACTGAGTGGGAAAATGAAGTTTCCCAAACCTTGCCACAGAGGCCAATTGTTCAAGATTAACTAAAGAAATCTTCGAGAGATACAACTTCTTAACACACATAGAATATGTTATAAAAAATGTGATACTTTCCTTTACGGTGGATGAGGTTCCCAATGCAAACTGTTCGTGAGTGCCTACCATGATGTCAGTCATGTGTGAGAAATCATAAGAGGTGACCAGGGAACCGTGAGCCTGATATTTACTAACTGTTTACAAAGCATGCCTCGATATGTCACAGTTGCTCTGAAAGCCAGAAAACCCTGAATTCTTAAGCCTTAGACTCAGAATTCCCAGAGTATTACTTTACTTTAAATAGATAAAATATCTTTCAGTAGTTTTTACCAATATTTTCATCTATATACCTGAAAGCAGAAGATACAGATTTTAAGTTTTCATCCATGTGTTAGTAAAATAGCAGTGACTTTTTCATTATTAGTTACCAATTCTAAGGCTAGTAAGGTTCACACAGGCTTGTGATCCTAAGGACAAATTTTTCACCATGCCACTTTTTTTTCCCTTTAAAAATCATATAATCCAAAACTCAAGACCTTACCCTCCTATTCACTCATCCAAAATTCTTTCAACCAATTCTTGTTGAGCTCTATTAGGAAAAGCATCCTGATACTATTGGGCATAAAATTATGGGAAAGACCCAAGGAGTACCATTCAAAAAGCTTGATTTTCCAATAATCCTAAAGAATGCCACCCCAAAAGCTAGTTTCTGATAACAACTCTGTATTAAATACAAATCAATAGATGCATTTAACTGGACAAATCTTGCTACCAAAATGAAAATATCCACTCTACTATTCATTCCAGCATTAGCTCCTTGTCACCCAGAGGCCTCTAACAAGTAGCTCATGATCTGGTACTGATCCACACTCCACATTGTTAACACTCTCTTCTAGGTGAAGCTCTCCTTCTCTCCTCCTCCCTCGGTTCCTCCTTGGCCTTCTCTTTCTTCATTGACTTTCTGCCTCCTCATTCCACACAGTGAGTAAAATACTGTTAAGTGCAGTTTTCTAAAGTTTACAAATTATAGATCCATAGAGATTGTCTTCATGACAGTTCCCTCTTGTCTGTCTCAAATTCCAACATGAGAGAATATCTGTCAGTCTACCATGAGTGAAATGTCCATTTCTAAACTAATCAGTTATGGCCATGGGTCAGGTATACGGTGCAATAATGGTTTCTGATGGTATTCCTTGAAGTAGAAAAGTTTTTAATTGTGATGACTTCCAACGTACAGATTTTCTCTTTTCCTGGTGGTACCTTTGTTGTCAAATCTAAGAAACCAGTGTATAACCCAAGATAATAAAGATATTCTGCTGTATTTTCTTCTAAGCGTTTTCTAGTTTCATTAAGGCAATGGCAGCATGACTCTGTAAATATGCTAACCTATGTTAAATTATATGCTGTAAGCCGGTTAACTATACGGTATGTAAACTATTTCTAAAGTTATTTTTTAAAAAAAAAGGATGGTTTCTGAGTAGTCAAACTCAGAAAGGCATCTACAACAATGAATTTAATAGGCAAAGAAGTGTTATAGTCAGTAATTGTTCCAGCAATGAAGGGAGGGCTGCCTTTATTCAGGACACACAGGGACAGCTTCGCATCAGAGGTAATAAGTAGACTGTGGTTTGACTGAAATGATCATAAGGAAGCAATCATTATATTTAGATATGTGAAAGACTTTATTATGCACAGGCATGGTTACACTGGATTCTCACAACAACCTAGGCAACGTATTATTTCCAGACTGACAGAGTGGGGAAATGAGCCTTAGAAAGAATAAGTGGCAGGCCCAAAGTTGTACATAACTAGAAATGCTTGATCCAGGAATGGAATCCATGTCTGTCTCCCAAGCTATGGTCTGAGCCACCTCATCAAATCATACAGCAACAAAGCATCTATTTATAAGTGTGGGTCAAGGATACTTATGGAGGCCTTTAGGCTCATACATTTTCTTACAATAAAGTCGACACCATCCTTTATTCTGTCAACCATAATTTTTTATGGTAATGTTAACAACAGAAGTTGAAACAACTTACAATGCTAACTGTATATACACTTTATGAAAGTTTAAAAATCTGTGCTTCAAAATGTCACAAACATTACAGGTAGTGTTCTGTTTATGTGATATATTCAGTAATAAAATTTTAAAATTTATTTAGAAAAAAATGCCATCATTAAAATTGTTCTCAAATTATGCCATAATTTCATTAAGTTTCAACTACTAAAAGAGAAGAGTATGAAGAAACCAAGAGAATGAGGAAACCAGTGATAGACAGACAGACAGACAGATAGACAGATATCACTGGAATGGCCTTTATTACAAAACTAGTTATTCTTTACAACTATCCAAGGGGACATAGTGACTGAATTGCCCAAATGACTTTGTTATAAAACATATCATCCTATAATATAATGTCATGTGTGGAGTACAAGGGAAGTGCTATTGAATACAGGGGGGAAAAAAGCTGGCAGGATTTAAGTGTCATTACCATTCTCTTTGATCCCTAGAGCAATATCAAAAAGTACATTGTACTAAAAGATTATGTAGGATTGCAAACTGACTGTCCTTAAAGGATAGTAGTTTTATAAAGTTATTCATTACCACTGCACTTGACTGTCTAGTTCATAGGTTCCATGGTTGCCAAAGAAATGAAGGGTCAGATACCCCAGGACCCACTACTGGTAGAGAACTGAAAAGGCATCAGTTACTTTAGTCGACAGTAGATGCTTATCCAAATTCTGAGATGAGAAAAAAATGAAAAATGTTTTTTGTTTCTTTAGGCAGTTCCCTGATTTAAAAAAAAAAAAAAAAACTAAGTGAAATTTTTGTGAAAATTATACCACATATAAAGTTCTTATATAAAAATATAAGACTTTTATTTTTTAATCTTACTGAAACTGCTCAATAAATTCATTTTAAAATCTCTTTCAGGGAAAAAAGAAAAAAACAGGGCTTTTTTTATTTTAAACTTGAAACTTTTGTTGGCAGGTACTTCTGTGCTGAAATACCTTTTGGATCAACCTAGAAATGGAGGGGCACAGGTCAGTAGCAGGAAATCGTAGTCAAGAGCTTTATGAAAATTGTCCTATTAGTAGAATCCTGGGAATATTACAGATCTGGATCAGAAACATTATTAGCACCTACTTAATAAAGGAGAAGAAAAGGGAAATGATAAATGTGTATCTAAAACAAGAGGAACTTGCCAAAATCTTTCATGCTTGCCCTTACAGTGCCACCAATAAAGGTGATTGTATATCATTGAATATCTTACAGAGATCTCAGAGTAATCCATCTAAATGGGGACTGTGCCTCAGAGCACCAGGAAATAAATGGCATCATTAAATTCCTCTGAAGTAATGTCTCCTTTCTCAATAATGTACCAACTCCTATGACAGTTGTCTCTCAGACAGTCAACTTAGCATTGTTCTCTCTCTAGAATGAGTGACTTTAGATTCTTGCAGATAGCCCACATTTAGAAAAAAAATGCATTTGCCTGTGGAATGATAAAAGCACCTTTTTTAGACCAAAACTGCACAATTAGCTCAATATAATGTGTTTTCTACTTTTCAGAGAACAGAGTATATTCTGGCCTGTCATTCTCTGCCAGCCATTTACAAATTATCCTCTTGAGTGATACGTGACACACTTCATTAGCAACTTCAGTGAACCGACCATTGCTTAAAAGGTAACAGTCTCAAACTTGGAGTGGTCAGGTTCTATGTACCTTTATTCTTTCTTCTCCAACTGGAAACCAGCCCATTGTGTGTTTCCTCATTATCAATAACTATGCTAAAAGCCAAGAGAAAAGTAGAACTGTAATTGGCCTCATCACATAGCCATTAAGAAATAAAGAGGATAGAATTCACCTCCAGGTGAGATGTAAGAACCATGTTTCTGCCCCCAAGAATATAATGGAAACTGCAGAATTGTTCTTATGGCATGAATTTATAAAGAAACTTGTCTACATAACTTTTATATAATATCCAGAAAAAGAAGAAAGGCTGGTGTTTGCTGTCAAAATGACATATATAGTAACTTTTTCCTTTACTATGTAAACATAGAAAAATCCTTTAAACTCTTTGAACCTTGGCTTACTACACATATAATATTAATTACATTATTTTCCTTATAGATTTTTGCAAAGTGCATATGAAATCACATGTCTTAAGCAAGTGTTAGATGCCTGGTAGTTATTAATATACATCAATAGATAAATTATGTAAAATATATTTGAGCATCTGTGTGTGTGTGTGTGTGTGTATGGGTATGTATATAGATGGATGGCTAGCTAGAGGGAGATAAAACAAAAAGAGATTGTTATTTAATCAGAAAATTCAATATAGATAGTACCTGATTTATATTCAAGTACTTCTCAAAGGCACAGAGCAGCTCTACTTTTGCAGTATGGGTCAATCTACAGGGTCTGAATGTCCGTTTTGTGATGTGCCCTGCCTAAAGTGCCTTGCATGAAGTGCTTTCAATTATAGGTGGCTGCTAAAATTCATTTCAGGAAGTCAAGAAACAACTTCTATATATGTGCTTTTACTAAAGCTTGTTTAAATCATTGACCTTTCCTCTTTGGTTCATAACACCTTGTCAGATGCAATGGACTGTTGCTAATATAAAAGAAAACAAAATAAGATTCTATTCTGGGAAGAGAGTTCTGCCTGCCTGAAGTGCAAAGGACTAGCAATCCTACAGAGGAATGTTAAAAAGTTACAAACCAGAACGTGCTTGTTCCACACACATTATTAAGCTTGATCAGGTGTAGAAGAAAGACAAGGGGGCAACAAGTGTTCCCTGATAGCCATTATGTTCATCAGAGAATGAGCAACATAAACAGTTGCAATCTCAATTTTTACATTGTGTCTTTCTATGTGCATGAGTTAAAATTCAGATTCTATCTTATTTCTGACTTTCCCACTTAAAAAGTTGGTAATTGGTCATTTTTCTTTCTATTTTCCACTCTCATGTTGCCATAAACTTCGAACTCCCTGATGGATAGCTGTCAATGAATAATTCATTTATCCAAGTCTCCCAGTGTGTAAATTTTTTATTACATCTTTGGGCAGCGGATACACTTTACAAGTCTTCCCATCAGAGCTCTGGAGGGTCTCAGAAATTCTGTGTAGATTAAACAAAA
Organism: Cryptoprocta ferox; assembly: GCA_028646485.1. Lineage (NCBI taxonomy): Eukaryota > Metazoa > Chordata > Mammalia > Carnivora > Eupleridae > Cryptoprocta > Cryptoprocta ferox. The sequence goes on from CM053578.1 coordinate 13,090,763, forward strand.
AAAAATGAAAGAATGAGAAAAAGAAAAGAAAAAGTACTCTGGCCATACCACTAGAGCAATACCAAACCAGATCTCAAATATCGCTGATGAATTAGGGAAAATGGGAGAGGTGACGGCAATGTAATAGTTTTACTAGCAGAGCTGGCTTAACTCTGCAGGTTCTAGAGTTAAAGAACTTCAACATGAAATGGCAGGGGTCATGAATGTGAAGTTTTAAAATCGCCTTTAAAAATAAAATGGAAGACAAAATAATTGGACTGTATTTTCAAGTACAATTATGTTATGTATAATAGAAGCACCATTCAAATGGAAACCTAAAGCATATATGCAAGAAAAGCATTTCCTCAGGAGGCTCTATAGTTGGAGGCAGGAGTTCGTTGCTCATTCCCATCACTGACACACCATGTTACACTATGTTTCTGAGTGGCGGTTGCGTGATGCATCTTAGCATAGTAAACTTGGAGAAATCTTTTAAAGGACAGCTATAAGAGGGTTAACTCTGTAATCCCCAAACTTATTTGGCTCTGATCCACACTTATATGGCCAATTAGTCTATAACAAAGGGGATGAGAATATATAAGGGGGAAAAGATGGTCTCTTCAATAAATGGTGCTGGGGAAACTGGATAGTCACATACAAAAGAAGGCAGCTGGACCACTTTCTCATGCCATACACAAAAATAAACCTCAAATTAATGAAAGACCTAAATGTGAGACCTTAAACTATAAAAATCTTAGAAGAAAACACAGGCGGGAATCATTTAATCATGACCCTTAGCAGTGTTTTTCTAGGGATGTCTCCTCAGGCAAGAGAAACAAAAGCAAAAGTAAACCATTAGAACCACACCAAAATAAAAAACCTTTTACACAGCAAAGGAAATCATCAACAAAATGACAAGGAAACCTACTGAATGGAAAAAGACAATTGCAAATGATATATTAGATAATGAGTTAATATCCAATATATAAATAACCTCTACAACTCAACACCAAAAAAAAAAAAAAAAAGCAAATAATCTGACGGAAAAAAAAATGGGCAGGGAACATGAACAGTTTTCCAAAGAAGACATATAGATGGCCAACAGACACATACAAAGATGGTAGCCATCACTAATCATCATGGAAATGCAAATCAAAACCACAATGAAATAGTATCTTACACCTATCAGAATGGCCAGAATCAAAAGACAAGAAATAACAAATGCTAGCAAAGATGTAGAGAAAAAGGAACCTTCACTCACTGTTGGTAGGTGTATAAATTGGTAGAGCCACTACAGAAAACAGCATGGAGACTACTCAAAACAAACAAACAAACAAACAAACAAACTGAAATACATGGGGCGCCTGGGTAGCTCAGTTGGTTGGGCGTCCGACTTCAGCTCAGGTCATGATCTCGCAGTCCGTGGGTTCCAGCCCGCTTCGGGCTCTGTGCTGACAGCTCAGAGCCGGAGCATGCTTTGGATTCTGTGTCTCCCTCTCTCTCTGCCCCTCCCCTACTTGTTGTGCTCTCTGTCTCTCTCAAAAATAAATAAATATTTTTAAAAAATAGAAACAACATATGATCCAATCATTCCACTACTGGGTATCTACTCAAAAAAAAAAAGAAAAAAAAAAGAAAAGAAAAGAAAAAAGAAAAAAGGCACTAATTTGAAAAGATGTATGCACCTCCACAGTTATTGCAGCATTTTTTACAACATCTAACATATGGAAGCAACCTGTGCCCATTGATAGATGAATGAATAAAGAAGATGTGGTATGTGCATGTGTGTGTGTGCACACGCATGATGGAATTCTACTCAGCCATAAAACATGAGATCTTGCCATTTGCAACAACATAGATGGACCCAGAAGGTATTATGCTAAATGAAATTATTCAGAGAAAGACAATTACCACATGGTTTCACTTATATAGAGAAAGTAAAAACAAACAAAAAACAAAAAAAAACAACACAAAGAAACAGACCCATAAAGACTGGGAACAAACCGATGGCTGCCAAAGGGGAGGAGGTAGAGGAATAGTAAAGGGGAGTGGAAGATACAGGTTACCAGTTATAAAATGAATAAATACAGGGATGAAAGGTTCAGCATAGGGAATATACTCAATGATGTTGTAATAGTATTTTATGACGGCAGATGATAGCTACACTATGGTGAGCATAGCATAATGTACAGAGTTACTGAATACTGTTATACACTTGAAAGTAATATAACTATGTGTCAACTATACTTCAAGTAAAAAAAACAAATTAAATTTATTTTTTAAAAAAAGAACATACCACTGTGTTCTACTCAAAACAGTTTAGGGAAACTAATTAAGTGGGCCTCATGTCCCAGATTCAATCTTTAGAATAAATATTCATTATTGAACTTTAGAAAAACATCAATAAGTTTAATGATTTTTAAGAATATCATCTCAAATCTCTAAAAATATATTCAGAAATATCACATTTTATATCATAAGGTAGTCAGAAATGCTACCATTTGTGAGAACTCTTTAAAAACAGTCTACACTAACTGAAAAATCAAAAGCATAATCTTGGTCAGACAGGAAAGTACTAAGTGTAAATTCAATTGAATATCTAGAGTGAATATATCAAAAAATAAAACTGGAAAATTTTGCTGTCTTTTAGAACACAAATATATTCCATTCTTGAACATTCAAACAATTTACATTAAAGGGGGAAAGATAAACATGTTCAAAGAACTTAGTAAAGTAAATAAACATAGTTATTTCTCTCCTTGTCTCTTATTTCCTTGTCTATCCATATCAATCTAACTGTCCATCCATTCACCCACCTACCATCCATCTATTCATCTTAAAAATGCTTCATATATAAAAGAAAAAAAAATCACTTTCAGTAAAGTTTGCTCATTTGTTTTTACCAAATAAACATAAGCAATAACAGTAACTTAGAGCAGACCAAGCTCACTCTTTCAGATACAGAGAAAAATCCGACAGGTTTTTTTTGTTGTTGTTCCCACCACTTGGGTTCATTTCCAAGCTAAGAAATATGTAGGTCATTAAGCATTTCATGTCTGTAATAACCTTGATTCTAATCACTTTTCCTTTCAGTGGCTCAAGGTAAAGACTAATTCAAATCAGTACAAAATGAACATACCTATTCTTTAATGAATTCATATATTCTAGGGCAAAAAGTAGAGTTTTTATGTTCATTTGTAATATTTCTACAAATCATACAAATAAGATTTTTTCCTAAGGAAAAAACTGGAAAGTCTTATTTTAGGCACTGAGAATATACATCAACATTTCTGTCAGCCTAACAGTATCTGTTACTATGCCAATCCAAATGCTCATTTAAAAGCCCATGACCCAGTTCCTACAATATGTTCTAGGTGCTTAATTTATCTGTTTCACAGAAAACACTTTAGATAGTATTACATGAATAATTTTTTCTAACAATACCAAACATCAGTACAACAGTAACATCAATTTACCCAAGAACCCTTTTTGTTCACTGTATTATTAGTATTACATATTTATAAAACATCTCATCTTTTAAATTTTTTTACGTTTGTTTTTGAGAAATAGAGAGAGAGATAGAGACAAAAAGAGAGAGAGAGAGAGAGAGAGAGAGAGAGAGAGCGAGCATGAGCAGGGGAGGGGCAGAGAGAGGGAGACACAGAATCCGAAGCAGGCTCGAGGCTCTGAGATGTCAGGAGAGAGCCAGATGTGGGACTTGAACCGACAAACAGTGAGATCATGACCTGAGCCAAAGTGGGACACTTAAGTGACTGAGCCAGCCAGGCACCCCTAAAACATTTCATCTATAGACCATGGGAATATAACTAATTGGTTGAATATATATGGTTACATTGTTTGCATCTTATACTAACTCAAAGTACTATCAAGCTAACATTTTGTAGATATATTTTATTAAATATTATTCTCAACAAAAATGGAACTCTTGGAAATTTTTAACAATACTGCTAACTTAATCTTTCTCAATTAAGATACCTAACCCTAATTTTCATGTTCACCTTTTGGTTAGTATTTGAAAAATTTTCATAAATACACCTGCATTATGAATTCTTTTAGCGGAGCCATCACTTTACCATCCAAAATTTTTACCATTCTTTTTCATATTTTCCTACTCAAGTGTTTTTCACCTATGGTTTTCTTTTAAACCTGTTTTTTGTTTTCCAACCTCTGTGTTAGCTTTCAGGTAGATTTTGAAGTTTCTAGTTCCGCTGAAAAAAATATTTTCAAAAGACATCACAGCTGTTCAGTGATACCCAGTATCTCTACTGCATATTCTTTCTATGAGAATTTGGAGCTTGTCACCACATTTCTGAAAGCAGTAAGGAAAAAGGGCAATAACAAGAGGGTTTTCAACGATAAAGGGAAAAAAATGCAGCAACCTGCAGAGCAAAGACTGTGGAAGTCAATTTTCAGCCTGATCCCTTATGTGACTTTAAAATCTACTCTTAGGAAAGAGCATAGTTTACACAGTTTGAAAGGATAAAGAATACATTGTTCAAAACTTCAGTCAAAATTTCCTATTTCAAAACTTCATCACCTAGTAAAATACCAAGCCACCTTAAAATGGTCACCGGTAGTTCATAGGTGCGGAATGTGGGCAATGTTTCTTTTCAATTCCATCTAAATCAAGGTAATTAAATTAATTTCCTCTGAGTAAAAAACCAACTGTTCCTGTAAGATGAATTTGTTGATATTTTACACATACCTAAATGCAAATCCCACCAAAGCTGCAATAAAATGATATCGCAAGCACTATAATGCAGCAAAAAGAGCTTGAGCATTTCTCAGTATGGTGATGTGGGTTTGAGAATAGAAAACGACAGTACTGTCATAGGCAGCCTCTATGGCAGGCCCGCAAAATCCCCTTTGTGGTATTTATGCCCTTCTATAATCCTCCCTCCTTGAATGTGGTCTGGACTTTGTGACTTATTTCAAACTCACAGAATGTAGCAAAAGTGAAAGAATGTCACTTTCAATTTAGAGGATAAAAGACTCTGGCTTCCATCTTGGACTCTCACACACACACTCCCGCTTGGACTACTCACCCTGGGGAAACCAGGTGTCATGTCATGAGAAAGCCCTGTGGAGCAACCAACATGACAAGCAACTGAGTGAAAAGCGCTCTGGGCTACAGTCTGCAAAAAATGGAGACTCACATGAGTGAATTTGGAAGAAATTCTCCGCTAGTCATATGATGACATTCCCGCCCCAGCCAACAGCTTTGCTGAAATCTCATTAGAGACCTTAGATGAGAGGGGCTGGACTCCTAACCAAAGAAAGAGTAAGATAGTAAATGTTGGTTGTTTTAAGCCATAAACTTTGGGGTAATTTCTTATGTAGCAACAGATAACGTATACAGGTGTTCTGTATTCTTACTCCTTGTATCTTACAATGCCTTCACAGGAGCTCAATAAATGGTAGCTTTTGTTATTTTTTAAAACATAATCTTGAGTTATTTATAAATCCTAAGCTTTAAATCAACTGATGTTTTTGTCCAAATAGCATTTCATAAGCATGTATTTCATACGAGGCATCCCAGCAGTCTAGCAGGTATGAAAACAGATAAAGGAAGTGCCTTATCTTCATGATTATACACAACAAAATTACAATAGAATGGAATTTGAAAAATTAAAAAGAAAGTGAAAGTTTAAGTACCCATAGAGTAGTATAAATAATGATAAATCACTTAAATATTTAATAAACAGGCTCACTACCTCTCTCCTACTCTATTTTTCCACTAACATCTTTGTCTCTCATTGATTCCAATACATGTTGAATAGAATTAACACATCATATTTTAGGAAGTCACATGGTAGTCTCTCTCTCCTGCTGAACATATATTATAGCTATGAAGTCATGTTTGCTTATTCATTAAATTATGCAAGGTTTACAGAAGGTGATGAAACTTTCAAATCAGAATTCTCTGAGTTTTAATCCTGGTTCTGTCAGGACTGGCCCTTAAGATCTGATGAAGCAAATTAACCTCTGACCCATAATCTGTTACTCCTATAAATTGAAGACATTAATGCATACCTATTTCAAAGGTTTATTCTTAGGGTGAAACAAGAGGAGTCAAATACAGAACAAAGTACCCAGTAGTGAGTCTGGAACTAATCTAGAATACAGTAAGTGGTATCTCCAAGCATGGGGACACAAAGACAACCGAAACATACTGCCAGCATCAAGGTACATATACTTTTGAGAGAGATTTCTGATTAAAGAACACATCAATAAATACAGTTAAACCCAAATACATAACTGGAAGCAATTTATAGTTAAAATGCCGCTTAAACATCCATTTAATGCCAATGTTGTACAAATCACAATACCATAACTAAGATGTATACAAGCAAGGCAGAACCCTTGACCTACAGGAGAACATGAGGAAAAGAGTAAGTGGATAGACATAAGTCACTGTCAAATAAGGCAGAGAAGAACAACCACAATTTTAAAAGCACAACAACAGTGAAAATGGGGACATAAGATTAAACCTGATGAAAGCTTTGGGAAATATCCTGAAGACTGTGATTTTAAGATGGATTTTTAAAAAATGGTTAGAAATTATATTTACCAATAGAAAAAAAAAGACCTATATAAGGCAGAAGAAACTATATGAACAAATGTCCCCAGGATGGAAAGTTCAGGAAAAAATGTTTTTAACCAGATTAAAAGACAGACAGACAGGTGGTAAAGGAGAGAGTGGGGGAAGGAAGGAATAGGTAGGAAAATTGGAGGAAGCGATAGAAAGTTGCCTGGGCTTACATCACAGATTGGTGAAAAGTGCTGTTGAAATATGGTTATATGTGGGGTGCCTGAGTGGCTCAGTTGGCTAAGTGTCACCTCTTGATTTTGGCTCAGGTCATGATCCCAGGGTCGTGGGATAAGGCCACGTGTCAGGCTCTGTGCTGACCGTGGAGGCTGCTTAAGATTCTTTGTCTCTCCCTCTCTGCCCGTCTCCTCCACTCACACACACTCTGAAAAAAAATCACTCTTAGATATGCACTACTGCTGATGCATAGATTTCATTCCTAAAGACAATTCTCTGATACACCAAAGCATTCCTATCTGTGCCATTAGAAATTTCAGTAACTATGTTTCAAGGCACAGAGACATATTTTTCCACAGTTATTATTTATATCATATATATGTTTCTATGTTAGAAATGAGTTAAGTTAAATTACACACACACACACACACACACACACACACACACCCAGAGTCAGTGCCATGAGAACAGAGCTTTATATTAGGTCTCTGAGACAGGCACTGAGGGCCATCTCACAGAAACCATGTTTTGTTTCCAAGATGATAATCTAAAAAAATACAAAAGTAGTTCCTCCACACCTCCCTCAATTCCCTTTTGTGTATAAATATTAGCATCTTTCTAGACTACAGAGCAAAGTTTTTCAAACGAAGTTATATGGCATCTAAAATGTTTTTAGCTAGTGAAGCCCTCTCTACAGCGGTAGTGTGAAAACAGTCAACTCAGCAGCCTTCTGGCCTTGACAGTGACCAGCCCTCTGAAGAGTGAATGTGTTTTTGCCTAGAATAAAACAAAAACCAGTACCTTAAAGCATAATTAATCTAATGCTGGCCCCCCAAAAATTGAGACATAAAGGCTTTGTTGATATTCTCTAAAAAATACCTTATGAAAATAGAAAAATCCATTTAGTATTTCTGAGAACTCTTATTAATATACTAGAACATAAAATTTGACCAAATTATTATCATCCTTAATTCTGAAGCTGAGTTGCAGAGGACCACAGGCGCAGATAAAACCATTGTGGACAGTAATGTACACACTTAACATATATTTTATATTTAGAATAAGGCTTTTTAAGAACATGTACTGCTGGGAAATAGGAGGGACTGCCTGACCTCTGTTCTCAGAACGCTGGGAACATGGAACTTGATAGAGTCCCAAGAGGACATGCAGAACAGAGCCCACCTGGTCACCAGCCGAGTACACTGGGAATCACGTCGCCAGAGATGTATGTACCCACGCATATCTGCAGGCTGATCCTGTTCTGTCCTTTCCTTATCCGCACCAATTGTTCTGATTAAATATTTACTATGCTCTCCAAGCTTCCAAGGAGGGTATAAAATAACATGCTGTTCCTAATAAAATTTGCCATTAGCCATCAGCTTTTGGTCACATCTCCCATTAGCCACCAGCTTTTGGTTGCGTTAATCATTGTGTCGCTCATCGTCTCCCCAGGACCCCTCCTCGCGAAGGAGAACCCAACAATGTACAATTTTCAGGACAGAATTTATGATCTGAGAGTTGAATACATCATATCCCCATGGACAGCTTCGCAATATTGTACTTACAGTTACTCTTCAGCAGAGTTAAAGAACTATTTGATTTAACTCCTTTTAAAAAGAAAATGAACACCCCAAAAGGTGTAGTAGATTAAACTTGCTCAGCAATTAACAACCTTAACATTAAACGATTTATTGGAAAGTCTAAGATGTGTAAAAACACAATAACAGGTAAGTGACCGTGTCCTATGTCGCCTACCGAATTCCCCTCTTAAACATTTCTTACATCATCCCAGCTTCCAAATCAGAAACACCTCATTGCTCAAAGAATAAAGTTTAAGATGCCTGGCCAGGCATTCATACTTAGATGTAACTTAGGAATCAATCCTGCATCTCATGTTTATCTCACACTAACTCTTAAAATGAACCCCTATGTGTAATCCATCTTATCCAATTCAGTTTCCAAACTATGTCTTGCTGATTGCCAAACCAATCTAACAATTAAAATGCTCTTTCATGTTAATCCTCTTGAAACATCGACAAGAAAGCCAAGTCCCTTCCCTCGCTCCATCCTTAATGAGGTCTGGTATCACTGTTCTAACCAAAATTAGCTCTATCTTGTCTAAACACTTCATACTTACAATCTGCACCATTTGCTTCGTACTTAATGATACCAGAGTGTATATGTTATATGTGGATGTCTCTTCTTCTTTCCTTTAACTCTGGCCACCATTCAGACCTAAAAGTCTTCAAGTAGCATTTTACAGTGAATTGAGACATATTAGTGGGACTGACATTTAGTTACTGATTTGCTTCCACAGCCCTCATCCCCAGTGAAATAGATCAGAATATATCATATGTAGTAAGGATATCTATTACTTCTGAAATTTTCGTTTTAGGTATGTGTGCAGATATGTGGTTAGTGAATGGCAATGAATATTTCTTACAGTACTATAATATTTTTAAAAAGTTTTCAAGCAACCATCTTAGTAGACCATGTCTCCTACTTGTTTAAACATTAAGCATCTAATGAACAACTATATATTAAATAAATGCTTAAAGTGGGTAGGACAAGAAAAAAAATAAAATTAATGGAGAATCAGATACATACAAGGGAAGCCAAGACTAAAGGACAGAATGGAGACAATGGGTGTATCAGTGAATACATACTGGGTGAGAAAAATGGGGAATGGCAAATTGCCAAGACCAAATTTCATTTTCAGTGCCACCTGGAGTTGGCTTTTATTGGTCACAAGGCTATTTGGCACAATGACTACTATGCTTCATTGAGGACATCTTTGTGGATCATCATAAAACTCAAGTGTAATCTACAACAGGTTATAATACAAGTTATATACTACCCAGCAATGCGAAAGATGGGCTTATTTTTCTTTAATATGTAAAATGAAACACTTGGAACTCTTAATAAAATCCATAAATAGTGTTTTTCTAAATTCATGATTTTCTTATGACCATTTCCTTTCTTGTTCTATTACACAGCCCAGAATTTACTTTTCACATACATTATGTAAATAAAAGCTTTATACTTTAAAACAAAGATGACATGTGTATAAACATTAAATAGCTTACAAGACTGAAATAGCACCATCTGTCTAAGTAACATCATTCTAAGATACATGGCATCTTTGTCTACCAAATTTCTCAAAGTATATTTTAAATTTCTTATTTAAAGTATCCAAAATGATACAGAGTAATATGAAGCACATTCCATGTGGCAAAGAGTATTGCTTGTTCACAATTCTTGATTCCTTCCCCATCTTGAAATGGCTTCATAGTGGTGTGCCTCTTCACTGACCTTGTGCTTGACTTTGTGACTTGCTCTAACCATTCAATGTGTGTTGATATAATGAACTATATCTAACCAGGCTTTAAATGTGTATGTGTGGTTTGGCTTGCATGTATAATCCTTCCCTAAACTATGCAAGTATTACTTCCCAGTTAAACATCAGTCCTGGAATGTGAGACATATGGAGAATATATGAACCCAACCAACAATCTGAAGCAGTGTCACACCAACCAATGTGCAGTCTCTTCAGTGAAGAACAAACCTTTTGTTCTTGAAGAAAAATCATTGGGATTTTTGTTTGTTTGTTATGCATAACTTTAGTAAAAATGATTAATAGACTTCACAACTCAAGAGTATCATTATAACCAAATTAAAGTCCTAAAAACATGTCACAAAAAATCCATTAGCATTCTTGAAAAGCCTCAATAGTTTTTCAGCATGATATCCTTGATACATACACTCTTCTTAATTTATAATCTTTTGAATGTTTAACATGGGAATCACTTTTGACTACTTTCCATTCTCTCTTAATGAACTGAGATCCTTGCTCCTGGCCATTTCCAAAACAATCTGGTGTACTTCATAATTATTTGAATTCAGACATATAACAACCAACAGACTTACTGGCTGCCATATAATATATTTAATAATGAGCTTGTGTATATGTATTTTGAACATCTTCTGGATTTTTGCACTACCATTTCCAAAGGAAAAATAAAGTTTAGAACCTATTTTCAGAGAACAAAGCTATCTAACATGCATTTGGAAAGAGATACTCCATCAGTGAAGCAACTCCTGACTTATTAATGATCAACTTTACTACAGCAGAATATTTTTGGAATCTTTTTCACATGAGAGTGGGACTTTTCTGGATTTGTAGTAAAGGCGATAAAGCGCTGAAAGTAGATCACCCAGCTATCATTTTTTTTTAAATGCCAAATTTGTCCCTGGGAAGATCTTCAAAAGATAGAATATCATATACTGTATATTAGTATTTTCATGTACTTAACCTACAAGAACACTTGGCCAAGTAAACTGGTGAAAAGTCAAGACAAAGCAGTCTTAAGATTTCATTGTACAAATAGTCACAGATATTATGGCTCAACCTATCATTAAATATCATTCCAGGGGCACCTGGGTGGCTCAGTCAGTTAAGCATCTTGATTTTGGCTCAGGTCATGATCTCAAGGCCCTAAGGTCATGCCCTCCTTTGGGTCCACACTGGGCATGGAGCCTGCTTAAGATTCTCTCTCTCCCTCTCCCTCTACTCCTCCCCTGCTTGTGCATGTATGCTCCTTCTAAAAGAATAAAAAAGAAAGAAAGAAAGAAATCATTCCAGGCCAGGGTCCAAACACTGGGATTCGTACTAAAGTGACCATTTTAGTAAAACAAGAGGTATGAGACTTCTGTTGTAGACAAGCTTCATGTAACTGTGTAGAATAAAAAACTACATCCAGGGAAATAAAATTACTTGCTCTAGGACACAGCTATTATTTCCAGAGTAAGAACAATGCAATATTTTATCAGTCCATTTAATCATTACTGTGGAAGGTACAACCTACACATTGTGACTTCATGGGATGGTTCTGCTGCTTTCACAAGAAGTACCATGATTTTGGATTATATTTTCTCCTGTGAAAATACATGGAAGTTAGGGACTAATAGGCAGTGTACTGCAGTGAGTTTATCTTCCCAATAAGAACCTTGGGAAAAAGTAATTCACAAGAGCAGTGACAATGGAGATGCTAGGACAATAGAAGGGAGATGGTTATATATGGAGAGAAAAGCTCTATTAAAGTGAAATTTCTGGGGCGCCTGGGTGGCTCCGTTGGTTAAGTGTCCGACTTCGGCTCAGGTCATGATCTCACAGTTAGTGGGTTCGAGCCCTGCGTCGGGCTCTGTGCTGACAGCTAGCTCAGAGCCTAGAGCCTGTCTTCGCATCCTGTGTCTCCCTCTCTCTCTCTGACCCTCCCCTGCTCATGCTGCCTCTCTCTCTCTCAAAAATAAATAAAACATTAAAAAATTAAAAAAAAATAAAGTGAAATTTCTGAGCATACAATTTACTCAAGAAGCATAAATGCTTTCAATATTAAAATTACCTTATCTGATTTTTGATAACTAATTTTTCATAAAACATTGAATTTTTAAATATCAATTACTGACCAATACACGCTTGGGGCAGAAAGAGGCATGCTATAAGCATGTTTTCTTTTGAAGATTATATTAAAGTTTAAGTGTAGATGTACACATCACAATCAATAGTTACTTTATACTATGTGACTTTCTATACATATAGTAAGAATGAATAAATACTGAGCCATATCTACTAACATTTTAGATTTCTGAGAAAATATTTTTAAAAATAAAAATAAAACAGTGGTGAATGAGGGCGCCTCGGTGGCTCAGTCAGTTGAGTGTCTGACTTCAGCTTGCGTCATGATCTAAAGGTTCGTGGGTTCGAGCCCCACATCGAGCTCCGTGCTGACGGCTCAGAGCGTGAAGCCTGCTTCAGATTCTCTGTCTCCCTCTCTTTCTGCCCCTTCCCTGCTCATGCTTGCTTGCTCTCCCTCTCTCTCTCTCAAAAACAGATAAACATTAAAAAATTATTTTAATTAAAAATAGAGAATATATGAAAATGATAGAAAATAGTTGTTATGACATGAATGAAATCTTAAAACAGAGGACTAAAAGAAAAGGGGCACAGATTGGCAACTATATGGAGGGCTAAAACCAAAGCAACAGGTCTATAATGACCAATAAGTTAAAGGTATAACAGCCCAAGTCTTTTGACTTGTGGCAAATCAACACAGTGAACAAATATAAGCTCTCTATCTATTAAAAAGGAGACATGTGTGAGATACATTATTTATATTTTTAAAAGACCTCATTATTTTACAAAGAAAGGAAAAAACTTCCATCTGCCAGAAATAAAAATGCAACCATGAAAATGAGAGTGAACACAAGAGATAAGGACTCTTTTTGGAGGGTTGAAGTGAGTTTGGAAACCATATAATATGCTAGGAACTGGAATTTTATTGCTATTATTATTATTAGTATTTAGAAAAGGCACACCTAAAGCATAAGAAGAAAAAAGAGAAGACTCAAAAGTAAAATATTGGAAAGTGACCCGACTGACCAGGAAGAAAACAACCAAAGAAAAATTAATATAGGCATATATATGATTTTGGGGGAAAAAATGGCCATCAGGCAATAAATCTAGATGTAGAGATAGGGCATCACTTAGTAACAAAAGGATTGAACAATCCTATAATAATTAAATAATCTGAACAAGTGTTTAGAAATATCCCCATAAACACTTATTCCAGACAGTTTCATAGATAAATTTAACCAAACTTCTGAAGAGTAGGATAGGTAATTCCAATCTTACACAAACTCTTCCAAAAAGTGCAAACAAAAAAATAATTCAAAAATTATTTAAAATAATTTAAAATTATTTAAAAATAAGAACACAAACCCCAGCTTTTCTCATGAGGACAACGTAACCTCGACACCAAAACTTAATGGCAGTAGAAACAAAAAAAATTAAGTCAATTTCACACCTGAATATAGATAAAAACTCAAAGTATCAGTAAAATAAATCCAGTGTTTAATCTAAGAAAACAAGATTGGTTTAACATTAGAAATAAATTAAAATAATTCATTCTGTTGATAGGTTACTCTTCTTCTTAAAAAATCACTTTAGGAAGTAAATAGATATTTTTAATGGAATTAAGTGTTGTTTTTATTGGAAATAGACTGTAGCTTCCTTAATATAATACATGTTTTCTATCACACATCAACAGCAAATTCCTCACTTAAATACAAAATACTTAAGTAATTCTCTTTAAAACTAGAAATAAATCAGAATGAGAGCTACTGACACCTGCATGTGATAAGACACATGCAACAAAAGGTAAAGAGATTATAAGAACAAAACTGTCACTGTCAATAAATAAAATTGGTTTATATGTAGAAAAAAACAAGGCATATATTTTAGAATCTATGAGAATCTTTAAGCAGCTCTCGGGTTTGTAGACACAAACAAAACTTCACATTGGGTCTTTACTTAAATAATAATATTAAAAATAACACTCGGAAAGAAAAGCATTAAAATAACTCAGAGTACAGGGGTACCTGGGTGGTTCAGTAGACTGAGCATCTGACTTAGGCTCAGGTCATGATCTTGCAGTTCGTGAGTTCAAGCCCCATATTGGGCTTGCTGCTATTAGCTTAGAGCCTGCTTCAGGTCTTCTACTCCCTTCTCTCTCTCCTCCCTTCCCTGCTTGCTCGCTCTCTCTCCCTCTCCCTCTCTCTTTCTCAAAGATAAACCTTTAAGAAAATAAATGAGTACATTTATGCAGGAAAAGGGCAAAATAATCTGTAGCACTTGAAATCTTTAAGAAAAGGAAAGTAGGGGGAGAGGACAAGATGGCGGAGAAGTAGGGAGCTCTGTAATCCGCGCACGCCCGTATGGATTGAACTGAGAAGGACTGAAGAGATAAAACTTGGATTTGCAAGTGGGGGAAAGAAGAAACAGACGCCAGAAAGAAGACAACCTCAAAGATGCCTGAGTGAGTGACTGTGATCTGGGAAATTAGGGGACGGGCGGGTGCCGGTGGTAAAGGGGAAAGGAGCCCCCGAGCCCAACACAGGGAGAGCGCGCTGTGCCCCGGAAAGACCAGGGGAAGAGAAAGAGAGACGGAAAACGCACCTAGAACCATCTCTAAGGGAGGAAAAACTCGCCCGTCTCCCCATATATATCTGCCAAGCGCCGGGAGAGAAATCCGTCCCATCTGGCCGGAGAGTTCTTCCTTGGGTGCAGCCGCACCGGGAGCCTTGAAAGGCGGCATCTGCGGCTCCCCGGAAAGGGTGGCGCAAGCCGGCCGGGGGGCCAACCGCCAGCGGGAACGCATCTCATCCCCGGTGATGGTGTTAAACTGCACGGACTGGGATTCGGAAGTGAGGCGGAGCTTGGACAATACAGTTTGGCTAATCCGCAGCACAGGGAGATCAGACTCAGAAGGGCGGTTGCAACGCTTGGTTCCGGCAAAACTTTGAGGTGGCGCCATACTTCTCCCCGCAACCACCAAGGCAGGGCCTCGGAGAGAGCAGCCCCCGAGACCTGACCTGACGCCAGACCACGCCCATCCGCACAGGGGAGTTGTCTTTTTTTTTTTTTTTTTCTTTCCTTTTTTCTTTGCTTCTCCTTCTTTTCTGCTGCCATCCAGATATATATCCCGTAGCATATTCTTATCTCTCCTCTTGCCTGGTTATATGCATTTGGACTGCCCTCAGAATTTGGCTGTCTCTGTCCCCACCTTGTTGTTGTTGTTTTTGTTTTTTTTTGTTTTTTTTTCTTCTTTTTGTTTTTGTTTCTTTTTCTTCTCTCTTTCCTTCTCTTCTTTCTTTTCGTTCCTTTCCTTTCCTTTTCTTTACTTCTTTCCCCTTTTGGCTTGCTTGTTTGTTTGATTTGTCTGTGCATTTGCGTGCTTTTGTTCCCTGTATGCTAGTCTGCTTCCTTTTCAGGGATACCTCAAAAAACAAGCCAAAGTATACATGGTGGAGAGTCCCATATAACTGACCAGGGAAATAAAACAATCAGAGGCACAACAAGAGAAACCGAGGGACACCATTAAAAGAACACTTTCTG
>CM053578.1:13106981-13296272 GCA_028646485.1 Cryptoprocta ferox
GATAGTTTTTTGAGGAACCTCCACACTGTTTTCCAGAGCGGCTGTACCAGTTTACATTCCCACCAATAGTGTAGGAGGGTGTCCGTTTCTCCACATCCTCGCCAGCATCTATAGTCTCTTGAGTTGTTCATTTTAGCCACTCTGACTGGCGTGAGGTGGTATCTCAGTGTGGTTTTGATTTGTATTTCCCTGATGATGAGTGATGCTGAGCATCGTTTCATGTGTTTGTTGGCCATCTGGATGTCCGCTTTGGAGAAGGGTCTATTCATGCCTTCTGCCCATTTCTTCACTGGATTGTTTGTTTTTTGGGTGTGGAGTTTGGTGAGTTCTTTGTAGATTTTGGATACTAGCCCTTTATCCCATATGTCATTTGCAACTATCTTTTTCCATTCCATTGGTTGCCTATTAGTTTTTTTGATTGTTTCCTTTGCAGTGCAGAAGCTTTTAATCTTGATGAGGTCCCAGTAGTTTATTTTGGTTCTTGATTCCCTTGCCTTTGGGGATGTTGTCGAGTAGGAAATTGCTGCGGTTGAGGTCAAAGAGGTTGTTTCCTGCTTTCTTCTCTAGGGTTTTGATGGTTTCCTGTCTCACGTTCAGGTCCTTCATCCATTTTGAGTTTATTTTTGTGTATGGTGTAAGATAGTGTTCTAGTTTCATTCTTTTGCATGTTGCTGTCCAATTCTCCCAGCACCACATATTAGAGGCTATCTTTTTTCCATTGGATACTCTTTCACAACTTATTAATCTTATACATTGAAGTCTGTGCCCTTTGACCAACATCTTTCATTTTCCCCAATGCCCAACCCCAGGAGACCACTGTTCTAGTATCCAGGAGTTCAGCATTTTAGACTCCTCATAAAACTAAGAACCTAAGTATTCGTCTTTGTAGGATTTAGGTCATTTAGCCTAACACCCTCAAGGTAAATCCATGTTATCCAAAAAGGTAGGATTTCCTTCCCTCTCATGGCTGACTAATATTCCATTCTATATATATTTTCCACATTTTTTATTCATTCAATCATAAATGGAAATTCAGGTTGTTTCCACATCTTGTGAATAATGTTAATCATACTGCCATGAATATAGGGGGCAGATCTCTCATCAATATAGTGATTTCATTTACCTCAGGTATATGCCCCAAACTGGAACTACTATCTAATATGATAGTTCTAGATTTAATTTTTTTTTTAAGAAATTCCATGCTTTCCATAGGGGCTATGCCAACTTACGTTCCCATCGACACTCCACAAAAGTTCCCTTTTCTCCACAGCCTCACTGATACTTGATATCCCTTGTGTTTTTGATAAAGCCATTCTGACAGGTGTGAGGTACTATCTAATTGTGCTTTTGATTTGCATTTCCCTGATGATTAGAAATGTAGAACAGCTTTTCATGTACCTGTTGGCTGTCTGCATGTCTTCTTTGGGAAAATGTTTACACAAGCCCATTTTAAATTGGTATATTTGGATTTTTACGATTGGGTTTTATGAGTTTCTCATGTATTTTTGAATATTAACCAATCATCAGATATATGATTTGCAAATATTTTCTCCCATTCCACAACTTGACTTTCTATTTTGCTCACTCTTTCTTTTGTTGTACAGATGATGTTCAGTTTGATATAGTCCTACCTATAGAAGAATAAATAGTTATTCTTGCTTTTGTTGATTGGGCTTTTGTTGTCATACACAAAAAATGATTGCAACAACAAGATGCTTTTCCCCTGTTTTCTTCTAATAGTTTCAGTTTCAGGTCTTGCATTTAGGTTTTTGAGTTAATCTTTGTGAGTGTAAGCTAGGGATCCAGTTTCATTCTTATTCTCGTGAAAACTAGTGAATATCAAGTTTTCCCAACTCCATTTATAAAGGAGACTATCTTTTTTATCATTAAGTATTATTGGCTCCTTTGTCAACCATTATCTGACCATACATGCACAGGTTTATTTCAGGGCTCTGAATACCATTCCATTAGTCTATGTGTCTGCTTTTATTGATTGCTATATCTTTGTAATAAACTTTGAGATCAGGATGATGTCTCCAGCTTTGTTTTTTTTTTTTTTTCTTTCGGATTGCTTTCAATATTTGGGATCTTCTGTGGTTCCACGTGAATTTTAGGATAGTATTTCTATTTTTGTGAAAAGTGTCATGGGAATTTGATAGAGATTGCATTAAATCTGTATATTGCTTTGGGTGGTATGGACAGTTTAACAATATTAATTTTCTGATCAATGAATATGGGCTATCTTTTCATTTATTTGTGTCTTTTCTGTCTCATCAATGTATTTTAATTTTGAGTATACAGATATTTCACCTTCTTGGGTAAAATTCTTCCAAGTATTTTATTATTTTCGATGATATTGTATATGGGACTTTTTATTATATTTCTGATAGTTTATCATTAGGGTATAGAAACACAACTAAACTTTGCATATTGATTTTGTATCCTGCCATCTTACATAATTTATATATTGGTTCCAATAGTTTTTTGGTTGAGTCTTTAGGATTTCCTATATACATGATCAAATTATCTACAAACAAATCAATGTACTTCTTCTTTTCTGATTTGGAAGCTTTTTATATCTTTTTCTTACCTAACTGCTCTTGCTAGTACTTACAGTACTATATTGAATAGCAGTGAGGAGAGTGAGAACTTTGTCTTGTTCCTGGTCTTAGCAGAAAGCTTTTTAAACTTCCACCATTGGAAATTTATGGTTTTTCATATATGGCCTTTATTATGTTAAGGTACATTCCTTCTAAACCCAACTTGTTGAGAGTTTTTATCATGAGAGAATGCTGAATTTTACCAAATGTTTTTTCTGCATCTCTTGAGATGATCATATAATTTCTAACTTTCCTTCTATTAATGTGGTATATCACATTTGTTGATTTTCATGTATTGAACCACCAATGAATTCCAGGGACAAAGCCCCTTGATCTTGGTGTATGATCCTTTTAATGTGCTGTTGAATTTGGTTTGCTAGTATTTTGCTGACAATTTTTACATCTATCTTCATCAAGATATTGGCCTGGAACTTTCTTTTCTTGTAGTTTTCTTATTTGGCTCTCAAACCAGGGTAATGCTACCCTTATAAAATGAGGTTAGGAGTGTTCCCCCCCTTCAAATTTTGGAAGAGTCTGAAAATGATTGAGCTTAATTTTCTTTAAATGTTTGGTAGAACTTACCAGTAAAACCATCAATCCTGCGTTTTTCTTTTTTGGGAGGTTTTTGATTACTAATTCAATCTCCTTACTAATAATTAACCTGTTCACATTTTCTATTTAAGACTCCGTCTTGGAAGATTGTGTGTTTTGGGACTTTATCCATTTCTTTTAGGTGATCAAATTTGTTGGTGTACAATTGTTCATGCGAGTCTCTTACAACTCTCTGTATTTCTGTGGTGTCACTTGTAACATCTCCTCTTTCATTTCTGATTTGAGTTGCCTTTTTTTTCTTTGTTACTCTTGCTAACAATTTGTCAAATCTTTTCTTTACAAAAATCAGGACATAATTTATTGATCTTTACTACTGTTTTCTGGTCTCTATTTCAATGGTTGCTGCTCTGATTTGTTTCTTTTTCTTGCATCTCCTAATGTTGAGCCACTTTGTTTATCTATTTTTATTTCCTTGAGGTGTAAAGGCTAGATTGTTTATCCATTATCATTACTTTTTATTAATTTAGATGGTTATGTAACACATCCCTCTTATGTAAACGTCCCTCTTAGCACTGCTTTTGCTGCATCCCATTAGTTTGGTATGTTATATTTCTATTTTCATTGTTTGAAGATATATTTTAATTTCCTGTTTAATTTCTTCTTTGACCCATTGGTTGTTAAGTAGGGAACTGTTTGGTATGTCATATTTCTATTTTCATTGTTTGAAGATATATTTTAATTTCCTGTTTAATTTCTTCTTTGACCCATTGGTTGTTAAGTAGGGAACTGTTTAATCCCACATATTTGTGAATTTTCTAGTTTTCCTCCTGTTACTGATTTCTTGGTTCATACCATTGTGGTTCAAAAAGATACCTGGTATGATTTCAATATTCTTACACTTCCTAAGGCTTGTTTTGTGACCTTACATACTATGTATCCTGGAGAATGTTCCATGTATGCTTGGGAAGAATGTGCATTCTGCTGCTAATGGGTAGACTACTCTGTATATGTCTATTAGGTTCATTTGATCTAATTATACTTCAAACTATTATTTTCTTATTGATTTTATGACTGCATGATCTATTGTTGAAAATAGGGTATTGAAATTCCCCACTATCATTGTATTGTGTCTATTTCTCCCTTCAGATATGTTAGCATTTCCTAACTTTTAGGTGCTCCAATGTTAGGTGCATATATATTTACAGTTGTGTTATCCTCTTTCTAATTCTATAATGACTTTTTTTGTCCCCTGTTACAGTTTTTTACTTAAAGTCTATTTTATCTGACATAAGTAGAGCTATCCCTGTTCTCTTTAGCTTTCCATTTGCATGGAATATCTTTCCCATGGCTTTACCTG
Organism: Cryptoprocta ferox; assembly: GCA_028646485.1. Lineage (NCBI taxonomy): Eukaryota > Metazoa > Chordata > Mammalia > Carnivora > Eupleridae > Cryptoprocta > Cryptoprocta ferox. The sequence goes on from CM053578.1 coordinate 13,111,491, forward strand.
AAGCCTAAGTTTGTTCTTAAAAGTGAAGTGAGTCTCTTAGTGACAGCATATAGTAGGAGTAGGTTTTTTAATTCACTCAGCAACTGTCTTTTGAGAATTTAATCCATTTACATGTAAAATAATTTTGATAGGTAAGAACTTACTAATATCACCTTATTCATTGTTTTGGCTTTTTTAAATTTTTTTAAATGTTTATTTATTTTTGAGAGGGAGAGACACACAGAGTGTGAGTGGGGGAGGGGCAGAGACAGAGGGAGACACAGAATCAGAAGCAGGCTTCAGGCTCTGAACTGTCAGCACAGAGCCTGATGCGGGGCTCAAACCCATGAACCATGACATCATGACCTGAGCTGAAGTTGGCCTCTTAACCGACTGAGCCACCTAGGTGCCCCTGTTTTGGCTGTTTTGTAGCTCCTTTGTTCCTTTCCTCTCCATTTTCTATCTTTCTTTGATGATTTTCCATAGTGATATGCTTTGATTCTCCTCTTTTTATCTTCTGTGTATATACTATAGGTTTTTGTTTTTTGGTTACTACTTTTAAGTTTATAGCCACTTCAGTTCGATGGTGTACAAAACTCTAAACTTTTACTGCCTTCCCCGTATTTTAAATTTTTATATCAATATTTCCTTTATTGTCTATCCATTAGCAAACTCCTGTAGCTATAATTATTTTACTACTCTTGTCTTTTTAATATTTTAATATTTCTACTAGAGTTAAATAGCTAACACATCACCATTTACAGTATTGGAATATTATAAATCTGACTATATGCTTACCTTTACCAGTGTGTTATATATATATATTTTTTTTCCTCCTTTGGATGATTTGAAATGACCTGTCTTCTAGTTCACTGATTTTTTGTTGCTTGGTTATAAATTGTTGAAACTCTCTGTTGATTTTTTTTTCCCTTCAATCATTGTATTCTTTAACTCCAGGATTTCCATTTTCTTTTTTTAATGCTTCCTATTCCTTCATTGAACTTGTCATGTTATTTATGAATTGCTTTTCTAATATCATTTAGTTATCTATATGTGTTATACTTCACTTTCTTAAAGAGAATTATTCTGAATTCGTTGTCAGTTCATAGATTTCTGTTTCTTTAGGACCAGTCTTTGAAGTTTTATTAGTTTTCTTTTCTTTTCTTTCTTTTTTTTTTCTTTTTACTTTTTATTTTTAGAGTAGGCTTCATGCCCAATGTGAGGCTTAAACTTGCAACCCTGAGATCAAGAGTCACATGCTTTTCCAACTGAGCCAGCCAGATGCCCCTTTGTTTCCTTTGTTGGTACTCATTTCCTTGATTATTTAGGATCCTTGTGTCTTTGGGTTGTTGTCTATGCATTTGTTAAAGTAGGCACCTTTTCAGTCTTTACACACTGGCTTCAGCAGGCAAAGCCCTTCATTAGTCAGCCCACCCAGAGACTTGGGGTGAGCCAGTCTGTGGGTGGACTTGCTGCTGGACAGGCTTGGTGCATGGGTACATGGGGAGTCTGGGTTCACTGGACAGGCCTGGTGCATGGGTACATGGGGAGTTCGGATTCACTGGATAGGCCTGATGCATGGGTACATGGGGAACATGGGGAGTCCGGGTTCACTGGACAGGCCTGGTGCATTGGTACATGGGGAGTCCGGGTTCGCTGGACAGGACTGGCACCTGCGTCTGTGGGAATGGGCCTGTGATTTCTGTCTACATGGATAAACCTTGATCTTGAGTCCACAGAAGCTATCTATATACCAAAGACCACCCAGGTGGACCTGACACCTGTACGCAAAGACCATCCTAGTATCAGGACGGGCCAAGGGCCTAATTTTATAGGAGTCATCTGGAAGCTGGGAAAATGGAGACCAGCCTAACACAACTACAAGCATGTAAACTGAGAAATGGGTGACCAACATGAAGATTGGGTCTAGAGGGGTCCGGCACAGTGGCAGGCTGGGAGCCTGGGTCTGTGGGAACTAGAATGTAGGGCCTGGCCCTAGGGAAGGTCAGGAGCCTGGATCTGAGGAAGTCAGTCTGAAATCTAGGACCATAAGACCTGGCCTATTGTTGGAGTGTGCCTGGGGCTTGGGGCTGCAGTAGTTGGTGTAACACTGATCCTGGCCAGGAACCTAAGTCCATGGGGCTTATGGATCAGCTATGGTTATCACCTAGGACTATGGGAGCTGGACGGCAATGAGATGTGCCAGGAGTTGGATTTACATGAGTTCGGCAGAAGTCTAGGGCTACCGGGGGCTGCTGGAGCTGGTTGGTACCTGGCTGGGCAAGGGACCTGGGTTTGTGGAATCCTACTAAGAGCCTGGTATCTTAAAAAGCTGTTAGAGCCCATGGGAGGCACAAGAGCTGGCAGGCACCTGGGTGAACCTAGAACCTAGGTTTGGAGCAGCCCATAGGGAAACACCTAAGGCATCAGTAGTTGATCTAGTGCTTGTGCAGTCTGGCTCTGAGGTTGGCAGTGAAGTTGGATACTCATGTCACTCTCCTTTTCCCACAGGGAAGGTGTCTCTCTCCATGATAGGTAGCCAGGCTTGGGAGAGGGGTAATGGGTGGTAATGTGAATCTATTTTTCCTACCTTCCTCAATGCATGTTTTCTTATTTCTGCCATTCACCTAGGTGATATATTCCCTCAGCTGATATTTTTAACTCTTATGAAGGTATTTTTATGTGTGGATAGTGTTCAAATAGATGTTTTGGGGGGCAGGGGAGGCAACGGTAGCATTGCTGTCATTTTGCAGACATCACTCCCCATTTTTCATTTTTGTTTTTTATGTCTCTCTTTTATGCTTTTGTACTTATATTATCCTTCAAAGATATATGTTAAATAACTTAGAGCTAAGATTTGGGGTATTCTGAGTTCAAATAAAAGCTTTCTAATAAAATCATATAAAAATCACTTTTCCCCACAGAGACACTGGAGACAGTTTTAAAAGGTGGCAGAAAAGCAAGATGTGTGTATATCTGTAAGGTATAGTATTTAGGGGAAAAAAGGTGCGGTGTTTAGCAGTGACAGCCTCAATCTCAATATGCCTTAAAACAGCCATTAATAAAATAAGGCCAATCACACCTACTTCTCCAAACTTTTCTTAAAGAAAGCTGTAGAGCTTTCCTTAGTGAAGCTGTTGGAAATGAGGAAAAAGTGTTTGAAATGGTTGTGGGTTCCAATCAAAATAAAGGAGCTGACACAAATACTTCATTTCCCAAAGTACACAGACCTGCTCTGGGTAGCTGCCAACTGGTGCTTTTATTTCTAACTGTATTGTTGGGTTGTTTTTTTTTTTTTTTTTTCAGTAACCACAGTTGCATACCCCTTCAAAGCCACAAGAGAAGAAAGCCATGAAACACTTTTCTTGACCAGATCTCTGACCCTCTCTCATTTTCACTCTTGTCTACTGCTGCCAAAAAGAAGTCCCAGCTTATGGAACCTTCTCGAATAGCACACAAGACTGTCACAATGTGGACATAAGGATGTTGGGATTTCACTGGTGTTGAATACTCACTTACCCATAGAAACCCTATTTGAAATAGCAAGTTACTACCATTCATTAATATAATTACAGAAGTTATAAGAAGACTTTGCTAGGCCAATATGAGAATGAGATATCACATAGTACTTTTGCTGAAGTCAAGACTTTCTTAGTTGCCAGTAACTATCTATCAAATACAGTTTTGAAACATAAGCTGTAATTAGGTTGATATCCATAGCAATATTTTTTTCTGGAAATTTCTCTAGGAACCTAAGAAGAGTGAATATTAATGTTCTGAGAGCTGTGACTATCACCACTGTACCCCACGGACTCATAGTTGTCTCCACTGTTAATACTGTTTGATTCCCTATTCTGTACATGCCCCACAGATACACCTCCATTCTATTTTCTCCCTTCTCTCTTGAACTTTCTGCTCACAGATCTTGTACATGGTCCAATTTTCCGTCAGTGAGTTTCTCTCCTCAACACAAACTTTAAATTTTAACCTCTGTCACAAAAAGCAAGATGTGTATCGCAGTGAAGATTCATGGAAGATAAGCTGCTTTATCAGTTGCCATACAGTAAATTTACTTATTTCATGTGAAGAGTCTATCTCACTGTAGTCTGACATTATATATCTATTTTACAAAAGAATTAAATGATGTACATTGCCTGCAAAATCAGACCTTGCCAGGAAGGTACATAAGAAAAGATCTGGATCATGGGATATATTCTAACATGAGCATGTATTCCATCAAAGGACAATGAGCAGAGAGTGAACAGGAAGAAAAAAAAATCTTGTGGCTTTGGGAAATACTTATATAGTGAATTCAAAGGCCAAAAGCACCATCCTTCTGTTATTTTTTCAGTGTTAGATCAGCTTACTGAACATACTTCTTTACTGTCTGGTAACTCACCCATTGCAAAAATTCAATAAATACAAGATAATCATAGTAATACACAATAGCTATAATCACCATCATTCAGGACTGCTGTATCATTTTTATAAAGCTATTCATTCACCACAGCACCCTTCCTGACCCCAGAGATTGCTGTTCTTCTCCTAGAACAAGATTGACCTTTTTCACATCAACTAGGCACTTCTTAAGGAAGAAAAGTAAAGTTCCTTTTTCTTTGATGAGTTGTCCATGGACTTGGATTCTCCTTCTGTAAAGCTTGTTAAAAAAAAAATATATATATATATATAACTCAAAAATTACACAGTAACTTCTTTCTAAACTCTCAGATCATATCATATAAGAACTTGGCTTAAAAACACCAAAAAATATTTTAAGATGCTTCTTAATGTGGTATGCAATGACTTGGCATCAAACTTCACTTTCATGCTCATTTCTCTTCTCTTTTAAAACAGCTAACTTACTGAAAATAAGCCACACTTTCCAGGTTCACTGCTAACTAGATACTGTTACTTTGTCTATGAAGTTTTCTCTTCTTGAAACACACCATATTTCCCCCTGGACTTTTAAATGCTACCTATTATTAAAGGTCCAGCAAAAACATCATTATCTACAAGGTTTTTTTCTGATCACTTCATATAGATCTGTTTGAACTCCCCTGATCATTCACTTCTTTTCTTTCTTTTTTTAAAGTTTATTTATTTATTCTGAGAGAGAAAGAGCGCACAAGCAAAGGAGGGGAGAAGGAGAGAGAGAAGCTCAAACAGGCTCTGTGCTCTCAGCTCAACATGGGGCTTGATCTCAAGAACTGTGAGACCATGACCTGAGCCCAAACCAAGAGTCAGATGGTTAACCTACCGAGACACACAGGCAACCCCAATTTACTTCTTTAAATATTAATATTTTATTTTTTTCTTAATATTTATTTTTGAGAGAGAGAGCATGTGAGCATGCAAGCAGGGGAGGGACAAAGAGAGAGATGAAGAGAAAGAATCCCAAGCAGGCTCCTCACCATCAGTGCAGAGCCCCATGGGGGACTCAAACCCACAAACAGTGAGATCATGACCATAGCCAAAGTCGGACGCTTAACCAACTGAGCCACTCATGTGCTCCATGCTTAATATTTCTTACAGTGTATTTTATATCAAAACATTAATTAAATAGGAAAGACACTTTGTGAGATTCATCTGAATATCATGGCAGTGTCATTCCACCTGGAAACACTAATTCAAAAAATATATATACACCTCCATGTTCATTGCAGCATTATTTACAACAGACAAGACATGAAAACAACCCAAATATCCATCAATGAATAAAGATAATATGAGAAAGATATATACAGTGGAATATTACTCAGCCATAAAAAAGAGTGAAATCTTGTCATTTGTGACGTCGTGGATTGACTGTGAGGGCATTATACTAAGTGAAATAAGTCAGACAGAAAACTATGAATACTGTATGAGCTCACTTGTAGAATTAAAAAAAAAAAAAGCAAAAACCAGGCTCAAGTATACAGAGAACAGACTGGTGGCTGTTTGAGGTGGGATATGGGTAAAAGAGGTAAAGGTGGCTAAAAGGCACAAATTTCTCCATTATAAAATTAACGTCATGGGGGTATGATATGATATACAGAATGACTTTAATTAATCATCCTGTATTTATTGCATATTTGAAAGTAGCTATGAGAGTAGATCTTAAAAGTTTTCATCACAAGAAAAAATTATAAACTGTATGGTGAGAGAGGTTAACTGGACTTACTGATGTAATCATTTTGGAATATATAAAAACATCAAATTGTAAAGTGTCTACCTGCAATGAATATAATGTTATGTCAATTATATCTCAACAATTTAAAAAAAAACTAACACCTGAGCAAAATTCAGTTTAAAAAACTTATAAGATAAATCTGAAATAGTTGATACATTTTTAGACCTAAAATTCAGTTAATACTGCTACTTTGTTGGTCTCATTAAGAAACTTAAAAAAATTTTTTCATGTTTTATATTTATTTTTGAGAGAGAGAGAGAGAGAAAGAGAAAGACAGAGTCCAAGCAGAGGAGAGGTAGAGAGAAGAGACACAGAATCTGAAGCAGCCTCCAGGTTCTGAGCTGTCAGCACAGAGCCCAATGAGGGGCTCAAACTCATGAACTGCGAGATCATGACCTGAGCCAAGTCAGATGCTTAACTGACTGAGCCACTCAAGTGTCCCTCATTAAGAAACTTAAAAAATTTTTTTGACGTTTATTTTCTTTTTTTGAGAGACAGAAAGAAACAGAGCACAAGTGGGGGAGGGGCAGAGAGAGAAGGAGACACAGAATCCAAGGCAGTCTCCAGGCTCTGAGCTGTCAGGACAGAGCCCAAATCGGGGCTTGAACTCACAAAACCGTGAGATCATGACCTGAGCCAAAGTTGGATGCTTAACCACCGAGCGTCCCAGAAACTGATGACTGAGCCACCCAGGCGTCCCAAGAAACTTTTAAACATATCAAAGGAATCATTTCATTATTCCTATTGTGACTGAGTTTTACATGAGTGAAAAAATTATCATGTATTAATGTGGCGAGTATTCCTATCCCATCATAGAACTTTGACAACTCTGTGAAATAAAATCTGAAAGCACAGGTAAAGAGAGAGGCTCTTAGGATACAGATGGGAGGAAATAGCCTATACAGATGAACACTGAGCAACATGGGTTTGAACTGTGTGGAACCACTTACGCATGGACTTTTTTTTTTTTTTCAATAAATATAGGTATAGCACTGTAAACGTATTTTTCTATTCCTTATAATTTTGTTAATAACATTTTCTTCTCTCTGGCTTTACTGTAAGAATACAGTATATAATACATAAACATACAAAATATGGGTTAATTGGCTGATTATGTTATTGGTAAGGCTACCAGTCAATATTATGCTATTAGTAGGTAAGTTTTTGGAAAGTCGCAAGTTATGCATGGATTTTCAACTGTGCAGAGGTCAGTGCCCCAACCCTTGTGTTGTTCCAGGATTAACTTCCTAAAAAATCTATGCTAATGCTTTATTTTTATTTTATTCCCACTAAAATGTATTCATAATTGTCAGAATAAAAAGTTTAAATACATAGCTATGCAAGATTTTATTTTATTACTCCAGCCTTTAAATACAATGCATTCTCTCTCACGCTATCATTTTACAAATTGTTCACAACTATTACTTTGAATCAGTAAGAAATATTTATACTACCAAACAATTCACCATAGAGAAAATTGTGTTTTAATTATGTAAACTATTTGTTATGGCTTTAAATTCTAACTTCTCCATTGCAATTTTTATAATGACAGAAACATTCCCTTAAAGTTTGTTTGTTTGTTTGTTTATTTATTTAGAGAATGCAAGCAGGGGAGCTGTGGAGAGAGAGGGAGAGAGAGGGAGAGGGAGAATCCCAAGCCGGCTCCTGTCAGTGCTGAGTCCAATGCAGGGCTCAAACTCACGAACAATGAGATCATGACCCAAGAGGAAACCAAGAGTCAGACACTTAACTGACTGTGCCACCCAAGTGCCCCCAGAAATATTTTTATATGACTTACATATTGGCAAAAAAAAATTGCTACCACTATGGCTTAATTTATAGCAATTACAGAAGTAATTTTAAAAGATCTTATATATCTTACTGGAGATTCATATATTTAAATAATACAGTTATTTACATATTGATAGATTGACAAGGCTTTATTTTCAGTTCTGATACTAAAGTAAACAAAAATAAATGTCACAGAATTCTTTTTTAAAGCCAAATGGTTTTTAATCTATTTATTGTATGGCATTTCGTTTCTTACTTCAAAATGCCACTTTCTATAGATTAGTAAATAGCCAACACATTCAAGACTTGAATCTTAAAAGATAATAGATGACATATAAAATAATTTTGGATTTCAAAATAATAAGACAGATACTATAGTCAACCAAACTCTAATATATCTGGATCCATAGATTATCCACTTTAGCCAACACATTTAACTACTTTTTGCACAAATCCTCATCCAGCCAAGCATAGATACTGTTTGAAAATACCACCTAATATTTATCTTAACTGCCCATAAGCATTCTCTGGTGACTATGAGGAGAGAAGTATGTAAAAGACAAATAAGGAAGAAGGGAGAAAAGAAGAGAGGTCAAAATTTGAGCCAATAAACTTTATGATATAAATATGGATAAATTAAATACTTGATTGTTGCATGGGTTATGGCCTTTTAATTTATACAAATTGTTTTCCATTGTTGCTTTTAACTAAGTCAAAGATTATGACGAAATTTTCTACTCAATTATTTTCTGTTATCAAAACATAATCACTCTTCACCAGGTGATCAGTTTTAGTTTTGGTTACTATAGTACATATAAAAAACATATATTTACATGAAAATCTGAAGAAATAAAAATATATTTTTTGCCAAACCTTACATTTATTTGTGTGTTTTTTTGTTTGTTTTAACCTAAGCATAGTATTATTTTCAGACTTTAAGAGACTACCAGGCTTTATGAGTTTAGTCACTGAGATGTTCTATCACCAGGATTAATATCCACAATTGATCTTATACCAAAACCGGTGCCAAAAATGGGAGCTGCCACAATTGGAATAGAAATAGTTGTCACCTGCTTAGTAATAAGGCATCTAGTGCCAAGGGACTAATATTGAAGGCTAGTAAGATGATTTTCCATATAATGCTAAGGCAAAACATTGGTAAAACCTCTTACCGCCAGTAAATTGGAAGTCAAAATATATGTCGAGTATTCAGTAGAACACAAAACCCATTATGTACATTCACACACACTCTCATATGTATATGCATGCATATATATATGAATATACATACGTATATATGTAATTATTATAATTTATTTGAAAAATAGTAAGTCCGTGTGAAGCCATAGAAACATGACCAAACACCATTAAGGAGTTACATAATAAGTATTAATAATAATTTTCTATTAAATATTGTTCCCTCAGGTTTGTTTCCAAAATATGAGAGAACAGCTTGTCTTACTTTTTTATAACTGTTTAAAATGATACATCCAAGTGTTATCTACCTCATAGTAGTCCCTGGGATAGTAATTATGGTCGATGAGCCTGATTATTTCAAAAGAATCTCTCATGAATATATTAAAATTTTTATGACTTGATGAGCAGAGTTTCCCTATTTTCAAGATAAAAGTTGAGGCACAGAAGGACTGGCTGATTTGATGGAAGTCGAACAATTAACAGATAGATGAAATGTAAGTGAGGACAGACCTTTCCCAAAATATAAAGTGTTCCTGTATAATAGGAAGCCACATTAAGTCTAATGAAAAGTCAGAGAAGCTGGAAGTGGCTTGGGTGATGGCAGAAGGCTGGCTTGGGGATCCCTCTCGTTCCAATGTCAGGACTACGGAATTCACAGCACAAATATCACCACTGCTGATGGGGAGGGGAGGGAGTTCAGTGAGCTCTTGCTGATTCATTGCAAATCACAATTATCTCAGAACATATTTTATGAATAAGTATATTACTACTTTAAATCAATAATCTACACAAAGCAAGAGTCTAAGGATATCACATGAGGTGAGTTGTGTTCTTCCAGGAAAAAGTAAAGAAAAAAGATAGAGGAAAAAAAAAAAAGTAAAAAAATAATAAAAAAAAAAGAAAAAAGATAGAGGAAATTAGCAGCTACCAAGGATAATCAAAATATTAAAGTCTAGCAAAATGTTTAAACGTGCAGTTCATAAAAAGTCTTGGAGATAATAGAAAAACTGCTCATGTTAGCTCATTTGCTATGTAAAGTTGTTACTATCATTATGTTCTCTGTTATATCATAAGCTTTAGAGATAGAGAAGTAGACCTGGTATTTAGTACAGGATTTTCTAGTTATTAGCTGTATTACTGAAGGTTAAATTGTAGTTATTTTGGTTCTAATCATACATAAGATTTTTTTGTGAAAATTGCATTTAAGTGCTTAGGGAGAAGCTAGTAAAGACCTTAGCTTCACAGTAGGAAGGCAGGAAAGTTTTATTATTATTGTGGTGGCTGTGGGGCATCTCAGACAGTTCAGCATCAGACTCTTGATTTCAGGTCAGGTCATAAACTCAGGGTTCATGACTTGGAGCTCCATGCTGGATTCTACGCTGACGGTGTGGAATCTGTTTGGGATTCTCTATCTCTCTCTCTCTATCTCTCTCTCTCTCTCTCTCTCTCTCTGCCCCTCCCTCATTCATTTGCTATCTCTCTCTCTAAACAATAATAAATGAACTTAAAAAAATTATTGTGGTGGTTGTTGCTAGATCCTATACATTAAGGGGTTGCAAGGAAAACAATGAGATCTTTATCTTGAACCCAAGTTGTTCATGTCAAATCCCAGTGTAAATGTAATGCCCTTCCATAAAATTCTTAACTCATTGTAACACTGAGATGTTACTGTTGTTTCCATTAATAGGGAAAGCCAGCTTAACATACCCTCCATGACAAAGGATATCCTATGAGTTAACCAGCTTATTCTGCATAATGCCTAATAAGTGCCTCTTGCAAATTAGCCTATCTCTTACAGATTCAAGTTAAAAATTTAAAACTAACTTTTCAACCAGAGTAGAAGAGTCATTGGATGAGAGAAGGCCAGAATGGCACAATGGTTTCAGTTCTGACGTCACTAACAATTGATTGCTGACAGGTGGCTTAAATGGTGTTTATGAAGGATTCCACTGGAAAGAATGCTATGATCAGTTAGTAAAGTCTGCCACAGAAATGAAAGCAAATGAGAACCCCTGACACTTATTTAGGGAGTTATTACTAATAGGAACATATTGCCTGGAAATAAGACGACCAAAGAAATCACCACTCCCCATTTTCATCTTCATTATTCTTAACAATTACAGGAATCTGACCAGGTGTCTGAAAAGGTATCTACTATTAACTAGCAAAGGGCAACTGCACACTAGCACATGTCCAGAGGATATTCTTGAGGACTTGGGTTAAAAGCTCTACCAGTATGCTAGATCAGTAAGAAACTTCTTGAATCTTTTTAACTGTATTTGTAAAAATTGGTAATATTTATCTCGAAATTTTGAGGATTTAACAAGAATATTTAGCATTGTGTCAGGCAAATATTCTTGATATACCTTTACAATCATCATCACGAACACTGACAGAACTTTGAGTGTGTGTGTGTAAAAGAGGGAAGGTATATGGATTTTGTTTTGGTTGGTTGTTTCGTGTACTCCTTTGCCAAGAGTAAAGATTTTAGTTTTGAGATAAGGAATGATAGTTGGGACTTAGCAATTTAAACATTTCACTGAGAAATCGCCCATGAAACCAAATCAAGCACTAACAAAACTAAGTCATCCCACAAAATGTACTTCTTGGGGTCATAGCACCAAATTTCAGCTTTAGGATAAACTGTGGCAATTCAGAAATTGGCATCACATCTTTGGCTTTGAAATAATCAAGTAAGGCAACTTGATTTTAAAATGGAATTGCAATGATTTAAATGAGTCTGTACCAAACACTGTCCCTCCATCTATAGATTTTTGTTTTTGTAAATTGGAAAGCAGAGACCTACACCCCAAAAACTGAAATGAAAATACTTAAAAATAATTGAAGCAAAGTCTTTATTACTATTTTTCCTGTCCAGATCATTATGTCTACTTTCCTTCACTCTTGGTATCCACAGGGTTTTATATGCCCCTGTGAACCATTTTCCAGCCCATATTATTCTTACAAAGAGAAGTCTGTTTTCTGAACTTCCCTTTGCACAGGGGTTTTCTGGAGCAATTTGCCTTTCCCTGTGGATATCTGAGAGGTCACACTGAGAATAAAATTAGCAAGTATACAACAAAAGCTAAAAAGGAAAGAAATAAAGAAAGAAAGAAAAACCTAAGCATTTAATGTTAAATGAGAGAGAGGTAGAGAAAGGCTAATAGAGTTTAAAGATCATGTTCTCATCCCAGAGAAAGCATAAATCTACCCTTCAAGGCAATAGGGAGATGCCAGTTTAAACCTCAGAGCAAGAGCTGACTTTATGTCAAGGTCATATTTCCAGGATTATCATCTTCTAGAATCAATAAAGCCCTGGCAGAAATGAAAAGACTAGTAAAATACAAGAGCGTATGAATGAGTTTGTGTATTGTCTAGGGTCTGAGAAAGATCTGAAGTAGTGCTTAATCTGTAGAAGAAAGAATGGATAATTGATTCATTTATATATTTCAAAATAGTTCCACAGTATATATTATTGTCATATTCAGGGAAAACAATAAAATTGGATTAATAAACATAAGTACCCACACACACGTACACACACACACACACACACACAGCTATCTGCCAAAGTGGCCACGACAAGCAGGTGCTGTGTCATACCACGGCTATTTTCCTTGCTCAAATGTTCCCCACTAGTGCAGGGATTACAGCAGAGAAAACTATTGCAACTTAAGATTCTAAAGTTTTCAGGGCAAATTTTAGGAAGGATCAGCTATTGATCTGAAAATCCATTGCGTTGGGGAGAGAAAGGCCAAGATGTTTATTAGTCTTTATCTTCTATGGCCTTGTTTTATAAGCTGCGGAACTTGATCCATTCAAAGGTTATCTAATCATGTTAGTGGGTCATGAAATAAATGTCTTGAAAACTGATAGGAATAAATGGAAGAGAAACAAATTATAGTGCAGGATATGTAATACAGAAATGTATTGGTTTTTTATTATTTATTTATTTTGAGAGCGAGCGAGAGAGAACTTGTGCACAGGGGTGCATGCATGTGGAGGAGGGGCAGAGAGAGGGGAAGAGAGAAAATCCCAAGCAGGCTTTCCACTGTGAGCTCAGAGCCCTACACAGGGCTCAGTCTCACAAATTGTGAGACCATGACCTGAGCTGTAATCAAGAATTGGATGCTTAACCAACTGAGCCACTCAGGGACCCCAGGAAAATATTAGGTTTAAAAAAATTATTTCAGAGGTTGGTGTGCATAGAAAAGAGGGAAAGAGGCAAACAATGTAACTATGATGCAAAATGCATTTTCTATTTGGCCCAGAGATAAAACTGATAAATACTGATCTGGATAATAAACCTGGGGAATGACTGAATTTGAAAGAAAACACCTATTTCTCCCACTTCACCCCATCACTAGAATTCACCCCTTACTTTAAGGTTGAAGTAACATGAAAGCATTTCCCCCACTCCTTTCACTGAACTTCTCACTAATTTGTGGATTATCTTGCCTCTCATGTCTGAAATTTTGTTTCAAAGTCACCTGTTACCATTGTGGCAGGAAAAGGGTCAAGAGAGACAGGAGAACACAGACAGGGTATATGTGCGGGGTGGGGGGTAGAAAAAGAAGAGCCCTCATTTCCACATTTGGTGTGGCAAAGATATATGAGTTTTGGCTGAGTCAGAGGATGCTATAGATGTTATATGGGGATTACCATCCTATGCACACCCACAAGAGGGCTGCAAAGTGGGGAGAGGTTCCCATCTGTTACAGGCTCTGCTGTGGCTTGCACTTGGCGGAAACAGTCTCTATGCCAGGAAACCCTAGAGGGGATGCCCAAAGTCTCTAAAAACTATCAAATGTACCGTCAGAGGGAACTCACACTGAAATGTCCCCTATAAAATAGAACACCAGAAGGAAAAGTAGGGAGCAGAGGAAGTGGGTGGGGAACTAACAGACTTATGCAACCCAAAAGATGCCTATGGAGTCAGGTCTGACCTGTACTGGGTTGGAAGGGAGAGAATTAAGAATCACACATGGGACCGTATCTTGAGATGATGTCCTAAAATGTCTTTAAAAAAGAATAGATGAGATTCTTTAAATAACAAAAAGTGCCTGAAGTATGGAATTAGACTGTTTTCTTTCAGAAAGCATAGTGGAAGCAGTTCCTGAAGAAAATAATATCACATATCTAGCCTCCACTGAACTGCACGTGGACAAACTCTATACACACATGCAAGCACACATGCACACACGGTCTAACACAATTATAAACCTTGAACCTATTTGGAAGATCCCCTTTGATTTTGCCTTACAGATTAAACTCACTGTAAGCCTTCATGATATGACAAGATGGTCACCTGGTGCCATTGCCATTTTAAGTTCACTTTTTAAAAAGGTAACCTATAGTCAAGATTAAGATGATCAAGGACACTATCAATGAAATTGCTAAGTGTCTCTATTTATGACCTAGCTCTGGTCCCTAATAGTTGTTCAACAAATTAAGTTACTTAACTTTTTTGGGTCTCAAATTGCTCCATCTATAAAATGGAGTTAAGAAACCTACATCTCATTGTGGTTGTTCTAAGGATAACCAATGATGATACATGCATAACATTCTTAGTAAGGCTGGTACATATCACCTACTGAATAAACAGCAGCTGTTATTATGATTATTGGGAAATATTAATGCTGTACAGATTAAGAGCTCAAAATGAGTGTATTCACTGAATTCAATACGCATTTTAGGGAGCTTGTCATGTGCAGTGATTATGAAAAGGAATAAAATTGACTCATTTGCCTTGTGTGAGGATACTGTAGAAAATACACTCACATATGTCAGAATTTCTCTCATAACAGTGGCCACATGACCATTTTACACATGTGAAGAAGAAGAAAAGAGTATATAACAGTGAGGAAGCCAGAAAAGACTTCAGGGAGTCTGTGAAATCAAACCTGGGTATTGAATTATGTGCAAGGTCAAAGCAGAGAGTCAGCTGATACATCAAAAGCAAAATAATTAATCTGAAAAGGGACAACATGGCACTTTTGGGGACTAGCCTGCCATATAAGCATCCACAGGTTAATTCAGTGCCTTCTTCCCTAGGCTCAGCATATTATGTATCTTCATAGCTTGTAAAAAGCTCTGTTGCCGTTGTTTTTCCAGAATAAAAAAGTCAAGTCAGAAAACTTCTGTTAGTAGTAACTATGTTAACTCAAGTCTTCAAGAGCTGAAACCACACTTTTAACACTACCTCCTAAAGGTAAGGAGGTCCTGGAGTAAAGGGACACGGGCTAGAAAGTTGGGCCAGAGTTCTTAAATACTGAGGCGGAATGTGACTCTGTCCAATGAGTGTCAATGACACAGATTTAGAACAACAACAACAAAAACAACAACAACAGACTAGGCATTACAAAGACTGTGTCCACCAAAGCATGTTCTCCTTATTAGAGCAGAATGAGAAAGACTGGAAGGGCCCATGCAGGACTCTAAGACCTGCAAACTTAGTGAGCATGAAAATCATACACAGAATCTGTACAAATCTAAAGATCCCGTGCATACAAGCCTGGGCTTCTGTGTGCATTACTGACTCTCTAGATGATTCTCACAGGCACCAAAGTATGAGAACCACTGGTCTGACAAGAGGTAGGGTGGGCATGACCTAGAGTCATGGCCCTGGGAGTATGAGGAGAGAGCAAGAGGAGAATCACAGATAAAAAAGTGTACCAAGAGGCTAGATTTACTTAATATGTCTCTACTTCTTGAATGATAGAGTTTGTTTCAAACAAAAGGATAGAAAATTATTTCTGGTGATCTTCATTGTATCTTAGTGATGTGATAAGGAACAGGAGAAATTATCCAGAACTGAGAGTTCGAGTTCTTATAACCCTTGGAACTCTTCTGTTCACTAACTATTCAAGAGAGAGTTTTCTTCAGAAGAATGAAGTGTTTGATTAGGATGTTTTCTAAAGTCCCATTTAGCTCTAAATCGACATATAATTTGTAATAAAACTTAAATATTAATATGAATTGCAGTGTAAATGAGGTACTTGAAATTCTTCACTGGAAAACGTGAGAATAACAAAGATTAGAAATATATGTGCCATTGGACAGGCAGACTCATTTGTAAGTAGAAAGTATGTTATTGTATTTTCACATAGATTTAATAAAGGTGAAATAATACACACATTCTTATTTTAAGCTACTGAGTTTAAGTTACTTTTCTGTATTTTTTTATGTTTACCTATCTATCTATCTAATTATTTATTTCTCATGAACCATAAGATCATGACCTGAGCCGAAATCACTACCGAGGTGCCCCACTTTTCCGTATTTCATAAACTTAGATCGGTAATTATGTGTAAATAATTTATTCTTTAGTCTACAGATCTATCCAAATTTTCTACTACAGAATTTTAAATGTCTCAGTTTTAATTCTACTGGAAACACAGTTGCATATAGGCTAATAAAAGTAGAGAACTCCCAGGAAGGAAATGACATAGTTCAAATAATAAATTACAGTTTTCATCCTTTTTTTTTTACTTTTTTTTTTAACGTTTATTATTTTTGAGAGACCAAGCATAAGCGGGGAAGGGGCAAAGAGAGAGAGGGAAACAAAATTTGAAGCAGGCTCCAGGCTCTGAGCCATCAGCACAGAGCCCAATGTGGGGCTCCAACACACAGAGCGCAAGATCATGACTCGAGCCGAACTGACTGAGCCATCCAGGTGCCCCTTCATCCTTCTTTTTTACTGTTTGGAACACTGAATCATCTTTCTCATCTCACCCTCCATTGCACTGGCTTGCTTCTGCTAACTCAGTTAATTAAATTAACTAATTTTCATCTCACTTTTAAAACTTTCAGGTTAATTCATTGGTTCTCAATCCTTGAGACTGAGTTTACAGACATTAGAGATTGAAAAAGTACTCAGTGTATTTCTTTCCCAGCACACCATAAGCAGTGTTAGAGCATTATGGATATTTCTCCTCATAGTCTTTATATGTCTATAGTTTCACATCTTTACAATTATTTTGATACCAAAAAAGTATCCCCCAAAAAATACAACCAAAAAAAAATATAACCAGACCTCGGGTGTTTCAATATAATCTCTTTTATTATGATTCATTTTTCACTAAATGTAACACTTACTAAAATGTAAATGTTTACAATAATATAATACGTTTATAAAGCTCCCTCTCTCCAAAGACTAAAACAATAAGAGCTTATTAGAAAAAATCCTAAAGAAATAAAAGTACACAAAATTGAAATTTGAGTAATAGAATGGTAAGTGTTCATGATAGGAGCACTAGCTACAAAAATTAAGAAAAAAGTATAAAATGGCTGAGCAAACTGTGGTATAGCCATACACTGGGATAGTATTCAGCATGAAAACAAAAGGACTACTGATACATACAAAACCATGAATGAAAATCAAATGCATTACGTTAAGTAAAGAAGCTAATCCCTAAAGCCTACATATCACACGATTTTATTTTTATGACAACCTGGAAAGGGCAAAACTATAGACAAAAACATGTCAGTACATATGAAGAACTGATAGTCATGGAATATGACCAAAGAGGGCCAACACAGCATTCTGGGAAACTCTGCTGTATTTTAATTGTGATATGCATTTGACAAAAGTGAGAACCATTCACTAACAAGAATGAACTTTGCTGTATGTGAATTACATCTTGATAAACTTGACAAAAGGAAAAAAAAAAGCTCGAATTCCAGATGAAAGAATCAGCATATTTCTTTACTGCAAGAGAAGTATTTCTAAATGATTGCAAGTATTCGGAAACTGAAACTCACTCTGGCAAATAATTTTTGCCCAAAATTATTTTCTGCTAAAACTCATCCGTACTGAAATGAAAAACACAATTTCTTTAATTCATTCAATTCCTAAAATCTTACATCTTCACATAACTCAGATTATCCAGAACACATTTTATGTAACTTGAGAAAAAGGAAGACTATGCATAGTTCAGGTATAACTCTAAACAACAATTTAAAATTTAATCTTTAGATCAATCCCATCCAAGTGTCCTGATGTCATAATAAAGCAAGATGTAGAGTCTCCATGCATTCAGAGTGTATAAAAATGTCCTGGGAATATGGATATTTATATGGAGTTTCCAACTTTTAATATAAATATGAAATGTGCTTTGGTATCTACAGTTAACATTTATGTGCTCTGGTTTGGTGATTTCTTGTTATGTTTGGACTTACTTGAAATTCATAGTTCTTTAGACAGGAACACATCCATTCTGCCATACAGATAGCTTAACCCAGTACAATTGGTTATACAAAGTTAACTCCATTAACAAGCAAAATCCGAGGTCCAAATAAGTGATTTCAAGCAGCAACTTCTGCTCTGAAATCAACTTCCTCCTCCAAGATATTTAATTAAATTGTGCTTCCTTTAACTACTATTGGAAATACTGAATTGATACAACAGTTATAAGTAATCAAGATGAGCATTTCAATAACTCTGTTATAGACAGAAGTCCTCAGTGAAGTGTCATTTCAAAAGTACTAAGTATTTCATACTTAAATATGATTACTTAACACAATATTATTGACATTTTGAATATTTTGTTCATGTTTATTAAGTTTTATTTTGCTATGTGGACAGCTGAAACACATAAGTATTAAATTTTTTTTAATGTTTTATTTATTTTTGAGAGAGAGAGAGAGAGAGAGCTTGAGCAGGATAGGGTCACAGAAAGAGGGAGACACAGAATCTGAAGACAGGCTCCAGGCTCTGAGCTAGCTGTCAGCACAGAGCCTGATGCAGAGCTTGAACCCACGAACTGCGAGATCATGCCCTGAGCCGAAGCCGGACGCTCAACCAACTGAGCCACCCAGGCGCACCTATAAGTATTAAATTTTAAAATATGGGTTTACTATATCTGATATTATTTTCATGGAAATATAGTAGAGAACCACATGATGACTAAGTGGCAACTTTTTTGACTCAAAACAGAAACAGAAGATCTCATTGCCTTCCTTTTCTCACAGTGTCTTTGCAGAAATGTGTCAAATGCAACATAACAGCTTGGCATATATTCACACATATATACAACTCACAAAGATATACATCTAGAGCTGTTAAGTAATTAAATTTCTTAATAAAGAATGCACTGATAGTACATGATAAACAAACTGTGACAGAAAATAATACTTAGCAAGTCTAGCTCACCCACTACCAGAATTTGCTCACTTCATCATGACAACTAAATCTGCAAACCAGGCAAATGACAACAGCATTCTAAGTGACAGGATACTTATCATATACACTCTGTTAAGGAGTAAGTAAAACTGAATGCAAGTTTTGTTGATGAGTTCTGCCAACAGCTTGCATTGCTGTCAGCTGACATATTTGACAACCAGAGTTTGGATGGAGATGATACTGTCAGAGAGTCAGAGGAAGTGGTCACCTGCCAAGTGGAACAAGCACTGGAAAAGAATGAGATAAGAACAGTCTCTTCAATCCAGACATGAAACCCAGGGCCCGTCGTTGAACTCTCACCTTTACCCTTTGCAACATGTACAATGGTATTTAATCTACCATTATAAGTTTTAACTTTTTTCCTTAATATTTTTAAACATCATTTACCTACATGAAATATACAAATTCCTGAAAACACCCAACCTACCAAGACTGAATCAGAAAGAAATATAAAATCTGAGCAGACCAATTACTAGAAAGGAGATTGAATCAGTAATCAAAAATATCTCAACAATGAAAAGACAAGGAACAAATGGCTTCACTGGTGAATTCTACCAAACAGTTAAAGAAGACTTACTACCAAATCTTCTCAAATTCTTCCAAGAAGAAGAGGAGGGAATATTTTCAAACTCATTTTTTGAGACCAGTATTACCATGAAATAAAAACAGAGAAGGACACTATAAGGAAAGAAAAACACAGGCCAACATCCCTAATGAAAACAGATGCAAAACCCTCACAAAAGTATTCACAAACAATATTGAATAGTACATTAAAAGGATCAACTACAATGATTAAGTGGGATTAATTTCTGGGATGCAAGGATGGTTCAACATATGAAAATCAATAAATGTGATACACCACATTAATGAAAGATAAAAATCATGTGGTCATCTAAACAGATGCAGAAAAAGCACTTGACAAAATTCAACATCACTTTGTGACAAAGACACTAAAGCAAACTGGGTATAGAAGAAAAATACTTTTATACAATAAAGCCCACAAATGACAAGCCCACAAGCCAGCATCATACTCAAGGGTGAAAACTGAAAACTTTTCCTCTAAGTTTCAGAACAAGACAAAGATGCCTACTCTTGGCACTTTATACAACATAGTCCTGGAAACCCTAGCCAGAGCAATTAAAATAAGAAAAAGAAATAAAAGGCATTCAAATCAGAAGGAAGAAGTATAATTTTCTGTTGCAGATGATATGATACTACACGTAGAAAATGCAAAAAAACTTCATCAAAAAATTGTTAGACTAATAAATTAATTCAAAAAGTTGCCTAATACAAAATAAACAAACAAAATTCATTTATATATATATTTTTAATCTATTTGTTTTTTTTAATGTTTATTTATTTTCGAGAGACAGAGAGACAGAGCATGAGCAGGGGAGGGTCAGAGAGAGAGGGATACACAGAATCTGTCAGCACAGAGCCTGATGCAGGGCTTGAACCCATGAACTGTGAGGTCATGACCTGAGCCGAAGTCAGACGCTCAACCGACTGAGCCACCCAGGCGCCCCTTATATTTCTTTTTTTAAAAAATGTCTATTTATTTAGAGAGCAAGAAAGAGAATGAGTGGGGAAGGGGCAGAGAGAGAAGGAAAGAAAGAATCCTAAGCAGGCTCCAAGCTCAGCACGGAGCCTGATACAGGGCTCAATCTCATGACTGTGAGAACATGACCTGAGCTGAAATCAAGACTCAGACACTCAACTGAATGAACCATCCAGGTGCACCCATTTCCTTTCTGTACACTAAAAATGAACAATGAAAAACAGAAACTGGAAAAAGAATCCCATTCACAATAGCATC
Organism: Cryptoprocta ferox; assembly: GCA_028646485.1. Lineage (NCBI taxonomy): Eukaryota > Metazoa > Chordata > Mammalia > Carnivora > Eupleridae > Cryptoprocta > Cryptoprocta ferox. Next base: position 13,132,626 of record CM053578.1, read on the forward strand.
AAGAATAATACAATACTTGCAATAACTATAACCAAATAGGAAAATCTGTAGACTGAAAATCACATGGCATTGATGAGAGAATTGTAGAAGACACAAATAAGTAGAAAGATATTCCATGGTCCAGAAGTGAAAGAACCAATGTTAAAACTCTCCATACTGGGACACCTGGCTGTCTTAGTTGGCAGAGCATGAGACTCTTAATCTTGGGGTCACGAGTTTGAGCCCCATGTTGGGTGTGGAACATCCTTAAAGATAATGTCCGTACTACCCAAAATAATCAAGAGGTTCAATGCAAGCTCTATCAAAATTTTGATGGCATTTGTTTTTACAGAAATAAAAAAACAACTGTCCTAAGATTCAAGTGGAAGAAAAAAAGACCCCAAATACCCAAAGCAATCCTGATAAAGAAGAACAAAGGTAGAAGGTCACACTTCCTAATTTCAAACTATATTACAATCTGCAGGAATCAAAACAGTATGCTATGGGGCAGCTGGATGTCTCAGTCAGCTAAGTGTCTGTCCCTTGACTTTGGCTCAGGTCATGATCTTGCAGTTCATGAGTTCCAGCCCTGCATGAGGCTCTACACTGACAATAAATAAATAAACTTTCAAAAAAAAATAGTATGCTACACACAAAAAATCGATAGAAAAAATAGCACAATAAGAACCCCATATATTTACGTTCAATTAATTTTCAACAAAGGAGCTGAAAATACAATAGGAAAAGCATAGTCTCTTCAATGAACAGTGTTAGAAAAACACAAGAGCCACAAGCAAGAAAATGAAAATGGACAACCATCTTATACCATATACAAAAACAACTCTTAATGGATTGAAGACTTGAAGATAAAACCTGAAACCTAAAACTCCTGGAAAAAAACATATGGGATACAAGACCTTGATACTGGTCTTGGCAATGAATTTTTAGATTTGATTCCAAAAGCAAAGGCAACAAAAGCAAAAGCAAACAAGTGGGCCTACATCAAACTAAAAATCTTCTGCATAGTAAAGGAAACCATCAACAAAACAATGTACCATTCCTCTATAATGAGGAGAAAATTTGCAAATCATGTATCTGACAAGGGGTTAATATCCAAGACATATATTACTCATACAACTCAATAACAACAACAAAAACACCAATTTTAAAAAGGGGCAAAGTATCTGAGTTCCCATTTTTCCAAAGACGTTCAAATGGCAAACGAGTAAACAAAATGGTACTCAACATCACTAATCATCAGGGAAATTCAAATCAAAACCACAATGAGATATCACCTCATACCTTTTAGAATATCTCTTATGAAAAAGCCAGGATATAATAAATTCTGGCAAGAATGTGGAAAAAGGGAACCCTTGTGCACTGTTGGAGTAATATAAACTGGCACAGTCACTATGAGAAATTAAAAAAAGAACTACCATCACCAAAACTAAAAGGCAACCAACAGAATGGGAGAAGATATTTGCAAATGACATATCAGATAAAGGGTTAGTATTCAAAATGTATAAAGAACTTATCAAACTCAACACCTAAAAACCAAATAATCCAGTGAAGAAAGGGCAAAAGATATGAATAGACACTTCTCCAAAGAAGACATCCAGATGGCCGACTGACACATGAAAAAAATGCTCAACATCGCTCATCATCAGGGAAATCCAAATCAAAACCACAATGCGATACCACCTCACACCTGTCAGAATGGCTAAAATTAACAACTCAGGCAACAACAGATGTTGGTGAGGATGCAGAGAAAGAGGAACTCTTTTGCACTGCTGGTGGGAATGCAAACTGGTGCAGCCACTCTGGAAAACTGTATGGAGGTTCCTGAAAAAATTAAAGCTAGAACTACCCTATAACCCAGCATTTGCACTACTAGGTATTTATCCAAGGGATCCAGGTATGCAGTTTTGAAGGGGCACCTGCACCCCAATGGTTATAGCAGCACTATCAACAATGGCTAAAGTACGGAAAGAGTCCAAATGTCCACTGATAGATGAATGGATAAAGAAGATATGGTGTATGTATACAATGTAGTATTATCCTGTAATCAAAAAGAATGAAATCTTGCCATTTGCAACTACATGCATAGAACTAGAGGGCATTATGCTAAGCAAAATTAGTCAGAGAAAGACAAATATCATATGGCAATACTCATATGAGGACTTTAAGATACAAAACAGATGAACATAAGGGAAGGGAAGCAAAAATAATATAAAAACAGGGAGGGGGACAAAACATATCTTTATATCTCTTTATATCCCTTTTTATATCACAATGGCCAATGTGTATAAACAACCTCAGTGTCCATCTCTGAATGAATGGATAAAGAAAAGGTGGCAAATATACACAATAGAATATTATACAACCTTAAAAACAAAGAAAATCCTTCCATTTTCAGCAACACAGATGAGCCCAGAGGCCTTATTCTAAATGAAATAAGTCAGAGAAATAAAACGTTGCATAGTACCACTTATACGTGGAATCTGAAAAAGTTGAATGCATAGAAACAGATAGTAGAATGCTGGTGTCAGTAGTTGTGAAGTGGGGGAAATAAGGAGAGGTTGGTAAAAAAGATGCAAACTTTCAGTTTAAGATGAATAATGTCTGAGGATCTAATGTATAAGATGGCAACTATAGTTGATAACACTATGTTATATAATTAAATTTTTCTAAGAGAGTAGAACTTAGGTGTGCTCACCAAAACCAAACAAAAAGGTAATTATGAGGCAATGGATGTGTTAATTAATACATAGATGCTTCTCCTCCATGAAAGGATGGAAGGAATTCTTCCACAATGTATTCATATATCAAATCATTTTGTTATACACTTTAAATATATTACAATTTTATTTGTCAACTATATCTCAATAAAGCTGATTAAAGTTATTTAATTTTGATCCACAGAAAACAATGTGTTGATAATATTTTTAATTTTTTTTTCTAATTTTTTTTTGAGAGAGAGCAAGCATGCACACTCATGAGCAGGGGAGGGGCAGAGAGAGAGGCAAGAGAGAATCCCAAACAGGTTCCATGTTGTCACCACAAACTCCAACATGGGGCTTGATCCCATGAACTGTGAAATCATGACCTGAGCCAAAATCAAGAGTCAGATGCTTAACTGACTGAGCCATGCAAGTGCCCTGATATGCTGATTACTTTTTTAAAAATAGGGGAGGCAAACAAGGGATGGGCTAAATGGGTGATGGGTATTAAGGAGAGCACTTGTGATGAGCACTGGGTGTTTATATGTAAGTGATGAGTCACTAAATTCTAGTCATGAAACCAATATTGCACTGTATGTTAAGTAACTAGAATTTAAATGAAAACTTGACACAAAATAAATAAATAGATACAGGTAAAGAAAAAAGTATACAGAGTACTTATAGCAACCGACAAATGATTACTGTTAATATTTGATTTACATTTATCTATATCCATTAATATATTTCCCTAGGTAATGTCTTTCAAGTCCACAGTTTCAACTGTCAGCTATCCATAGTTGACTCACAAATCTACATCTCTAGCCCAACTATTACCACCAAGTTCCAGATCTGTATATTCATTTGCTTTGGTTTCAACATTTAGATGTTTCAAATGCACTCAGCAAGATGAAAATCAAGTGCCTGCCTGGTCATTGCCCTCACTTGGTCCTTGTTCAGTGTCACCCATCTTAGAAAAGGGTCTCACCTTCCATATAGGTGATCCGTCAAAATCTGAGGCCTCTGGGTTTTTTTTTTTTTAAATTTTATTTATTTTGAGAGAGAGAGAGAGAGAGAGCGCGCGTGCAAAAAGAGAGAGAGGGAGAGAGAGAGGGAAAGGGAGAATCCCAGGCAGGCTCTGCGCTGGTCAGTGCAGATCTCAATGCAGGGTTTGAACTCATGAACTATGAGATCATGACCTGAGCCAAAATTAAGAGTCAGACTCTTAACTAAGCCACCCAGGTACCCCATCATAAATCTGAGGCCCCTTTAACACCTTCCTCACACTTCTCCGCAACCAATCAATCACAAAGGCAATCTAATTTGCTTGTTAACCATCTCATCTTTTCTCCATCTTTACTGTCCTCTCTCTGGTTCAAGCTATCACGATCTGTCCTCTGCATTATTTTACAGCCTTATAACTGATCTTGCTGACTTTCTTGCTTCTCTTGAAAACTCCTCACCAGAAACATCAGAGGAATGTACGTAAAATGCCAACAGGCCAATGGTTTTATCTTATTTTTAGGATAAAAACCAAAGTCTGGAATCTCAAAAATAGACCTTTGGTCTGTCTCCAACCTAAAAGGTGAGTATAGCTTGGTGAAAAAGATTCAATCTGGATACAAAGCCTAGCCCTGCCAGGACTGTGTGATCAGGGGTAAATTTTTAATTTTAGTGTTATTATCTGTAGAAATGAAAATAGCCATATCTACCTCATCTACCTCAAAAGTTTCCAATAGTATTTTATGTAATAACTGTATAATGCTTGATACAGAGTAAATATTTAATATTTGCCATCTAGGAATTTTTCCTATTACCTTTTTTTCCAGTTCAACCTCTCTCACATTCTCTGTTATTCTCTAACCTCTAGTCACCTATGCCTTATTTCCATTTCTAGGTTTAAAAAAAAAAAGCCATATAACCTTTTTTCTTCTCCTTCCCTATATTCTGAATGCACATAGTTAATTCTTAATTCTCCCATCCATCAGATTTTAGGAAGGCCAATTAGATCAGATACTATTTTTGCCTATTTTGCTAAGACCACACTTATTTTCACAGTGCTTCATAGTTGTAACTATGTTCATTCATATGCATATTTACTTCATTGAGGTTCTTCATTGAACAGATCATAAACCTAAAGGGGGCTAAAGTCATGCTAGTTTGGGATCCCCACTGGCACCTTAGCACCCATAACACTACCCAATACATTATAAGAGCTGAATAAATGTTTACTGAATAAATTAAAAATGTGATTTTCAGCTTTTATATTAATGGATACAATTCTATGATATCATTTTAATGGTTTCATTAATGTCTCAAAGTATTTATATGGCATGATTTATTAAAGAACATATTTCAATGAGAGGGTAAGTTATCTTCCAAATTCCATGCTAAGTACCAGTGTGATAACCATTCTGGAGCACCACTGTGCACATTATTAATCACATTTTGTAGAAAAGTCTCAGAGCTTCCTCTCCAGTATTTTTTGCCCATCAGTCTGATCCCAACAGCTTTCTTTTTCATAGGGTTTCCTCAAACTTTCTAGTATATTACTGCTGCTAGACTACGTTCTTTTCTAAGAGTTTCTTTTTGGTTTCATATGTTTCATTTAATCTTTTTCTGTCTTTCAGGGGGAAATGCCTGATGCTCGGTCATCACCTCGGACACATTCTACTAAAACTATCACTTTTTTTCCCTCAATTTGCTATAATATGCATTATCTAATTTTTAGTATCCTATATACTTAGTGGTCTACACCTAGGACTGTTAGTCTATCCACTTTCAGGAAATCTAGCTGGATTCGGAATTGAAATTACTTGTCAAAGCCCTCTTAACAAGTGATAGGCACAACCATCATTATTAAACTCATGCTTTCTAGCTCTTTCACTGGGCCTTGCATCCCTCCCCAGGGCACTGTGACAATGTTACTCTGTATATTACCCTAATCCCATTTGTTAAAAAGAATACACACACACACACACACACACACACACACACACACACATGCCTCTAAAACTTAGAGTATGTTTTACATTCGAGGCCACTATGCCACATTTTTTATTAAAAATTATCACTGGTTTATTTACTATTTTTCTGCCTAACTAGAAGCATATCAAGGAATACACACACACACACACACACACAAACACGTACACACATTATTGTGCAGCCCAATACTGCCAGATTAGTATTATTTCAAAAGTTTGAAAATCTGTGTTTCTTTGTGAAATTGTTAAATGTTGTTAACAAATTCTAACAACCACAAAATACACGCTGTGGGCCAAAAAAAAATACATATTGGAGTACACATGCAATATATAACTCATTTGGACTAGGTTGGACAGTTTGTAATATCTGATGTGTTAATACCTTTTGATGTTTTAGATTCAAAATAAATAGTATAATTGACTGTGTAATATTTTAGTTACATAAAAATTAAATTATATTTATATATGTATATATGTATATTTTTTGAAGAATGATATGATGATTAAAAGTAAATTATGTGAACTACATGGTACAGCATCTGGGATAGGAGGAGTAAACTACTGTTACTACATCTCCCTTTTGAACTTCTCAAGAATCATCAAAGGCACAGTGTGTTGTTTTGTCTTGGTTTTGGAAATGCCAATTAAATAAATTCCCAGATAAAGCAGCCTCAATAATTTCTCAAGCTCGGGGCACCGGGGGGGCTCAGTCAGTTGGGCTTCCAACTTCAGCTCAGGTCATGATCTCATGGTCTGTAGGTTCGAGCCCCGCACTGGGCTCTGTGCTGACAGCTCAGAGCCTGGAGCCTGCTTCTGATTCTGTGTCTCCTCCCCTGCTTGTTCATTCTCATTCTCTCTCTCTCTCTCTCTCTCTCTCTCTCTCTCTCTCTCTCAGAAATAAACAAACATTAAAAAAAGAATTTTAAAAACAATTTCTCAAGCTCATCTGTGTGACATATTGTTCCCTATCAAGGACTAGTTAGGTCTACACCATACATACCTGCAAACAGATGACAAAAATTCTTCCTGATGCATTTTTTCTTAGAATAATACTGAACTCAAGGTGTCCTTCATTAGACCACATGGGAAAATCTACACAAAGGTAACAAAATGGAAATACCTATTTTTTCTCCTTATCACTATCCTAGATGAACTCACAAAGTCAGTATTTGGTAGTGATGATGCCTACAATTTTGCTAGCTACACAGATTACAATGGTGTATTGAACAAAGTAGACAATGTTAAATAATGACTAAGAGTATAAACTGTGGGGTGACACTGGCTTCAACCATTTACCCTCGACAATACCAAGGGAAATGGGCAATTAAATCTCCCTGAGTATCAGGATCTCCATCTATGTAATAGGAAATTTACTTCCTATGGGCTAAAGTGAAGATTAAACTGGATGATCCTTATAATGACCACAGTGAGCATTCAATAAATGCTAGTCATTGGTGGTATTATTAGAACCACTGCCAGCACTTTACCACAGTAAATTAATTAGGTTGGGCTAACTGGCTCATACCTCTCTAGCTGATGATGATGGATGATAAATTCTGATGAAAAAATCAATCACTCATCTTTTATGAAAAATTTTTTCTTTGTTAATATGAGTAAAGGCAAGGTAGCATCATTAAAAGGCATGACAATAAGCCAGTTCGGTTGTGTCTTCTTCCCAACTCATTTCCAAGGCAACTGTGAGTCTCTGGTCAGTCTTTAATGTTCTGTCCCTCATAGTTTGGCTAATGACATTTGTGGCTATTTTGTTTTCTTATTACTAAGTTTTCTCAGCTTTTAAATTAGGAATTTATACGAACCTGTGTTAGGTACCAAATATGACAAATATCAATCATCTTGATGATTGATGAATATGGTACCCTATTGTTATTATTGTTGTCATTATTCCTTATGGACAAGGAATAGCCCCTATAAGCTTCAGGACCATGAACAACACCATGATTTTTTTATTACTAAGTTTTCTCAGCTTTTAAATTAGGAATTTATACAAACCTGTGTTAGGTACCACATATGATAAATACCAATCATCTTGATAATTAATGAATATGGCACTCTAATTATATTGTTAATATTCTTTATGGACAAGGAAGCCCTTATGGGCTTCAGGACCATGGACAAGAAAGATCAGTAATAAAATAACGGTATATATAAGTAAAATAAATATAGAAAAGTGCTTAGAATCAGAGCTGGAAATCTTGAACCATGTAAATACACACATATACTCAAGGCTGAGATACAAAAGTTAACTGCATCCCTATTATGTAATAAATTGTGGGGAAATAAATGCACTATAATTTTCCTCATTTTCAAGGAGTTCACTGTCTGGAAACCAAAATTATTCAACCTAGAAACTCAGATACAAATAGGCAAATGCAAACCTGTCTTATGAGTGCTTATTATCTTAGGCTGTAGAATTAAAACTTGTTTCCACTTTTTTAAAACTATGTAACTGTGAACTCTCTCTGGTCATGTTTATCATCTATAAAATGGAGATAATAGTTACCTTAGACACTAGGATAAATGAGACAGTGCATGTTACCACTGAACACAGAGCCCAGTGTATAGTAAGCACTCAATGTGATTTGGTGGGCAATGATCATGGCTATTAAGGAGGCGTAATATTAATTCTTCCAGCACAAAAGGGTTAATCGATTTCAATTTCAACATACCATGTTGGCCCCCTTTAGGAAAAAATATAAAAACTACATTGTGTCTCTCTTAATTGAAACCCAATTTAATTCAATAGCATTGTTTGTTTAAATTATGTCCAAAAAACAGTCATCGCAAAACTGATTCAGTTCATGAACATTAAGGAACCAACATTAGACATGGGAAATTGGAAGTATAGTTTACTACAATTATTTCCAGTGTACACTAATCTACAGAGGATTTCCTTGGCATGAGAAGAAAGCCAAGGATTTTACTCACAACATTCTCAAAGGAAAAAAAAAATACCTGGAAGACATGGCCTGGTACAGTGGACTGAAAGGGAACAAGATCTTACTGCTTTCAACTAATTTATTTTACAGGAGACTGGAATCTTTATAGCATTAGAATTACATAGATTATGCTGTGCTTTTTTAAGGGGGGATTGGTTGGGGAGCTTAGGAAAACCTTCAAAGAAATAAATGCATTTGTTGATTTACCAATGGACTTTACTTTCTTCACAAAATTTGACAGCAGCTGGCTGCTGCTGTAAATCTTATGCCAGTATGATAACCAGAAACCATATAACTTAAAATGTATTTTTCCTAAGGTGTATATTTAAATGTCATGCTTTAAAGACGCCAGGTATTAGCAGAAGCAAGAAAAGACAAGTTTTCCTAGAAAATGTAAGGAACCTACAGAACTTGCTCGCTATGCACTGATTAAAATCACAAAAAAGATATGGAGGGTTAAAGACCATGCTTCAAGAAGAATCAAACCCTCTTTCTTTTTTTTTTCCCCCACGAGCTCAAAGCTACTTATTGCTTGAGTTCAATTTTTTACATATATTTGACAGCTAAGTTGCAGGGGCCTCAAAGTAACATTTTACACAGGCAAAGGCAAAAATAGTAATTGTGTCCTTTGGAATACATGTCAAAAAAACTGTATCAAGAAAACAAAACTCCATATAAAATATTCAGTTCACCTCAACACATGTTTATCCAAGCTTAATCTTCTCAAGGAACTAGGAACTAACTCTCTGACAAAACATTCATAATTAATTAAAGTGTTGGAATTGTGCCTGTCCTTGAAAAGAATACAATCTCCTGGGTGAGAGACAAAAACAATAACAACAAAGGTTACGAGACATATGACAAGTAGGCAAAACAGAGCATAGAGGAGGTGTATTTAAACCTAGCTAGAAGTATGAGAGGTGATGTCTGAGCTAAGACTTGAAGTAAGTAAATTAGACAAGTAAGGCAACGACAATCCTAGATATGAGTAACCAATAACTGTGAGAAAGGACAAAAACACATGTGAATCATTTGTGTGTTTGAGGAGACAAAATGGCTTCAATAGATAGACTGTTGGGCAAAGTGACAGGAATCAACACCAGTGATGTAGTTTTCAAAAGAGCTTGATTTTCATATGTGGGTATCAGAGGCTTTAGGATAGGTGATGGGTGGCAGTGAGGTAAACTAAGATTGAATGCATATCTGCTAAGTCCCTCTGGCAGCATTTTTGTAATGTGTATTTATTTATTTTGAGAGAGAGAGAAATACAGGCGTGCACCCTTGTGAGCAGAGATGGGGAAGAGAGAGAGAGAGGGAGAGAGAATCCCAATCAGGCTCCACACTGTCAGCACAGAGCCCAATGCGGGCTCGATCTCACAAATGGTGAGATCATAACCTGAGCCCAAACTGAGAGTCAGATGCTTAACCAAGTGAGCCACCCAGGTGCCCCTCTATGCCAGCATTTTGTAAAGGAATGGCACTCTTCTTTATTCACCCTAAATTAATAAAATACCTATGTCCAGAACACATGTTAGCTACTGAGGAAAGACCAATACATAGCAAGGTATTACTATATGGAAAGAGTCCCAATATAAGAGAGGAAGTAGTCTACAAGCAAAAAGTTAAAACAAAAATATCAAAAGTTCTAAGTAAATAATAGTAAGTGCCACTTACAAAAATAGAATATTAAGTGAGCTTTCCATGACAAGCACGTTATACATGTTTACTGTGCACTGTTATTTATCACTCCCAAAAGAAGTCCAGTTACTGTTATTAAATAGCTACTATTCTATCGTTTTACAGATGAAGAAATCAAGATTTAAAGCCATGAGATGGTTACCCCAAGTTCAAACAGCTGGTAATTAGCAGACCTAGGATTCACAATTAACTTGTCTGATGCCTAGTCTTTGCTCTTAATTATGAAATATCTTGGTAGAATCTTGTGACAAAAACAAGTCACCTAGGAGAAGATGGAAAATTAATATGTGAATTAGGTCTTGAAGATTAAAAGAAGCTTATCTGACAGACAGAAGGATAAATCCAAATAGATGCTACATATTGATTTAAAAGCTATATTGCAATTAAACTCTTAAATATTTTAATGCATGTTTTTGATTATGCTAAGTCAAACATATGTATATTTATAAAATCAATCACTGAAACTTGTGAAGTTCTGTGCAAATGAGGTAATACTCTTGGGTATGTTTATCTCCCAAAAGGATTCCTGCAACTGTAGCGGAATCGGAATAATAAAGCTTTTCATCAACTTGCTGAAAGCCAGGGTTGTCATGAAACCATCTTCATGGGAGGTAGCTTTCATTCCTTACATTGACTTGGCACGCAGACCAAACCCCCATTCATTCCACAGCCACAACTGATCTCAATTTGCATGGCACTCTACAACCCACTGGCCACATGTGCCAGGATGTTGTGTGACAGTCTCAAGTCTGCTGCCCAGTTCCTGTCCATGGAAGTCTTGCTTCCCAAACAGAATTTCTCTACATAACTCGAGTCCAAATGTTAAATACTGTTGAAGAAAATTATGTGCCCCTAGGTTTTTTTATTTAAAAAACAGCATTTGGCCTATGTTTTCCATCTGTAAATCCTGCCCTTATTTCAGTGCTTTAGAGACCCAAGTCAGTTTATTGAGCTCATAAATATTCCTAAAAACTCTAGTGATTATAGTAGGCACTAAAATAATAGTAATCTAGTACCTATACAACTAAGCTTATCATTATACTACTCAGGACATGGATATCTGCCAGTCTTGTTGAACATATTGTAAACTATAATGCATCTATTACTATTCACAGGACTAAGCACATGGATGTAACAAACATAAATATTAATTGCAGGACTACAACTAGAAACAAAACAAGGTATAATTAGGACAAGATCACAAATAAAAATACGGATCTTATTTTCTCCTACCAAAATTCATCAAACAACAAAATTACATGAAACACAAACATCAGAGAATCCACTTTTGAATAACAAGGAATAAATACAAGAAAAATAATATCTTAGACTGTATGGAATAATAAACTGTGTATTATTTGTCAGAATAAAGATGGAAAAGAAGGCACATATAGATCCATGAAGACTTAATATAAAACATATGCTGAAGCCTGAAAGGTGAATATTGATCACTCTCATTACCCCTTTTCACTTTAAGTAGGTGAGAGAGGGTAAAAACACAGGGATGTTCTAATGAGCAAGAAATTTGCAAAATGGGTCTATATTTGAATTGGTAGTCTCAGTTTTTCCTAAATTAATGCTAGTAGAGAACAAGGCTTCCTACTCCAAGGTATCTCTTATTAATTATGAGATAAAGCATGTGAAATGAAGTTGCATTGTATCCTTATAGGGCCAGAGATGGATAAATACCCCAGCTACAAAAAAGGAGTCCTCACTGAAGACTTTCCTCTCATCTTGGAAATTCTACTCTCCTGTAACTGCACATTATCCCCTCAATTATATTCTATAGGCCATAAAAGGGTTATATTAAGAATACATTTAAATGACAGAGTGATAAAAATTACATATTTATGAGCATGGTTAGTCTCATGACTACTTTGTAATGACATAATGGGTGGGTCTACTTTGTAATGACATAAATGAACTGTTCATATGATTCTGAAAGAGAAGTAAAATAGGCTCTTTTTATTCCATATAATAAACTCAATGTGAATAATTCAAGCATTCCTCAGAATGAAATATAGAACTCACTGAACTTAAGACACAACATATATAACCATGTTAGCTTAAGAATTTGTGAACAATGGACTTCAAGCTGTATTACAAACCTATCATCATCAAGACAGTATGGTACTGGCACAAAAATAGACACTCAGATCAATGGAACAGAATAGAGAACCCAGAAATGGACCCACAAACATATGGCCAACTAATCTTAAACAAAGCAGGAAAGAATATCCAGTAGAATAAAGACAGTCTCTTCAGCAAGTGGTGCTTGGAAAACTGGACAGTAACATGCAGAAAAATGACCTTGGACCACTTTCTTACACCATACACAAAAGTAAACTCAAAATGGATGAAAGACCTAAATGTAAGACAGGAAGCCATCAAAATCCTCGAGGAGAAAGCAGGCAAAAACCTCTTTGACCTTGGCCACAGCAACTTCTTACTCAACACATCTCCAGAGGCAATGGAAACAAAAGCAAAAATGAACTATTGGGACCTCAGCAAAATAAAAAGCTTCTGCACAGCAAAGGAAACAATCAGCAAAACTAAAAGGCAACTGACGGAATGGGAGAAGATATTTGCAAATGACATATCAGATAAAGGGTTAGTATTCAAAATGTATAAAGAACTTATCAAACTCAACACCTAAAAACCGAATAATCCAGTGAAGAAAGGGCAAAAGACATGAATAGACACTTCTCCAAAGAAGACATTCAGATGGCCGACTGACACATGAAAAAAATGCTCAACATCGCTCATCATCAGGGAAATCCAAATCAAAACCACAATGCGATACCACCTCACACCTGTCAGAATGGCTAAAATTAACAACTCAGGCAACAACAGATGTTGGTGAGGATGCAGAGAAAGAGGAACTCTTTTGCACTGCTGGTGGGAATGCAAACTGGTGCAGCCACTCTGGAAAACTGTATGGAGGTTCCTGAAAAAATTAAAGCTAGAACTACCCTATAACCCAGCATTTGCACTACTAGGTATTTATCCAAGGGATCCAGGTATGCAGTTTTGAAGGGGCACCTGCACCCCAATGGTTATAGCAGCACTATCAACAATGGCTAAAGTACGGAAAGAGTCCAAATGTCCACTGATGGATGAATGGATAAAGAAGATGTGGTGTATGTATACAATGTAGTATTATCCTGTAATCAAAAAGAATGAAATCTTGCCATTTGCAACTATGTGGATGGAGCTAGAGGATATTAAGCTAAGTGAAATTAGTCAGAGAAAAACAAATATATGACTTAACTCATGAGGACTTTAAGACACAGAACAGATGAATATAAGGGAAGGGAAGCAAAAATAATATAAAAACAGGGAGGGAGACAAAACATAAAAGACTCTTAAATATGGAGAATGAACAGAGGGTTACTGGAGGGGTTGTGGGAGGGGGGATGGGCTAAATGGGTAAGGGGCATTAAGGAATCTACTCCTGAAATAATTTTTGCACTATAACTAACTTGAATGTAAATTAAAAAATAAATTTAAAAAATTAGTGAATATATCCAAATATGTATATATACACTCATAAAAAATTTATTATGATAAAAATATATGAAGATAAAAGACATTTTAGCATACTTTTACATGCTTCAGGTAGGTAGCAACTGAAGAAAAGTGGCTTCACACTTGTGTTTCATAGATTACCATTCCACCAACATAAAAATATCATTTCCTTTCATATGTTAAAAGAGTGTACTACTATAGAGTGATCCCCTGAGTGCCAGCATGGACTTTTCAAAGGCATGCTCCACAAAAGTTTATGTTGAATCTAAGAAGACACAGATCAAAGTGGTGTATTTCAGCTATAGTAACTGAAGGCCGTCTCTGAACCGAATGACCAGTGTGTGTCCTTTGGCAAAAGGAAACACGATACATGCGATGCACACCGGGCTGATTCTCTCCATAAAGTAGACTGTTACGATCATCTCTGCCTAATATAAAACCTCCTCACATCTTCAAAGGAGCCTGTATCAAAGGGTCATGCCATAACTGACTCAGGCAAGGAGGTTCACTCCAACGAGTTTTCTAAAGTACTAAAGTGCTTAAGGGAACAATAAGTATTTAGTTTAAAGGTAACACAGATAAAGATTAACCTCAGAACTTGAAAATTAGCTAATTGTTGGGTACAGTACAAGTACTTGACAAACGCACTGGCAGAGCTTCATGGAGAAATAATTGCAGGTTAAGGTCACAGCTAAACCATGCGTCCTGGGTTATTGTGTTTTGCATATTGCTGAATGCACAGTTACCGCAACAAATCGAATGGTTTTGACCTGTCTTTTGCAGAAGGTGCTAAACAGCCATAGCGTCAAATAGTGTTAACTAGCACTTACTTGTTAATCAAGAAAAGAATAATATATTGAATGGGAAAACAATTCAACCACTCAAATAAAGCATTTGCTGCCACCCACACACCAAAACACAAAACGACCAAAAATGAGTAAATCACTAATAGTTTGTCTCTGTATTTAACCAAAATTTTGACGCCATTTATTTCTTAATAAGATTCAAATCAAATATACTGACAAAATATGAATGCACTAAAATGGTATTAATTTTATTGCTTCTTGATGTACATGACTGACTGCTCATCAGTATACTACAGCCATATTAAATGAAAGAATATAGAGTGGATGTTCCTGAAATGTCAATATTCTAAGTAGAAGAGAAAAAAAAATTATAAGGAGGGATTCCTTGAACGATAGAGTATATAATATATATGTTATATACTAGACTATATATTTTATATACAATATGTATATTATACGGAGCTATTCCTTAAGTTATATAACATTTATAATACATTATGTATCGTATATACTGAATATAATTCAATAAGCAAACAAGCCAATGTTATTAAATCCAAAATGTGTCTGCACTGTATGATGGATGATATATGACTAATCTTATTAGCAGGAACTAGAACTTAGGAAATGGCGATGATACTATTACCAATGGCAATTTATTCAGGGCATGGCTATGCGAAATGATTTTCCTGTGTTGTCTCACAACTGTCTTCTCAGGTGGGCACTAATATTTAGGCCTTTTTACAAAGAAGAAGCCTGAACCTTCCTTATCTAGCATCGTTATCCTTACTTACCTAAAGACACACAGGAAGGAGCAGGCCAGGCCTCTAAGTCTTGGCTAGCAAGTGTCAAACCCATGCCTTACTCACCATACCAGAGTGTTCTTTTAGCAAATCCAATTGTTTTAAGAGCCATTTAGAGAAATTTCAGAATCCATCTATACAACCTTCATTTTTCATGTTCAAACTTGATCTTTGGCTGTAGAGCCACATAAACTCAAAGTTTAAAATAAATTGGACCATTTAAAGAAAAAAATTATTTACTCTATTCATTGAACTATGGTTTTTTGTTACAATTACAGATCAATTCCAGATATGTTACTCAAAAGTAAAGAACAATGATTTGAAAAGAAAAAAAAAGTAACAAAAAGACTGCTTTAGGACTAATGTGAAATTGTCCATGTCAAAAAGTTAAGAAAAGATCATCGATTGCTTTTTGGTCAAACATTTTTATATATGCTGGAAAACTGAGTCTTTTTGTGGCCCGCTGATAAATTGTCAAACATACAGTTTCAAGGACTTCTAGGAAAGATGGCAGAGTAGGAGGGTCCTAAGAGCACCCAGTTCCACAGATACAACTCGATACCATTCACATCAGTGTAAACAACCCAGAAACTACCAGAGACTGGAAGAATGAACTCTCCACAGCTAAATGCAGAGAAAAGTCCATGTTAAAGAGGGTAGGAAGGGCAGAAATGCAGTCAGGAGCTAAAGGAACATGAGGGACTCTCTGTGAGAGGGAATGACCCCACAGGTGTAGAGAGGGAAAAGAAAGAGACTATCACACCAGGGAGCCCACAATGGGAAGACAAATCCCTATAACATTTGGCTTTGAAAACCAGAGAGCCTGAGAATTGCAAAAGTTCTTATCATTAGCCATCAGTGAGACTCAAAACACGGAATTTTAAAAGCCAGCAGACATGGTTCTGGGAGGCTGGTGGGGGCCAGAGGAAACTAAGTCCTTATCCTTAAAGAGTCAACAGAACAAACAGCCTTAGGAGCTACAGTGTAGAAGCAGGAGTATGAAAAACATCTTGGATGTATGGGAGGAATATGTGTTTACTAATTTCAGAGTGTGTGCTAGAGGGGCAGGGATCCTCGGTAGATTTCTCCAGGAACAAAGGAGGTATCAGGCACCACTTCCCTCCTCTGCCCAACAGCATAAACATATGGCTACCTCAGGGAACCAGTTCAGTGCCTGACACTCTCTACCTAACTTGCTAATAGTGTGTGCAGCCTCTGTGTTCTCCTGTCGGTATACCTCCCTCCAGCCTGGCTGGAGGTCTCCTCCCTTAGCAGACCTACTCAAACCACACAAACTCTGCTTCCCCCACCGCATGTTCTCCTGGGGACCTGCCCCCTCCAATATGCTTCTGTCCAGAGCCGTTCAAAAAGGTGCCACAAGCCTAGCACTGTAGAAGCAGCCCTGACAGGAGGCCAACACCACTCCAAAGTGGCTCCTGCACTGGGGAGAGGGGAAGCAAACCACACATAACGGTCAGACTATGGCCCCAGCAGAGGGCTGGGAGCAGACAGCTATTTTACTGCAGGCTCTACCCACCAACAACAGATTCTCAGGGGACAAAACAGATAAAGAGTCCTGTAGTGTGGTGCCACTGTATCTCTGGCAAATGCCTGATCTGATTAAACTTACGTCCAAAGTGGCCCCAGATTGGGCTGCCAACAATACAGGGACAAGGAACCCAATTGTTCCAACAACAGGAAAGAGCCTTTGCAGATGACTGGACTAAAGGCAAAAGGGGCTGAGCCACAAAAGGAGGGTACACACAACATACAAGAGACATTCCTGAAACACCAGGCTCTGGAGAACAGAGGACAGTGTACAGCATAACACTACAGGAACTCTTCCTCATAAGGCTATTACTTTCAAGACCAAGAAATGTAGCTGACTTTCTTAACACAGAGAAACAGAGAGTTAGATAAAATGAGGAGACAGAAGAATATCCCAAATGAAAGAAAAGGACAAAATCACAGTGAAAGACCTAAGTGAAAAGGAAATAAGTAATATGCCTGATATAGAATTTAAAGTAACAGTCCTAAAGATACTCACTAGACTTGAAAAAAGAGTGTAGAACCTTAGTGAGACCCTTAACAAAGAGAGAGAAAATATTAAGTAGAACCAATCAGAGATGAAGAACTCACCTGAAATTAAGAATATACTAGGTGGAATGAATAGTAGACTAGAGAACACAGGAGAACAGGTCAGTGATCTGGGGGATAGAGTAATGGAAAGCAATCAAGCTGAACAGGAAAAAGTAATAATAAAATATGAAGATAGATACATGGAACTCAACATCATGAAGCATAATACCTTCCATATTATTGGTATTCCAGAAGGAGAAGAAAGAAAAGGGGGCAGAAATTTATTTTAGGAAATAATAGTTGAGGCTTCCCAAATTTGGGAAAGGAAACAGAAATCTAGATCCAGGAAGCACAGAGATATCCCCAAAACTTCAACCCAAGGAACTCTGTATCAAGACACAGTAATTTTTCTTTAAATTTATTTATTTATTTAGAGAGAAGGGGGAGGGGGAAGTGCATAGAGAGGGAGGTAAAGAGAATCCCAAACAGGCTCCATGCTGTTAGCACAGAGCACAATATGGGGCTCAACCTCATGACCAGAGTCGGAATCAAGAGTTGGACACTTAAGAGACTGAGCCACTCAGGGACCCCAAGACACACAGTAATTAAAATGGCAAAATGTACTGATAAAGAGAGAATTTTAAAAGCAGCAAGAGAAAACAGTTACATACAAGGGAAACTCCTTAGGACTATCAGATTTTTCAGCAGAAACTTGGCAAGACAGATGGGAGTGGCATGATATATTCGGAGTGTTGAAAAAAAAAAACCATGCAGCTGAGACTACTCTATCCAGCAAAGTTATTATTAATAATAGAAGGAGAAATAAAGAATTCCCCAGACAAACAAAAGTTAAGGGAATTAATTACCACTGTACCAGCTATATTAAAGAAAGCCAACTAATCATGTGAGAAAAGAGCAATAGGAGAAAGGAACGGAGAAAAATCACAAAAACAACCATAAAACAAGTAACAAAATGGCAATAAGTACATCCTGTACATCCAATCAAAAATTACCTTTAATGTAAATGGACTAAATGTTCCAATCAAGAGACACAGGGTGACAGTGGGAAAAAATCAAGAGTCATCTATATGCTGCCTACAAGAGACACATTTCAGACCTAAAGACACATGCAGACTGAAAATGAAAGGATGAAAAAGCATTTATCATGCAAATGTCTATGAAAACAAAGCTGGAAGCAGTACTTATATCAGACAAAACAGACTTTAAAATAAAGAATGTAATGAGACAAAGAACATCATATAATAAAGGGGCCAACCCAACAGAAAGATATAAAAATTATAGATATTTAGGCACCCAACATAGGAGTACCCAAATATATAAAACCGTTAATAATAAACATAAAGGAACTGATTGATAATAATAAAACCATAGTAGGGGACAATACCCCACTTACATCAATGGACAGATAATCTAAACAGAAAATGAATAAGGAGACAATGACTTTAAATGACACATTGAACCAGATGGATCTAACAGATGTATTCCAAACATTCCATCCTAAAACAGCAGAATTTTACACATTATTTTCAAGTGCACATGGAACATTCTCCAGAGTAGATCACATGTTAGCCACAAAACAAGTCATAAAAATTTTAAAAAAGATCAAAGTCATACCATGCACCTTTTCTGACCACAACTCTATGAAATTAGATATCAAGCACAAGAAAAAAAATCTGGAAAGAGCACAAATACATGGAGTTTATTTATTTTTTATAAACTTTTTTAACATTTATTTATTTTTGAGAGACAGAGCATGAGCAGGGGAGAGGCAGAGAGAGAGGGAGACTCAGAATTCGAAGCAGGCTCCAGGCTCTGAGCTGTCAGCACAGAGTCCAACACGGGGCTCAAACACACGAGCTGTAAGATCCTGACCTGAGCTGAAGTTGGCCACTTAACCGACTGAGACACCCAGGTGCCCCAAATACAGGGAGTTTAAGTAACGTGCTACTAAACAATAAATGGGTCAACTTAGAAATCAAAGATGAAATAAAAAAAAATACATGGAGACAAATGAAAGTGAAGACAAAAATGGTCAAAAATCTTTGGGATGCAGCAAAAGCTATAATAAAAGGGAAGTTTATAGCAAAACAGTAGTACCTCAAGAAGCAAAACAGAAAAGATAAATGAAAACAGGAGCTGGTTCTTTGAAAATATCAACAAAACTGATAAGCCTTTCACAAGACTCATAAAAGAGAGAGAAAGAGAGGACTCAAACAAAATCAGAAGTGAAAGAGGACAAATAACAACTGAGACTACAGAAATACAACGGATTATAAGAGAATATTATGAAAAACTACAGGGGTGCCTGGGTGGCTCCATCAGTTGAGCATCTGACTTTGGCTCAGGCCATGATCTCACAGTTTGAGGGTTAGAGCCTTGTGCTGGGCTCTGTGCTGACAGCTCAGAGTCTGGAGGCTGCTTCAGATTCTGTGTCTCCCTCTCTCTCTGACCTTCCCCCACTCACACTCTGTGTGTCTCTCTCTCAAAAATAAATAAACATTAAAAAAAATAAAAACTACAGGCCAAAAAATTGGACAACCTACAAGAAATGGATAAATTCCTAGAAACATATAACCTTGCAAAACTGAATCAAGAAGAAATAGAAAATTTGAATAGTCTGACTACCAGCAATGAATTCCCAACAAACAAAAGTCCAACACAAGACAGCTTCACAGGTGAATTCTATAAAACATTTAAATAAGAATTAATATCTATCTTCTTCAAACTATTCCAAAAAATAGAAGAGGAAGGAAAACTTTCAAATTCATTCTGTGAGGCCATCATTACCCTGATACCAAAACCAGATAGACTCGTTGAAAAAAAAAAAAAAAAGGAACTACAAGCCAATACATATCTCTGATAAACTTAGATACAAAAATCCTCAATAAAGTATTAGCAAACTGAATACAACAATACATTAAAAAAATTATTCATTGCAATCAAGTGAGATTTATTCCTGGAATGCAAGGGTAGTTGAATCTTCACAAATCAATCACCGTGAGGAAGGATTAAAAACCATATGATCATTTCAATAAATAGAGAAAAAGTACAACATCCACTTATGATAAAAACTCCCAGAAAAGTATGTTACAGGGAACTTACCTCAACATAATAAAGGCCATATGTGAAAACATTAGAATTAATATCATAACTCTATGGTTAAAAAAAACAAAACAAAACTTTTCCCCTAAGGTCAAGAACAAGACAGAAATGTCCACTCTCACCACTTTTATTCAAGATAGTACTGGAAGTCCTAGCCACAGCAGTCAGACAGGAAAAAAGAATAAAGGGCATCCAAACTGATAAATAATAAGTAAAACTTTTACTATTTGTGGAGGACAAGATACTATATATAGAAAACCCTAGAGACTCCAGCAAAAAATTACTAGAATTGATAAACAAATTCAGTAAAGTTTGAAGGATACAAAATCAATAAAGAGAAATCCATTTCATATCTATACTCTAATAATGAAGTAGCAGAAAGAGAAATTAAGAAAACCCATTTAAAACTGCACCAAAATAATAAAATACCTTGGAATAAACTTAACCCAAGAGGAAAAGACCCATAATCTGAAAACTATAAAACAGTGATGAAAGCAATTGAAGACAACAGAAAGAAATGTAGAGACATTCCATGCTCATGGAGTGCAAGAACAAATGTTGTTAAAATGGCCATAGTACCCAAACCAATCCCTATCAAATTTTTTCACAGAACTCCAACAAACCTAAAATTTGTGTGGAACCATAAAAGACCTCGAATACCCAAAGCAATCTTGAAAAAGAAAAACAAAACTGGAGTTATCACAATCCCATATTTCAAGTTATACTATAAAACTGTAGTAAACAAACCAGTATGGTACTAGCACAAAAACAGACACGTAGATCAATGGAACAGAAAAGAGAGCCCAGATATAAATTCCCAATTATAGAGTCAATTAATCTTTGACAAAGGAGACAAGAATATCCAATGGAAAAAAGAGAGTCTCTTCAACAAATGGTGTTGGGAAAACTGGATAGCAACATGCAAAAGAAGAAATGGGACCATCTTCTTACACCATACACAAAAATAAACTCAAAATGGATTAAGGACCTAAATGTGAAAAGTGAAACCATAAAAAATCTTTAAACGGAGCTCAGGCAGTAATTTATCTGACACAGGCCATAACAATATTTTTCTAGATATGTCTTCTGAGGCAAGGGAAACAAAAGAAAATATAAACTATCAGGACTACATCCAAATAAAAAGCTTCTTCCTAATAAAGAAACAATCAATAAAACTAAAAGGTAACCTACTGAATGAAAGCAGGTACTTGCAAATGACAGATCTGAAAAGCTTTGTATCCAAACTATATAAAGAACTTCTATAACTCAACACCAAAAACAAACAAAAAGCAAATAATCTAATTAAAAAACAAATCAAAGACATGACTCTTCTCCAAAGAAGAGACTCAGGCAGCCAACAGACCCATGAAAAGACGCTCAACATCATACATCAGCAGAGAAATACCAAATCAAAACCATAATGAGATATCACCTCACCCCTGTCAGAATGGGTAAAATAAAAAACACAAGAAACAACAAGTATTGGCAAGGATGTGGAGAAAAAGGAACTCTCGAGTACTATTGGTAGCAATGCAAACTGGTTTAGCCACTATGAAAAACAGTGTGTAGGTTCTTCAAAATATTAAAAATAGAACTACGATATGTTCCAGTAATCGCACGACTGGATATTTACCAAAAGAATAAAAAAATATTACTTTGAAAAGATACATGCATCCCTATGTTTTTTGCAGCGTTATTTGAAATAGCTAAATTATGAAAGCAACCCAGTGTCCACTGATAGATGAATGGATAAAGAAGATGTGATACACACACACACACACACACACACACATACACACACACTGGAATATTACTCAGCCATACATAAAATAGATTAAATCCTAATATTTTCAACAACATGACTGGCTCTAGAGGAGATAATGCTAAGCAAAATTAAGAGAAAGACAAATACCATAGGATTTCACTCATATGTGGCATTTATGAAACAAAACAAAAGAAAAAATAAAGAAACCGAAAGCCAGACTCTTAACTATACAGACAAAACTAAAGGTTATCAGTGGGGAGTGGGGCCTGATTGGGTGAAATAAGTGAAGGGGATTAATGAGTACACCTATCTTGATGAACAGTGAGTAATGTAGAGAATTGATGAATCACTAAATTGTACACTTGAAACTAATATAACACTATATGTTAACTATTCTGGAATTAATTTAAAAAAATAGTTTCAAAAACAATACAGTTTCATTGGAAATGTGATCTAAAGTAAGAGGGCAGCAAAAGACCAACAAAGGAAAGTAAGCAACTCATTTTTCTGAATAGCACACGAATTTAGCAAAAGGATGCTAAAGCTAATAAATAGTACCGTTCACGTCAAGTTACATATTAATCCTTGAAGTACAGATTTATCAGATTTACATCACTGCTCAACTAGTTGTAGATTGCTATATGCAAAAAAAAATTGCATTAAAATATAAACGTCTTGATTATTTCTTTTGGTATTGCTTGGATTTATTTAATCCTCCTCTTCATATCTTTAGTATCTGTGATGAATACATTGTAGAAATGTAGTGCTTTTTAATCTGTGTTACTATCGGTGTCACTAAATCTGTGAAGTAGAAATGTTGAGACATCTGTCCCTGCAGCAGCTTCTTTTTGCATCTGCTTTGCCACGAATTCATCTCCAGGACACACAGTTTCTTTCTTACACTTACTGTATTACTTTTTTTCTTTGCTGTTCTGAGCTACAAGACCAACATTGCCCAGAGGTGTGTTTGCTTGCTTGAGCAAGAGCAAAAGCAAAATGATTAAAGCAAGGTATAAAAGAAGAAAGTTACACTGGACCAAAAAAAAAAAAAAAAAAAGGAAAATGATAAGAAAGCAAAACCAGAGAAGCCAACTCCACAGAATAAGGACTAGCAAGAAGGCAACTAATGACATTATTGCAATTTCACATACCAAGACTTTTCATGTTTAAAGCTCCTGTAGAATATTTCAAACACTTACATATAAATACAATATTATATGTTATAAATATATATTTATATTAATGTTATATATTATATATACAAATATACGTTAGAACAAATGTGCATTATCTTAAATGTTGCTATGTAAAATGTATCTGAGCAATTCAAGAATGAGTGAGTACTGAATGTAAGATCTGTAAGCAGCTACATTTTCTGCCAAGATTTTGGCCCCTTAGACAGAATGTGGCTTTGATGAGGGCACTAACGTTTTCCTTAATATGAGAAGGGTTGCTTTTAGTCACAGCTTACAGTTAGGGAAAGGTATACAAGATCAAGGTTACCTCCTTGGGATCAGGATGGTATAATCTAGGAAAGAAAGGAATGCCTCAGAAATGAGTATCATTTTTACAACTGAAGAGTGAGGTCTGGCCCAAGTAATGCAACATGGTACCCATTTACAATGCCTCCGTTCTCTAGTCCGAGAACTGATCTGCTGACCATCAGGCCAATCCCAGAAAGGGTTTCAGAACAAAGATGTCACGGCCAATCAGAAGTGTCAGGTACAAAAACAAAATATGAATACTATTTTCAGAGCTTAGTAGATTTCCTCCTAAACTTACACTTCTAGTCAATTTGAAACCGTGAGGTGGGCACCTCCCTTAATAAAGTTTCAAGCCCAGGAAGCTGTTCTTAACTCCTAAGAAAGAGCTGGAGGTCCTGCCACAGAGCAAGCAGTCTGTGCTTCCTCTCGCCTGTTGGCTTGCAGACTTCGATGATACAAGGACCTCATGGACAGAGCTGTTGTCACTGTGTACACCAAGCACCTACTACAGTGCCTGTAACTCAGGTAGTGATCAATACTTGCTTCCTGAATAATGGAGACAAGTGAGAATGGTCAAGTACAGAATATAAAGCAGATTTGAGAGCTACATGAACACATTGCTCAAAGTCAAATAGCAAGAGGTTGAGGCGGAGACAGCTTCCATGAAACATTTCCCCTCTGCAATGGTACCTCATTCTAGCAATTTATAATTATAATAAAAGAAATTACTCTTTTACTCAATACTATGCAGTTAAGGCTAAATGAAGGTAATAAAGTACAAAATAAAATCACAATGGAGAGGTGATAGAAAGTAAAGCTTCCCTAGACACATGGATTCTGATCTTAGCTCTGCCACGAATGAGCCCTAAAGTTTTAGCAAGGTGATTGAATTGTCCTGAGACTAAGGGCTTAGATTAGTGGACTTTCTAGTCCTGAAATTCTATCATCCTTAGCTCATAAGTGATGTATCAGCTGATAGATGCATCTAAGAAAACTCCTGGGATTCTCTATCTCCACTGTCCCCTTCTTGCCAATCCCATGTGCTATAAGAAGCAATAACATCTCTAGGGTTTCCCTACATAAATAGCTAAATTATAATTATATAATACATAATTATATAATATATAATACATAGCTAATTTATCCTCCTTACTATACTGAGTCATCTTCAACTAGAAACATATATCTGACCTTGGTATCCCCTGCTGAAAATCCTCCAAAGGCTTTTCATTATCTCAGGCTCCATTCCAAGTTCCTTAATAATCCTTCCATAATCTACCTGCTGTGTTCCAAGTTTTACCTTAAGATACTCTGATTTTGGACTCCTTTCTCTAGCCTCACTGGGTTTCCTTCCATTGCATTAAAATGATAATATTCTTTCACCTCTGGAATTTTTCCTTAGAACAATCTTCCCACCTACTCTTGATCCAACTAACTTATAATATTAAACTGTTCAAAGGCTGTAAAACACTTAGCAGAGTGCCTTAAACATAAGAGCAACTCAAATATTTATCAACTTTAAGATGACTCAGATGAAGAAAAAGCATTTTCTGGTTTTCCTTTATTTTTCTATGGTAATTGCTCTTTAAAAACTTGTAAGTCATTACCTGGTTTGTAAATGATTCACAGTATAGAGTACCTATTGCGCTGAAGGAAAACTGGAGATAGGAAAGCACTAATTGCCAAGACTGTTGCAGGAAAACAAATACTCTTCTGTAACTGTACACAAGTTACTCTGCAAAAAGCAAAGCAAGCCTAACTGAAGAGACAGCTGCAAAACCCACAATGATATAATGTGTTTGCCGATCTGCAAAATCATTTGAAAGTTGCTGCTTCAACAGCTGGTATCTGGAAAGTGTAAGCATCCTTCAGTCTAGTTAAAATTACACAGAGCAGAAATGTTTATTATGCACACAAAAAGGAGGTTCGGATGTTGAAGTTACAGCACTTTGAAAAGTCTGGAATAGTCAACAAAACACTTCTTGGTAGTTGGAAAATTTTCCCATAATCATATTTGTTCAGTCATGTTCTCTTTCTAGTTTTACAAATCTTACGATCACATATTTGAAGACTGTTTGAGAGATACCACCCTCAACCTGGTCCATTCATGTCACATAATTCTTTGAACCTAGCTTGCATCTAGATTAAGCAAATAATATGCACATGCTTAACCTTAGAATTCTTATTTAACATTGCTTAGCATTTACAGAATAAATGAAGTCAACTGATTCTATTACCCCATAAAACTAGAGAATTCAACCTTCTCCATACCAGTCACCACTAAACAGAGGTGTAAACCTAGCTGAATACTGTAACAAAATGGTTGACCACAATCCCCTCCTAACAAAAATGTTTCCCTAATCTCACTATGATACCTAAATTTGCCTAAGACCTCAGTCATTCCTTTAGTTTAATGAAACATTTCTCAATGTGTTCTTCAGATACGATACGTTAATAGGTTGGCTTTAGAAGAGGGAAAATAACCCAACATGTTTCCACTGTCAAATGTAGGAGGAATTATTTTAAAGAAAATCAAATGTTTTCTCTACTGTGGTATTTTTCAGAGTACTGAACGGGAAGAATCTAATAGGAAGTTTCTCCCACATGTACTTGTAAACAGAACTCTTGGGTCATGAGACTGTTAATCTGAGAAAATTTATCAACAATATACTAGAAAACACCAATTTAAGGTGTTAGAGATTCTTTAACAAGTGCAATTGGTTTCCCATGGCATCTACTACATTATCTCACACTAACATATTTACTTAACTAATACATCCAGTAAGTAGTCTAGTCACCTGTGAGGGGTGGGAGGGACATTACCTTGCCCTCATAATCCCATTAAGAACCAGTGTACAGTGATCTCCTCCAGGAGTGAGAAGTTGTTTTTCCCTGTCTGTATTCCTCTCATTGATGGAGTTGTCCCTCCCCAGGGAAGAAGCTCTCACTATCTGACCAGAGAGTCAGGGAGAAGAAACTGAGCTGCTTCCTTTTTCCTTTATGACCTGTTTGTCCTAGGAGAGTGTGGATACTTTCTTCTCCGTTCTTGCAGCCAGAGGCAGGGACCAGGGTTTCATCCATAGAGGCTCCTTCCCTGATCCTCAGGATCCTCATGTATCAAATATAAGTGGGAATACCTGCTTTGTGGGTTGTTTGCAGATTAGCGTTTATGTGAGTACAATG
This sequence comes from Cryptoprocta ferox, assembly GCA_028646485.1. Lineage (NCBI taxonomy): Eukaryota > Metazoa > Chordata > Mammalia > Carnivora > Eupleridae > Cryptoprocta > Cryptoprocta ferox. The sequence continues at coordinate 13,159,732 of CM053578.1, forward strand.
CTTTGTAAAGTCCTGGCACTGCCTAAGTTTCAGTAGATGTTTCTCTGTTGCTACCATAAATTTCACCACAACTGCAGGCTGGATCTACACAGTCCAAGTGGTATATTGCTCCTGTCGGCTGCAAGAGGCTTTGTTTTTCTTTCTTTCTTTCATTCTTTTTTTTTTTTTAATTCCTTGAATGCTGAGGACAATGTCATACATGTGGCCAGTTCTTGGTGCATGTATGAATAAAGACTTCCCTAGAGCAATTTAAATTATCTCTTGCTACTCGTTTTTCTACCTTGCTTAAATTAGAAGTGGTCACTTAGTGTTTTAAGAAGCCACCAGCTTATGCATAGCTTTAAGCAGAGGCAGGTAGACAAGGTATAATGGATTTTTAACTGTAGAAGATAATTTTACTAATTAGCTTTCTTTCTTCTTTATAAGTAATCTAAAATCAGGCCAAATTAGAATAAGTGAAGAAAATGTACAGTAGGGAAGGGCAATCTTTTCTGCTGAAAGGCACCCACTCCCGCAGACTTTCACTAGCTATTCATTTGAATAACAAAATTTGTCTATGGTTTTGATTCTTAACCCAGAGAATATATCCACATCTGAGTATGAATTGCTTTACTATGATAATTACGGTAAACTTCAATAGGCCAAGAAAGAATTTTTGGTAGATAGAGAAAAAGAAACTTCCCCAGAAGCAAACGTGACAAAATATACTGAGAGTATAATGAATATTGTGTTTCGACAGGGAGGTTCAGGTAGGTCATAGAGCAGTGCAAAAAGAGACATAAGATACACTTTAATAAAATATCATTACAATAACACATTAAAAAATGAGATATGAGAGGCCAAAGGTAAAGTACTAATTCCATGGTGTCATGTGTGTGTGTGTGTGTGTGTGTGTGTGTGTGTATGTGTGTGTGTGTGTGTATCTATCAGCAGCTCTCCCCCTGTATTTTTCCAGAGGAGGAAAACTGCTACACTAGGTGGATGAGGCTGAAAGTAAAATGCCTTAGTTGGGGGGAAGAGTATCACCATTAACTCTCATCAGTTTAGCTCAGCTCAAAATGATGCAACGCAGCATCTCCCTCTCCAGTCTGTTCAACCCTGGGATTAAGAAAGGAGAACAGGGGCACCTGGGGTGGCTCAGTTGGTTGAGTGTCTGACTTCGGCTCAGGTCATGGCCTCACGGTTCATGGGTTCAAATCCCACATCAGGCTCTGTGCTGACTGCTAGCTCAGAGCCTGGAGCCTGCTTCAGATTCTGTGTCTCTTTCTCTCTCTGCCCCACTCCTGTTCACACTCACTCTCTCTCTCTCTCTCTCTCTCTCTCTCTCTGTCTCTCAAAAAAAATAAAATGTCAAAAAAAATTTTTTTAAAGAAAGGAGAACAATCCTATAAAAGCCAAAAGACAAGCATATATGCTCATGGCTCTCCACCCCTCATCTTAATAGCACTTTCACCCTTACAGAGCGGACACTTCAGTAGAGATCTGAGAAATGCCAAGGATCTTTAGAATTTATACACACTGGCCACAACGTGGGGAAAAAATCAGAGGAAGGATTAGAAAAAATGTTAAGTCTAGACTGTGAGTCAACTCTATTTCTTGTACTGAAGACCCATCCATTCCTGTGGAAAACATGAACTTGGTCACCGCAGTCAAACTCCTGCCCCTGTTTGTTCTAATGCCCTCTCTATCCCTCCTTCCATACCTTCCCTACCCATCTCTCCCTTCATCATTTATCATATAATACTGATTATCCTCTAAACTTGAGGGGGACATACTGAAAACTTCCTAATGCTTTTATTTCTATGCAAAAATAACCATTAACACTAAAAGTTTTTTTTTTGAAATTTTGTGGAAAAATTGTATGTGGGTCTTCTGCCTGTGAGGCAGTAATACAAGAGAATTATATTTTCTTCTCTTTGCCCATGATGAAAGCAAGATTTCTAGAGCCACACCAGCTAATCAGCAGCTACTAGCCATATGTGATAATTTTTCCTTAATTTAGTTAAAATCTGATAAAAATTCAGTTATTCAGCACACTGGCCACATTTCAACTGCTCAAAAGCCACCTACCAGTACCAGACAGATCTAGAACATTTTTTTCCTCATTACAGAAAGTGTCACTCGACAGTCTTCCATGAACACAGAAATAGAAAAAGTAAGTAAATAGGAAATCCAATTAGGCTTAAAATAATGAACACTCCCAAATAAATACAACTGTCAGAGATGTAGACTTCCTAGGGAAAAACGAGGCAAACAGTCCTCTGCAAGTACTTAGTCGAAAGCTACGCAATTAAAAAAAAAAAAGAAAGAAAATCTCAATAAGAAGCTGAAGTAGATGAGCTTAAAAGTCCAAGGGTGTTTACTCAGAAAACTGACATCAGTTCAAGTCCACAAAACCACAATCTTCCCATTCTCGATTAGTAGGTATTTTTCATTTAGTGACAAATCAGAAAAGGTTGTGCCTTACATTGCTAAGTCACAGAAAATTGCTTGACTTTAAAATAAGTGGCCTTTATTTCTTGAATTTTTAATTAATTAAATAATGGAAATGAATTATGAATGTGTGGCTGAGTTTTGACCAAATGTAAAATCGTCTTTGTAGTAAGCATTTTTTAAGAATGCACAAACACTAATATAAAATTTAGAATCTTTCCTAACACAGGAGCCACATCCAAAGAGAGGAGAGCACTACCTTTTAACGAAAGTAATGTATGGGGACGTGAAAGACATTCTCATGCTATAATTCCCTAATATATTCCTTCTTCAAATTAGGACTTTTAATCTCAAGATTTCCTGATGCAGCAATTCCAAATATGGAAAAATATTACTCCTGAGGATACATCAAGCTTTTACTCACTTAGGACTCCAATGTTTGGGGAAAGACTGGGTCTGAGCATAGAAAATTTAGAAAAAGAAAAAAGGGTTTCCATACACCTCAAGGCTACCATGAGCATCTGAAGAGAAAGAGTCTACCAGCCAAGGAGTCATTTCTGTTTCCATTTCTTGGACTCACCTCCAATGCTGTTTATGTACACACACAGTAAGTAGATCCTAGTTTAAGACTTCATCAACTTAGAAGTGACATGAAAAAGTATCAACTGTCTCCAATGTGGCCACCAAAGGGGCCCCGTGTTTTGAAAAATGTGAGATATGTTTAGGTCAGGATTGCTAAGATATAATTCTAAGTAGTTTTTTTAATCTTTGGCTTTTAAAATTCTTTAAGAATTTTTTATTATTTTTTTAATGTTTATTTGAGAGACAAATGTGAGCAGGAGAAGGGCAGAGCGAGAAGGAGACACAGAATCTGAAGCAGTCTCCAGGCTCTGAGCTGTCAGCACAGAGCCTGACACAGGGCTCAAACTCACGAACCACAAGATCATGACCTGAGCTGAAGTTGTCCGCTTAACAGACTGAGCCACCCAGGCTCCCTCTTTTAGACTTTATAATGGTTGAGTTCCCATTTCTCAGTAGGATTAATACAATGATCTAAACTAGGACTAGGTAAATTCTATGAGTTGAGGAAAAAGAGGCCTCTCTTATTTCTGAATATTAATTCCCTGCTTTCCCCCTTTCCTAATGAATGACTTACGCATCTACTTCCCCCTCTATTAGCATTATTCTTTAGGATAAAGTTCAGAAGTCCTCAGGAAAATGCAAAATATTAGGCAAGTCTGTCCGGAACCATTTTAGTTTAAATTAGTATAAAAAATAAACTCTCATTATGTGGAAGGATCCAAGTAGTCAAAGATAAAGAATAATGAAGTCATGATACATGAGAACAGGATTAAAAAGGGTCTAGAGCCTGACCTGTATTCCACAGAGTAGTCCTAGGTGAAGTGTTCGTTGCCAAAATGAAAAAAAGGCATTGGGGCACCTGGGTAGCTCAGTCAACTAAGCCTCCAACTTCAGCTCAGGTCATAATCTCACAGTTTGTGAGTTCAAGCCCTGTGTCGGGCTCTGTGCTGACAGCTCAGAGCCTGGAGCCTGCTTTGGATTTTTTGTGTCTCCCTCTTTCTCTGCCCCTCCCCCACTCATTCTCTGTCTCTCTCTCTCTCTCTCTCTTTCAAAAATAAACATTAAAAATTTAAGAAAAAAGACATTGATGAGAGAAAAGGAGAGAGAATTGAATTAGCAAAGTAAACAGATACTCCATACCCTTCCCAAGTGCTGTACCTGCATAGGGAAATAATATTCTTATAAAGTCTTATTTTCCGCATAATCAATTAGTCATTTCTACCAAAGACACCAATGAGTATGCCCCAGTTTTTCTGAATGAATCTTCCTTTGTTGTTACTTAATCAACCATCATTTTTAATCTGCTTATAGAAAAGATTAAATGCTAGATGCTTAATGACTTTGGGGGGAAAAAACAAAACATTTAGCTAAATGTTTAATCTCACCACAGGACTTCTTGTACACCTATGTGAAAATCTAAGAATTACAGCTGAGATTGGCAGTAGTAATGGTTATTTGAAACTCTGCTGCTATACAACAAATGATCTCTCTCAATGCTTTCATTCTTCAAATATAGCTCAGCTCTGGATGGAAAAGACGCCCAACCAAACCATCTGTCAGAAAAGATAGAGTTCAGCTGGAAAAGGCAGTTTGTTTGGCTGTGTGCTTCAATTTTCTTGCTTCAAACTAGATGAACTGTGGGGGGACAAAAAGTACTCTGCTCCTCAGATGCAACAACCAATGGCGCAGAAATAGCGATGGGACCCAGCGCTGGTTTCATGTCTATGTAGTCTAAGTTTGGAATACAATCATTTCACTCTAGAGACATTTTATACACTTCCTCTTGATTAAAGGTCAGCTATGTAGGAAGTCAGCCTCCGGCCTTATTTTAAAACACTGTGGGTGTTAGGACAGAGGGTTTCACATACTATTTGACATGAACTCAAACTCAGATCTACAACCTGTGAAATATGCCTTATGAAATCCAGATATTTTTAACCATTCCATGAAGATGATGAATCAAAATGAAACCATAACATAAAGACTATTTTCTTTAAATCATCTTGTAATCTGAATACAAATTTCAAAGCACACAAGTGCTATGAACAGAGGTAAATGTAAAAAAAAGGGGGGGGGCATGGGCACAAAAGGAGGACAAAACAAACACCAGAACCAAAAAAATGTCAACCTAAATGGATAACAAATTTCCTCTCAAATACTTCTAGAAAGGAAGTATGATATTAAAGAGAGAGCTACATGGCTGTGTGTGGACAAAAAGTTCCACAGGTATTTGTAACATTCAAACCTAACATCTAGACATTCAAAGGACTAATAAAGCATGATTCCTTCAGTGTAGAATACAAAAGAAGTCAGATGACAACAACTTATAGGTTACTTATAATAGTTTTTGATTCCCAGGGCTAAATTTAAAAATAATAATAACAAGAGAACATACCTGAACCTGATATCTTCCATACTACATATGGCTTTTGTAAAACCCACATACAAGTATACAAGATATCCCAAGTATAAAACACACATAGATACAAAGAAGCACAGAAATAAATAAGCAAAGAAGAGATTAAAGAGCCCTGTGCAACCTCCCAGCTAGACTCCATTAAATATAGTAGAGTTTAACAGTGGTCCATAGGGCACACTGGGTGACGTATGGACTCTGAGGCAGACACTTATTTGGTATCTGGAATCGACTTTTTTTTTTTAATGTTTACTGATTTTGAGAGAGAGAGAGAGAGAAAAAGAAAATATGAACAGGGGAGGGTCAGAGAGAGAGAGAGAGAGAGAGAGAGAGAGAGAGGGGCAGAGAGAGAATCCCAAGCAGGCTCCTGTACTGTCAATGCAGAGACCAACATGGGGCTTGATCCCATGAACTGTAACATTATAACCTGAGCCAGAATCAAGCATCAGACACTTAAGAGACAGAGCCTCCCAGACACCCCTGGAATCTACTCTTTACCAGCTGTCTAAAAGTGGGGAAATTCTTCTAAGTCTCAATGGCTGATTTCCATCATATCTTAAGTGGCATAATAAAATTATCAACTGATTGCTTATAAAAGGTCTAAATTTGTTAAACGTTAGTATTTTTATGAATTTGTTAAAATTTGTTATTCAATTAAAAATTGTGGCTGAGAATTAATAAGTCCTCAACAAATGTTAGCTATTATTAGTAGTACTAGTACTTATTACTATTATTGTCTATACCACCACAATTAGTCTCTGGCCTGATTTTAGATGGATTAAAAATGTTTAAGATGAAAATAGAAAACTAGAATCTGGTTCCATTTAATGCTTCAAATAAGTCAAAGGCTTCTGGTTAGAAGACAAAGTCAGGAGGGCTTTTCCATCTTCTCCATCATAAGATCTACTTGAGAGACAACAGTAATGGTAGACTCTGGTTTAAAAAGGTTTCTATTCATTCACTTACCATGCATTTATTAAATGCCTACTCCATGCCAGAATTTGAGTTAGGTGCTAGAGATTTAATAATAATAAAGGAACAACAACAAAATAAACCCCTTACTGAACTCGTCCTCACTGAACATATGTTCTGTGGTAGATGGGAAAGGGATACAATCGAAGAGAATAAATAAGTAAAATATATTAGAAAGTGTTGTGGAGAAAAATAAAGAGTGCTTGGAAGGAAAGCAGTGCAATTTTAAACAAATCCTTTCAGAGAAAGAATCACTGAGAAGTAATTTGATCAAACTCATTAAGAAGCTAAGGGAGTAATCCATGAAGATATCTGAGAGAAGATAATTCCTGATTAATGGAACAGCTAGCACAAAGGCATATCTGAGAAAGAGCAGGAATTGCAGGGTGAATGTAAAGAGTGGCAGAAGCCATGATTATCTCCCAGATGTGAGAGAACACAATTATGCACACACACATAACACTGCAGACATTTAGTTTGGTACCTTCCCCACAACCCAAAGTACCAAAAAAGCTGAATGGCATGAGTAAGAGAGTTTTTGAGAAGATGAGTTCAGAGAAGTATTAGGGTATTAAATTATACAGTTCTTGTAAATCATTAAAAGAACTTTGACTTTTACTCTGAGCAAGATGAGGAACAACTGAAGAATTTTAAGCTGAGGGTAGTTCATTTAAGCCTTAGCTCAATCATTTAAAACAAACATATCTATTTTAATTAATCTTCATGAAATTATATGTATCATTTTCAATCAAACAAGGCTGATGTGATCAGAAAGTTATGATGAGAAAATACAATGAATGACAAATCTAGCAAAAGAGAGGAAATGCACTAAATCAATTAGCAAGTCTCAGTAAATATTTCAAAGAGAACGGCACGGCATAGATGAGTTATTACGTATCACAGAGAAATAAAAGCATTTATCATGACCATAAACACACCATATATTAGCAAAATTACTCTTTGGGGAGTGCTATGAAAGTTGGAAATAAGATCCTAAAGAATGCAGACACATGCAATGTAGCACATCCAGTTGAATTCTGAATCAAGCCAACTACAAATGGCATAGAATATTCACTTTCATAAGCATACTTCAAGACCTCAGTGTCCTGCTGCTTCATTCAAATGGGATGTGGACTGAATCAACTTTCAAATTTTATGGCCAAGATTTACCAACATCCTAAATTCTGGCTATGCATCAAGTCATCTCTTGAGGGTTTATGGTAGTCTTTAAACGCATTATAGAAAAGAAGATGTCAAACAACTTGAAGATAGAGTCAGCAAGATCTCTTACCCTACAATTGTAATTCTGAGTAGAATTGCATTGACTAAAAGTGGTTGAAGTTGACTTCCGGTAGTGGTATTTTGACCACTTCTAAAGTGAAACTGTTCTCATTACACCTAAAGGTTAAGTTTGAGTCCATATGCCCAACTTCACTTATTCCTGTCTCCTGTATGCCATGATTAAACTTTGTCCATGTCATATTTACCTGCAATAGTGTCTACCATCCCACCACTACTAGGCTAAGCCTTATACATCCATGTTCAAGATGTGACTTAGTTCCAGTGTTACAATAAAGCAACACCCCACAGGAAGCTCTACTCTATTCAGCTCCACGTATTTCATCATTGTATGTGGTTACATTTGACTTTATGCTTCAGTCTTCTTGTGCTTTCTCTTCCAAATATTCTCTGTTAGGTTTCTTCTTCAGGACAGTTAGCTTGTTTACTGGATCGGCACTTCTGTATATTCTAGTAAAGTGAGAGGTGGAAGCAGAGAGCGCTATGAAGATTCAGGCATGCCTTAACAATCTCCAAGAGGACATGCTCAGAAGTCTTGCTTGATCTTACTTATGGTATAACAAATGTAAAAGTCAATCTTTTAAACAGTGCTCTTTTTTCCATAGCAATAGCTACCCACAAAAAGGAAGCGTAATAGGATTTGTTTAATGTAGCTTCTGTTTCAGCTATTGCAAATCAACATGAAACAAATTACAAATAGATTTCAACATGAAATACAAATTACAAAGGAAACTTTGAAATCCCAATTACTTGAAGTGTGTTTAAGATAACCATGATCTTATAGTAATCATTTTTAAATATACTAGGAACAACTACCCAGTAGGTTATTGTCAATATAACAAAGCCCCAGTATGAGAAGCAGGCAGATCACAAATTCACCAAGGCAGACATTAATTTGTTCAGTTAAACATCTGACATCAGAGGGAAGAATATGCTCCAGTGTTCAAAAATATGTAAGGTGAACTCTAATTCTTCAGCACCAGCTGAAATTTTTCTTTTCTACATTTCAAACAAATTAGAAAACCATAGGGGGAAATCTCCAGGAAAATATTGCTATGCTTTATGGATTGTCCACAATTAATAAATAAAATGAACATCTGGTCCCTGGAAAAATGGCACTTCAATGACACATATTTTCTTCCTCAATGCTGAAAACACCTCAGACTGACATGAAATATTGCTCCTGTGTGTTCCTTTCAAGATGTGTTCTTTATCTACGCTTTTGTTCCATTAAATACTTGGTTGTCATGGCAAATTCACTTTTTCACTAAACTGGAAGTAATAAAGTAGGTGATGTACTGTTTGTTGGTACACAAGTAAATGTGAAAGAGAGGCGAGAGAAAATTAGAGTACCCGCCCGCTGCTTTGTTTAGGATGGAGTGCCACAAAACACACTGCCAATGGTCATTAAGGGAAGGAATGCTGTGTAACAAAACCAGAGGAGAAGCAGCCTTAAGAATTCTGTCAAGGGCTCAAAAAGCTACCACTTCTAAATGAAAAATCAAGGTCACACAAGTTTGTATTATTACCTAACCTTCAGTCATAGAACACATAGTAATAATTTCTGGTCATACACAGCCAAAACCAGTTGTCTATAATGATATATCAGTCACATGAACACATTAACCTAAGTAGACTTGAGAGTGTGAAAACGTATAAACTCCTTGAGAGCATAAGTCAATAACTGGATAGCTTTGAAACATAAGCTCAAAGTAATATCTAGAAATATATTCACACTTTTAAAAGACAAATGTGCAGGGGCGCCTGGGTGGCTGAGTCAGTCAAGCACCTGACTTTGGCTCAGGTCATGATATCACAGGTTGTGAGTTTGAGCCCTGCACCAGGCTCTGTGCTGATGGCTCGGAGCCTGGAACCTGCTTCGGATTCTGTGTCTCCCTCTCGCTCTGCCCCTCCCCCACTCACACTCTGTCTCTCTCTCTCCCTCTCAAATATAAATAAATATTTTTTAAAAAAGACAAATGCACAAAGTAAGTAAGAACCTAACAAAATATTCATCTCTACACGTGTGTATGGGGTGTGGTCTTTTTCACCACACTAGAACATAAATAACGTGTAGTTGTAACATCTTTAAGAGTACACAGCAATGATAAAACTTGAGAAAGGTAATGATAATATGATCTTAAAGACACGTCTTTCTTGGAAGCCACCATGAATCAGAATTAGAATCCCCTACCGCATCTCCTGAGTGTGAAACGAGCTTTTGTATTACAGAGAACCTTTCATCTTCTAATTACATGCTGCTTCTTCAACATAAGTTTGCTCACTCGCTGATGATGATGAACATGCACCAAATCTGCATCCCACACTGCCCCAATTTAGGTTGATCCGAGAGCAAAACTCAGTGCTAGGAAGCTGACCAACACAGTTCTCCTCTGATGTATAACCCAAGTGAAGTCTCCTTAGGAAGTGCTGTCTTCCTGAGGGGATCTGAATGTTGCCGCTACCAAGACTAAGTGACAAGAATGTGAAACACTGCGTAATTTCCTATTGTACTAAACATCTTGTATTAGCATATTAAACTTCACACATAAATGCCCATTCTGGTCCCTGGCCATCTAGGTTACAGCAAGTGTTCACAGCCTGTTATAAAGTAGTCGGTAATGAAGGCTTAATCACTTCAGGCTCTCAGAAGAGCAGTACAGAAAGAGCCAAAAATGTCCTGGTCAGAAAGCCAGACCTCTTTTTGAAGGTTAGCTTAGCCAGTGTGCTACAAACTTCTCCAAACTTTAGTTTCTTCATCCATACATCTGGGATCATATCTAGCTCACATTACAGACACAGAGCCTCAAAATAATAACAGCAATACTCCAAAAATGTAACTTAAAAAAGCTATTTTTTGGGCATTTTTTTTTAAATCTCAAGATATACCATTAAACATACACTGTTTTTTAAAAATTCACTTGGAGCAGCTTCTGTGTAGCTACATAACCTGCTATATACCTGTTTAAATCTATTAGTATGTTTTATTTTTAATATTTAAGGATTCCATTATTTCACTGTCATAATTTAAATTATGTCAATTATCTCTAGAGATCCGAAATCATTTCTACAAGACAATGTATACCCAAAGAAGAATATATTTTTCCTCCCATTACCCTCTACATTATTTCCCTCGTCCTGTTATAGGTAATTTTTTTAAGGATTTTATTTCTAAGTAATTTCGTCACCCAACATGGGGCTCAAACTCACAACCCCAAGAGCAAGAGTCTCAGGCTCTATCAGTTGAACCAGCCAGGCACTGTTATAGGTAAATATTTTTAGATGTTGTATTTATTTTTCCAGGCTTTTATGTTAAAATACGAACATGTACATGTGTATGTAACTATATTACGCATCATTTATTCAAGAAAATACATACTGTCCTTGGAAATAGTATACATGTCCCTACTTTGCGTGTTATGATAGGTAGGTAGATAGGTAAGTAGGTAGGTATAGTAATATAGTGATAGATATATTTCTTAATCATTTTTATAAAAGCAAAGTACTGCATTTGTATAGATGCATCACAATACTATTAAAGGGAATTTGAATTGTTTCCAGTTTTCTGCTATTATAAATAGACTTACAGTGAATAGCCTTAGGTGTCCTTTTTTTTTTCATATTCTACCAATATATATTGAAAGAGATTTCTTAAAATGGAATTGCTGAGTCAAAAGGCAAAAGTGTGCATAATTTTACTAGATACTGCCCGATTCCTCGCCACATGAAATTGTACCAGTTTGCATTTCTACCAGCAATTCCCAGAGCCTTGTCAATAATACATATTACCAAACTTTTCAATTTTGCCAATCCAGAAAGTGATCATTGGCATTTAGTTTAGTTTCAATTTGTGCTTCTTTCTATAAGAGAATATAAGCATCTTTAGGTCTAGTTAGGAAGCATTTGCATTTCTGTTTTTGTACCCAATTTCTAGCACTGAACTTTCTTGTTTCCTATATTTTATGACCCGGTCCATGAATTTTCTGAAGAGACAATAAAGTCCTCCCTGTTTTCTTAATAATTTCAGTTGGCTTAAAATTACTTGAGTCATGCTTCTTTTCAGTGAAATTCAGTGAAAATTTTACAACCTTAATGCAGTATCCAGATCTTAGTCCAGACTTTTCTTTATACGGAAAGGTCCAGTTACCTGACATTACCCCAAAACCCTGCTTCCTTTAATTATCCCTTTTTCTCTCACACCTCCAATCTTAGTCTGACTCTGCCTGTAGGCTGTAACACTTTTCAATTTTCCTTACTCTAAAGCATAAGAGAAATCACAGATGATAGAAAACAAAATTTAAAAACAAGAAATCAGAATCCCATGCCTCCTCCAGTCTCATTAGACTTTTTCATTCTGTGCTCAGAAAAACTCTTGAAATTTTACTCCTCATCTGCTCTTTCTCATGCTTCAACCCATTGCATTTTCACCTGTACTTCCCAAAATGCTATAAAAATGTACTGATTTCAACTCTAGGCCTCTCTGGTACCTTTAACATTGAAGCTCTTCCCTTGTCATTGAAATCTCATACTTCCTTGGGTTCCATGATGCCCTTATCCTGATGTTCCTCCTCCTGTTCTGGCCACAGGATGTTGGTGGCCGTGTGGACTTTCGTTCTTCCATCTGTCCATTAGATCGTTCTCCTTTATGGATCTTTCACTGACCACCACTTACCCATTATATATACTAAACTTAAGTCCATCTACTTTCATAGTTTATATATATGTACATATGTACATATATATTATTTACTGGTGGCTCCCAAATTTGTGTCTTATTTCCTCCCTCCTTCAAGATTTAAAATCATCTCAGCCAAATACAGTCCATAAATATCTCAACTTTACATATCAAAACCAAGCTTGTTCTCAGCTAGATTTGTTTCTCCCATTATATTAGAAGAGTCTTCACATCGCCTCCCTAAGTCAACAGAACCAAAAATCTGGAGGTATTCTGGTCTCACGCTATTCCCCCAAAGTAGTTCTTATTCATATATCCAGACTTGATGATGCAACACTCTACTTGATTCTCAAGTCCTAATGAATTAAAACTGTATTTTCAACCTCTTCTGTTCTTTTCGTACAATCAGAATTCTAGTCCAGGTGTTTTGTTATCTCATCTGAATTTTGTTAGTAGTCTCTGGCTAGACTCCCTACCCTAGTATATTACTACTCTAAGTCCATCCTACATACTACTGCCAAATGAAACATCTAAAACTATGTGAGTCACCAGCTTAAAGCCCTCCCACAACCTACTCATCTTCTAGGTTAAAGCCCAAGTTGCTCTGAAAATGCTGTAAAGACAATGACTTCTGGGACATCGGTCTTCCAGCCTCATCTAAGACCACTTCTTTGAATTTTACATGACAGTCACATAAAATTGCTTATAATTCCCCCATAAGTACCAAGTGATTGGGATCTCTACAATCTGTGCATGGTGCTATCTACCTCTTGAAATGGCCAGATCCTCTCCCCTCCCTTCTTTATCTCCTGATCATGGTTCAAGTCTCAAGTCAAAGGTCACCTCCTCTGACTCCTTTGATTTCATTACCCACCACCAAGGATGAGCTAAGCTAAGCTTTTACAAGGGACCCGTAGCAACCATTGCATACTTGATCACAGTCACCAAATTATTGTGCTGGTGTATATCTGTTTTTATTCTTCTTTAGCTTCTGAGAGTTGTATCACATCTTCAAAGCTGTAAATCCAGCAGTTAACACAGTTTCTGGCGCATAAGTTTCATCTGTAAATGTTTGTTGTCCCAATCATATAAAATATACCTTTATTCTCTCTACATAGAAAAATATCCATGTAAAAATGAGTTTATAATTAAAGAAAACCAATAAAGAGAACAAAAACCACAAATAAGATAATAAAAACATTGGAATTACTGAGTGGTAAGGGAGAACAGGAGAAGAACTAAGAGAAAAATTCTCTTTAATTGCTAAAGAGTTAGAAATAATTAAGTTAATATAATAGCCTTTAAAAAATTCAACCAATTAATGAATTTTGTTAAGTTTATAACTGACTCAATAATGTGGGCTATATTTATTGCAAGGTAAAAGTTGTGGGGAGTTGCTCTGTTATACTGTAATCAGATTTATTCTTGAAAGTAATTTTAATATTTGTCACCATGAAGATGAAGATGTCTCCTTAATAATTCCAGTAGAACACGCTTGCATTATAATCTATACTAACAGGTTTATAATTATAGCAATTACCTCTAAGGATAGTGACCTACATATGTTATATTGTCCAGATTATATCCTTTTGTTAAAATTAGCTTCCCGGAGTTCCTGCTCCAAAGAATTAGAGCCACATCCATCTATGCTCAATTAGATAACGTTAAATATCTATGTTTACATTATTTTCCTCTTGGTTTGTTTAATCATAATATAATCATACATTCTTAATGCAATTTTCTACAAAAATTAACAAGCTTGCAGCTTCAACATAAATTGAGATAAAGCTAAAATACTTCTCATTAATAACAAATTTTACATACTTTTTATTTTTTTTTAAATCCATAGATTTTCAGATCTTATGATAATTTTTCCGGATAAGAGTTTGGTAAAAACAGTTACTATTCCATGAGTTCTTTTTTAGTAAAGAGTCTTTCATAATACTTTAAAACTTTTGTCACTACATTTATTTCTGAAGTTTCTAAATATATGTTAATAATTTAACTCCCTGACTTTAACTTCTCCTAATACAATGTAGTTCAGCCTCCAAACATCTTCAAATAGGTCAGAGGCTCATTCATTGAATGTGTCTGGTAAAATTTTTTAAAAAAAGAAGGAAAAACCCTCTTTAGCTATTAAATCAAACCCTTGAAACAACCCAGTTAGTAAGCTGGGCATTCTAAGCACGGGATACTTTTAAAACAATGTCATAGCATTTATAAGAGTAAGAACTTGGGACACCTTTCTGGCTCATTCGGTGGAGCACGCAACTCTTGATCTCATGAGTTTGAGCCCCATGTTGGGTGTAGAGATTACTTAAAAATAAAATCTTCTTAAAAAATTAAGAGAACTCAAAAGATACACTCTGTAATGTACCTTATTTTATAGTCCTGATCTAAATTATTTTTATTTTAAACATTTTAAAAATCAAGCAATGCTCTCTTTCTACTGTAACTTATTTCATTACTCAATAAACATAACAACAAAAGACTACCATAATTTTTCTCCAGCAATGATGAAACGTGGCAATAAAGTATCCTTTAAGGTTTTCAATATTCTCTTTGACTTTTATATTATGCATTACTAAAGTGTTACTCTTTTTTCTTAACAATGTTTGGCAGGAAATATTACTTTGGATAAGAATAGCTCCTACTAGATTATTCTGTTTCATTGCAATTACTTAAAGCAACTTGCTGTCACCTGTCACAATTCAGAGGTTCCAACAGTGTGTTTGGAGGCAAATGTTTACATTAGGATATCTATCTCTTGCACAAATGTTTGCACGTATATTGGGTGAAGAGATAAATAGCTGCCTTTCTTATCTAACTTTTATTAATATCCAAGTACTTCAAGGACGAATATTGGCCTGGGCCATTAATTATAGCTGGCTTGGCATTGCCTGTTATAGTGCTACCATGTATGACTTCTGTGCAGTTGTGATAAATGGGAACGTGTCTCTAGCGTAGCCTCCAAAGACAATGTTACTCTTGTCAAGTACTTGGTTGTGGCTACCATCATCTTGTAAAATTCTCAAACAGAAGAAATGCAACTTCACACAGATCATCTACAGATGTTCACACAACTTCTCTTTTCTCCTTCTTTTTAAAATTTCCTCTATTTATACTCTAACAACGCAGGCTAGCAAAGTCAGCTCAGGTGTGCAGTTTATCCTCAATTAAGTAGCACAAAAATTCCTCCAGATAAACTACATTATGTTGAAAAAATAATAAAAGCCAAAGTTTACACCATTTGGATAACTGGATATGAGTTTAATGTACGTATGAGTACATAATATAAATATGAGCACTTCCTTTTTGACCCATCATGTCTCTCAGGATAGGTCCTACCCCTGTGGCCATCATTCTTCTTAGGTTTTATAGACTTTCTTGCAATTGCTTAGATCCATAGTAATTGCTTTGTCTATTCCCTCGCCCTGTCTGGGCCTCTATTCCAAAGACACTGACTGGATTTGAAGTGAAAAGTAACATTGCAATACACCCCCTGTAAGTTTGGCTGCCCTGTTCGCTGCCTGGTCCCACAGAAAGTCTCCAACTGGCATTATCACCATAGAGACTTTTGGGGGCTCACATGAGGCACATACCCCTCCCAGCCTAGTACCTTCTGGATTCTGTTTCTCCCCTGTTTGCTCTTCCAAGTTTCTTTAAAACTCATTTGATGTAGGTTTTGAAGCTCTTATCCTCCTGCTATGCAACAACTCACTGTAGATTTTCTCTATGAGATTATATACCAAAAGATTAAATATTCATTCCACCTGTCGCAATGAGTTCACCCAGGACTCATCAGCCCACCTTGCCTAGTACTCATGATCCCCCAATTGAGAGCTATTATAAATACTAACCAGCTTAATAAAGATTGTGATGTGCCCCTCTCCTGAATGCTTGACTCTTTTTCTTCAAAGCATTTCTACTACAAATGCAAATTGACAAATATTTTTGAAACCTCCCCTCTGATGATTCAGAATTAACAAAACCCCATCACTGTCTTTAAGAAATGTAGCTATTTGGAGAGAAACAAGTAAACAAGCAATTTCAAGGTATGATGGAATCAAGAAAAAGGTTCTATGGAATTACAGCTGGAGGGCACTTAGCCCAAACCACTAAGACAGGGATGCTTACCATGCTACATATAACCTTATTCCCAAGGACCACAAGTCAGAATCAGTTTCGAAGAAGGGATTTCTTTTTTTCCATAGAATTTGGCATGTTAAAGGAAGAACCCATCTCTAAGAAATGAGAGATAATTCTCATGCGGCATTTTGGAGTAGAATGATATCATAATATTTTTCTCTATTTTTTTTTTTTTTTTTTGCTTCAAGTAAGAAAGAGTGGGTTGAAAGGTTGTCACAGCAAGTGGTACAGGTCTTACATTATCATACCAAGACAAACCCTCAAGTATGTTATTACTTTTTCCTTAGTTGATGTGTGTGAGTGTGTTTGGGGCTTAAATTTTTTCATTTTCCTAAAAGGACTTGCAGCAGCCTGTGCTCTTGGGATATAAGCTGCTCTTCTCAGGTGGTCAAGTTGGCCACCTGGGACATCTGGCTTTCTATGTTCCCATACCTCCTGAAAATAAAGAAAAAGGAGGTATGGAGCACTATTTCAAACAGATCAGGCAGTATGGAGGAGTAGGGAGTACAAGAAAGGAAATTCCCATCAACTCAGGTAATAGAGCAATTTTCTGAGAGCACCTTCCCACCTTCTCCCTTAGTTAAATAACTTTCATTTGATCCAAGGGGTAAACAAAAGGGGAATTTATCATAAAGAGGGAAATATACCATAAACAAAAGTATCTACATTTGGTATTGGAGTCCATTTTTAAAAGTTATATCACTGAGATCAGGGTAGTTTTCATGCAGTATTTATGTCTAAGGAGGAACAGGAACAATTTAAAAAGATACTCCACAGAGAATTCTATCGCATTCCTGAAAACCCCAGAGCTTATTTTTTTCCAGATCATTTTCTCCCCATCTGAAAAATCTGACTTTATGTGAAACCTTTGGAACATACTAATCCCAGCTTAGTTACTTCATCCAGCGTGAAATGTGACAACATAAAATATTTCACAGTGGCAGAATTCATTAAAGTAATTATATCTCAGAATCAAAGTACCTTTATAGCCATAATAACCAACTTCTGTGCACAATGTTGTCCCCTCCTTTATAATGTATACCTTCTCAGAAGTCTAGATATATGTTTTACTTTATGGCACCAAATTACTCTAGATGGTCATAATTTCCCTGAAGTTAAAAGTTTATTTAGAGCATACTGTATTTTCAACCAAGCAGTACATTAAATTTATTCCCAAATAAATATATTTCATGACTATACCTAGATAAAGGTGAATGTTTTATATATTTCTATTTTACAATGAAAATATAAATTCTCATACTTTAAGAACCATTGCATTAGGACCGTTCTCGATCAATTATAACTTGCCTTCACATTCTAAATCTGTCACATTGACAGATTATGGCCAAGTACAGCATTGACACCATGGCACCACTTTTATCCTTACAATATTTTCATCATTTAAACACCCTTAAATTCTCCACATGCTCATATAGTGAATATTTATATCCAGATATAGGTCTGCTGTTTTTGCTGTTCTTTGGTAGTCTGTGGTAGATGTGAGATGATTACTAAATTCTTTACACATCTCTTATGGAGACAAGGAGTTGATTTTACCCTTCATATGTGGGTTGACCCTGTGTCTTGTTTTCAACAATAAAATAAAATGTGGCAGAAGAGAAGCTCTATCACTTCTGCAGCTCATCCTTAAGAGATCTGCAATTTCTGCCTTCACTGCTTGGAGTGTTCCCTTTTGAAAGACAGCCACCTGGTAAGAAGTCCTAAGACTCGTGCTGTGAAGAAGTTCAAATTATCTGTGTGGAGAGAGAGAAAGGCCATGTAAAGCAGCACCAAAGGACAAGACATGAATGAAGCCTCCTCTGCCTTTCAGCTGAGCCTAGCTACTAGCTGAATTCAGTGGAGTTAATGACACCACATGGAACAGAAGAGCCATCATGAAGCCCTTCCTGAATTTCTGACCAAAAGAATCATGAAAAAATGAAACAGCTGTTGTTTTAAGCCACGAAGTGATGGAGTAATGGGTTATGAAGTAATAGGTAATCAACACAGAATTATGCCTGAGATACTTTTGAATGCCTTCAGGTTAGCACAATAATTCACCAGACTTTTCTCTGCAACTTCTTAAAAACAATGAAAGCTGCTCATTTGAAGAATTTTTGCAGCAAAACTATTTGTCTGAATATTGTTTTTCAAGGTCTAGGATAAAAGAAACAGATGTGCCTCACAAGGTCTTAGCATAAAGCAGTTTCACGTGAGAAAGTGGCTTTTAAATTTTCTGTATTCACAAATCAAAATAAAGGTGAGATGTTTTTGTTAAACGATGCACATTTTCGGAAAGAAGAAAGTGATTTTTATTCACTTCTTTATTGTCTCCTGTCTCTCTACTTCAGAAGGAAGGAAGGAAGGAAGGAAGGAAGGAAGGAAGGAAGGAAGGAAGGAAGGAAGGAAAGAAGGAAAGTTACTATAACCAGGAGGACCTGAGGTTACCCTCAGAGCTTCTAATATAAACACTAAACTCCATTGATATTGAGGTAAATAGGCAAAACATCCTCTCCATACTAATTTAGAAGAACTTTCTTGGAGCATAATTCTGAGTGTCTATATACATATTTTTATTGACAGAATTATTAAGTTAAATTTTTTAGGGGCAAAGTTTATCATTTATCCATTGGGTATGTCATGAGACATAGAACATGACATGAGTCTGGAGAACAGAAAGTTTGCTGTGTCACTGAACACACTAACATCCAGGGGCCAGGGGAACCCAGACTTCCTGACAAACCACCCTATTTCACTGTACATACATTATCTGACCTAAGATTTCCAGGTTAATTTGGAAAAGCAATAGGTCCAACCTAAGAGATGTTGGATTAAAATGCACAGGAGGGCTGATTCCTCATGATAAAAATCAAATGGTACCACTACCCAGTCTTTATGTATGAATAGTTAATTAATAACATATTAAGGTTTAAGTCATATTCATTCATTACAACATGAAATCAGGTATCTTTCTGGTATTGTTTCATATGCCTTTTCTACCTGGGTCATTTAAAGAGATTTAAAAAAAAGAAATTATAGAAGCCTTGTTTGGTTTCTGTTAATGGATTCCCCTCAACTGAGTCCCTATTCTTCTTCTAATATCCCAAGCAGAACATTAAGGATTATTAATGCCTGATCTGAACTATAAGAACCACCTGCCATTCAGTAGTCTGACATTCTAGGATCCTTAGAAATGAAATGCTTTTTCTAAGTGTTTAAAGATTAGCAGCTACCAAGTACGTCCTACCATAATTCACCAGGTATATTGTAAAAAATTGATTTTTCTTTAAAATTTTTTCAGAGAAAAGAAGCTATTTGATTTTAAATACCTCTGTAATCTTTACAGAATCTTAAAAGAAATAAGAAAATAAACCTTGTTTTCCCTATTGTTAAGAATAGTCTAAATAAAAATCCCTCCTATGAAAGTAGCGGAAGTCTTGGAAGACTTGGTCATCCTTAAAGGCCTAATAAAACATTTCATTACTACCATTTTTCTTCCTGGTGTGTTTGTTAATAATTTTCAGTACTATTTGGTGGAAACGAGAGGAATACTTTGACCAAATCAATTTTCTGAGTTTGAAATGGTTCTCAGCTTCATTACACGAGGTGGTAAGGACATAAAAATTCATGAATTTATAATTTAGTGAAGTAATTTTTCTGGGAAAATAAAAAAAGAACTCTGCAAAGGCCAAGGCCTTTCATTTCTTCCTCAACTATTATTATTTTCCTTCCTCTTCACCAGGAAAACAAACAATTGTGACTGACGGCAACATACAGCCTTTCCAGGCCAAATAAGAGATGTAATTAAAGTTTAGTATGTTCCTTAGAGAGGTGCCTCCCATTTCCCAATGGAGGTAAATCCCACAGGATATAAGAAAATGCAAGCACAACATGTGCTTATCATTACTTATTAAACATCTCTATATGTCTTAACGAAATTATAAGAATTCATATTTTCACAATGTGCAGACATTTGGCTTCCCGGTTCCATTCATTCATCTACTAACACAAAATCTTCCTTATTCATACAGAAAACACAGGGTACATTTAAAATTCTATATTAAAAATTCTAAATAATGTCTCATTTCCTTAACAAGAATAAGGCATAGAGATACACCTGCCTTTAGAAATGTGATAATAAAAGAGCCTTTCCTTTTATTGATCCACTGGGAAATGCACATCAGTTATTTCCAAATTTGTAGATGGCATATGCGGGCACTAATTCCTGAGTCTAATGCTTGAGGTGGGAAGGAAGCCAATCTCTCTTCAAAATGTTAAAAGAATGTCATATAGAGACCAATGTTATATAAAGGCCTATATAGATTATATATAACATATAGCAGTGAAGTGAATGTCAACAAATTGAATACTTTTGTTACAGTTTTACAAACGAGGATCTGAGGTTCAGAAAAAGTAAGAGATTCCCAAGGTAAAAGGGCTCATAAATGAAGAAAATATCCTTTTGGTCACAATCTTATGTACCATAACAACCAGAGATTGCTTTCCTTTATTAAATTAAAGTTAAATGATTTATTAGATATCTACACGATGTTAAATGATTTAAATTATATATACAAATAGCCAGGGTTAGAAACCTTGTTCTGCCACTCAGACATCATGCAACCTTAGTCAAATTACTTTCTCTCTCTATCCCTCAGTTTCCTCATCTTCAAAATAAGAACACAATACTAATATGTGCTGAGTTCTGATGAGGGTTATCACATTAACTACAAGTCTGACTATTACTACTATTGTCTATCAAATTACAATTTATTGATCAGCCACAAACCACAAATCATTTAATATAATAAATGATAAATATAATAAATTTAATATACTTTAAATCATTTAATAGCATGTAAATATCAAATCATGTAATTTCAATTTAATAAAGGGAAGTAATTGATAACTAATATGATATGATTCTCAGCTGTTCATTTGCAAAACTGGAAAGTAATATTTATTACATCGAGTTTATAGTGAGGATTGAATGAGATATAGGCACCTGACCTCTGCATGGTATACAAGAATATTACACAGTCAAAATTTTAGCTGTTAATTATAAAAATGCCAATGATTTTATGACTAAAATTATTTTCCTTTTATATTCCTAAAGCTATACTTTGTAATTTTGCTATAGGCCACCAGACTTATCTTGTACGACAGGTGTCAGGCTAGGTAAAGCCATAAATTAAAATTCAAGAATCTTGCTCTTGGGAAATAAAGCTTTACTTAGAGTGCGGTCCACAGAAAAAGCATCATGTTGTAAATGGAGAATCTTGGACTTCCTTCCAGATTCCCTGGATTAGAATTTGTCACATTACATTACCTCCAGGGACTCCTATGCATGCTAAAGTCTGAAAAACAGAGGTCTAGAAATGATACAGTAGCTACTAGTCACATATGGCTATTTAAACTTAAATTAATTTAAAACTAAATGAAATTGAAAATGAGTTCCTCAGTGACACTAGCCATAATTCAACTGTTCAATAACTACATGTAGCTGATGAGTACCACACTGGAAAGCACATGTATAGAACATTTTTACCATTCCAGAATGTCCTATTGGACAATCCCAATCTAAACGTCTCCTGTAGTTAGTAAAAGATATTTCAGGAAAATAAGTGTCAATAATGCAATAAAATAGTTTAAACCCTGGATTATTTACAAACCTCTTTGCACTGTGTCCTTAAATGTAATCATTTTTCCCCCTTTTAAACCCAGATTAGAAAAACAGAGGGCCAGTTAAGAAGTAGCTTGCTTCATTGCAGACC
Organism: Cryptoprocta ferox; assembly: GCA_028646485.1. NCBI lineage: Eukaryota > Metazoa > Chordata > Mammalia > Carnivora > Eupleridae > Cryptoprocta > Cryptoprocta ferox. Next base: position 13,182,032 of record CM053578.1, read on the forward strand.
ATGATTCTCTCTTGAGGTTCCCTGACTCATTTCTGTGTTTATTTCCTCCTGTCCCTACCCCTTCATATGCATAAGGTCCTCATTTTCTATGGCTGCTAAACATCAATTCTCAAGACAGGCCATACTAAGCAATCACAGAGAGACAAATACATTCAAGTCACACATAAACTGTTACCACTCCTTAGTCACCACCAAAGGAACAAAGAAAGCCATGGTAGAATTCCAGATATACACAGATGCACATTTCTTGACTGGCAATAAAGAAAGTGAGCGTCAAGGGAAGGAAAACTTATGTGGGTCTTAAATCAGACTGTGTGAATGGGTACGGTATCTCCTCCTAAGTGCAACTTTGAAAGCAGCCATTTCCTAAGGACAACCACCACCACACAACTTGACCTGAAGCTTATTTTGCTACATCTTCAAAAATGGCTTTTCACTACCTTGCATGCAATGATTCTACTTCATCTTTTCTACAAACAGCTATTTGTAATTACCAAGTTGTTCTCTTCTATCCCTGAAAAGCACCTGGACCAATTTGTTGGGATGAACCTGACAGACAGTGTTGGCTGACTGGCTTCATTCCAGGACCTCACTGAAGGTGAATCAGATCTGACACCTGAAATTCCACAGGGCTTATAGAAAGCTTTGATAAAATTGCTTAAGAAGTTGGCTGTGACATCAAGTGTAGACCCAAATGGCACCATTTTTGTGAGTTAGGGGATGTTCAGAAAATTTATGAGGATTTTGAAATACAATGTAAGTATGACTGCATGTCTAACTTTTCAATGTCAGGCTAAGTTAAGTCATTGTCCAACTGGCCCACACAAAGATTATACAATTTTAGGAAAAGACACCTTTCTTACACTTACCAGTTACTTTTGACCATTTACTTTTAAAATCGCAATCTAAACTTAAACATTAATTGTAGAGATAGAGAAGTTGCAAACCATTTCTGTCTGCTATAAAAGATAACCATAAGAAATATGATTTAAATGCTGTCAGATATTAACCAGTTGTGTATCTGATTTTACAAACATTGTACACCTTTCCTTTCCTGAGTGACTATATAAATCTCTCTCATTGAGATGCTTTTTGAACCAGCTTTTACCGTCTTCATGATTCCTTTATTAATAAGTTAAATCCTTGACATATGTTCATCATATATTTATATGAGAGCCAAGATTTTTTACTTGTGAACATATATTTTGAGAGGAATCAGTGCTGTTTTCTTTAGACCTTCACATATCATCTACTGCAGCCCTTCCTAATCTCTGTCACTTCATCTGAGAAATGAGAGACTGCAGAGAATGTAGGTTTCATCCTATCATTACACATGTAACCACCTGCTCTTTGATGCTTCCAGATACAATCTATATAGATCTAATTTTATTAAACTACTGCCTGGAAAAAAATTGAATTAAAAAAAACTTTCAAAACAGCTGGAGACTTCCCATTTAAATTCTCATCTACTTTTTCTTCCTCTGACGTCAATACATTCAACCAAAGATAATCTATGATCCTGACGAGTGAGTGAATGAGTCTCATGCCAATTCCCAACCTAGGAGGGAAAAGCGCTGGCCTCTCATCTACCAAATTCATCACTGGTATGACCTTGAACAAGTCAGCCTTTATCATTCTCACTGCCCTTATCAGGAAACAAGGTGACTTAAGTCACCATGGTTAGTTCTAAGATCCTTAAAAAATGCATTTCTTAAAAGGACAAAACTGAAGGAAAATAAGACTATATTGTTTCAAACTCTTAGTCAGAAGTAGAGACACACAGCACATGTAATTAATAATCACCACCGATAAATCTTATGCTGGCAATTTGACTGTTAGTTCCCATGCTCGGGTCATTTAATATGTGCCTACCTACATACCCATATCCATATCTTACATCCATAAGAATGGATATTTTCCACTTAAAAATTGGCTTTAAATGAAAGTCAGCAGACGGTATTGTATAGCAGTTCCATGATATGATATCTGCTTAATTTTTTATCCCCTGTATAACCCCTTGGTACTTTGTGACCTCTCTGAAACACCTTTCCTTGTAACAGAACGACTCATTTTAGAGTTTATATAACAATTATGGGCTTGTTATGTTGCATAGCTCCAAATCAGCAATTTTATATCATGATGCTTTTGTCCTGGGTTTTCCCTTAACTAAAAGTGCCTTATGTGACCAATAAGCAATACGAAGCTGACATTTCTGAGCCCAAGCAGCTAATCCTAGATTGTATTTACCTATTTTCAAATATTTGCACCATCTGTGATTCTATATTAGTTTTTTTGGATTCGCTGTTACAGCTCAAAGACTACAGCTCGGAGTAGGAATGAAGCAGCGCTCCTAATGTAGAATGCATTATAAGCATGAGAGAGAATTTAACCATGGAATGGGAAAGGAAAAGAACAAATTCAGGAAAAGCAAATGCATGCATATTCAGTTCTCCACCTTCAAAATACAAACTTTGTTGAGTCTCCTGTACTTATAAGTAATATAAAAAGGGATGTCGTGAATTTTCTTAACCAATCCTTAATCCATGTTTATTTTGGAGAAAGGATGATTCCACATAATCTCCATACCAACAAAAATAGGAGCTCCATATTAAAGATGCTCTGAGTTGTGGTCAAAGTAATAGAGAAACGAGCTTTAAAGCTGGTATTCCCATCATCTGGGAACCTTAGCATCCTATGTAGCTTTGATTTCCCACCGCTTGCCTCTGTGTGGTATAGTAGCCCAATACATATTAATAACAAAAAGAAAATAAATAATCACCACCATTTTTCAGCACCTCCTGGATAATAAACCCATCTCATTGCTAATCCTCAGAACACTTCTGAAATGTAAGCATCATCCCATTTCCAGGTGAAGTAGTAAATTCAGAGAGAGATTGAGTAACTTGCTCAAATGAGTAAACAGAATTCAACCTGAGGTTAAATGCAGAGAAAGCCCTAGTTCTTTCCATTACAATAAATTCTGTGTCCCTCAAATATTCTTCTTATTTACTTTGCCTATAAAAGTTTCTCAGTTCTAGTATTGGAACTTGGTACACTGACAAAATTATCACAGCTTTTAGAGACAGCTTTACCTTCCAAGAAATCCAGTGAATCAAAGCCTGTTGTTTCTATTAACTCTTCAAGGAAGCTCTAAAATTCAGCTACATGCTTTGCAGAGTTGCTAAGTACATCCCTACTTTCTGAAGGAGGGAGTCATCTCATCATTAATCCATTCACTACTGTACTGCAATTTCAAATGCTGAGGGTGGAGACCAATGGAAGGTCATTCATCAAGGGGAAAAGAAGACATTTAAGAATGCCAGTGTCTGCATGTATGATGGAAGGTGTTGGCATGTCCTTAGAATAGTGCATCTCAGTTTACTTTCAAAATGGCATTATGGCACTGAGGTGACTTCTTGCCACGGCAAATTGGAGAAGACGCATACATGGTTGTCTAAAGTTTTGTGGCCAGGTACTAAAAGTCTAAGGACCACTGGCCTAGAACGAACACATCACAAAGGAGAAACCAAGGAATGTCAGGTGAGTTTTGCCTACAGACTCAAAGGTTTTAAGGACATTTTTTTTAAGTTAGTCTGATGTCAAGTGCTAAGGAAGGCAGATTTGTCACCAAGAACAAAAATGCTTTATCAAGAGCTGAATCTGGCAGCAGGACACACAGACAACGGCCATTAGTAAGGAGGCCCTTGATCCTTACTAATCAAGTACTGCCTCTTGATCTAACCAACTCTGTGACCTAAGATACTTCACCTCTCCATTCGCTATCTCCTGATTTGAAAACAAAGGCACTAGATTCAGCAATGGGAATAGTTCTCAAAATGGTATCATCATTTATAATTTTATGACCATTTCAAGGAAGAATTTGGAAAGGCAAGGCCACTGGGGACATCATAGTAGTTTAGATATCAGGGATTCGACCTTGGCCAGAGACTGATCTCAAGATATGTAGAGAGGTGGAAGGGACTGGATTTGGATTTGGATTTGGACAGAGCACAGATGCAAGTCGAGACAAAGGAATAAAAATTACCATTCTGTAATACAAGAGGCAATGACTCTATGAGCAATCAGACATTCATACAATGCCACTATGGCACTAATGTTTGGTAAACCTCATTTGAGAGCAGTAATAAGCAACCTCCATAAATGTGAACAAGGGTGGGTCTCTCCCATATCAATTCCATCCTTAGTTCACACCCACCTGTCACTGCCAATATGACTGTCAAGAAGTGAAACATACATAATTCCTAGGATCAGAGGAAAGGAATAATCCTTTTATAATCCCTTTATAGTACTCTAGAAAAGAAACAAACAGGTAAAATGTACAGTCTTTTCCCTTAAAAATCCATAAAACCTAGTGGAGTAAGTACATAATCTATTCATAAACTCCTAGACACTAGGAAATGTAAATTATCTACTAATCCATCCAAACAAATTACCTATTTCTACATTGGAGAAATTCTTCATGAATTTTATATTTTGTCTTCTTGAAAAGATATAGTTCTGACCTCTATTCAGAAGGTGTCTTGACTCATAAGCTTTGATTTGGTGTCTAAGAGAGAAGAATCAGTATGCAAGTTTGTGAAATGTTGATTTAAAATGTTGATTAAAAAAAGACTTTCTGGCACTTGTCTCAAAACATGTAAAATGAAAAAAGAATAGTAGCCATGTCCTGCATTCGTTAACTCATATTAAAACTTTTCCTGGAGGTGAGATATGATTAATGGAAGTGACAGTATTAAGACTGTTCACTTACTTGATTCCTCCTGGCAAAAGTAAACCCATGTACCAATAACAGGAGAGGCCTATTTCTAACCCTGTATGAGCATTATTAATGCAACTTCAAGCGGTCTCTCTGGTCCATTATTTTAAAATAAATCACAGGAGAGCCTGCCATTCAAGTTCCCAATTATAAAATTCAGGTTTGTCACACTATGTTTTCAGAGCAGAGGCTTTTGGGTGGTATAAGAAATTGAATCCTCATTTAGATCTCAAGAAAAAAGGGGTAAGGATAAGATAATAAAAATATCTTTTTTCCTCACTTTTCTTCATTTGCTATCTTCTAACCGGATATACAGGTTCTTGTATTGACCTGAGAAAATCAGTAAATATGATAAATTGCAATAATATTAAAGTCAGATAATATACAGCTTGGCTAGGGAATACACAGCTTGGCTTGGCTCTCTCAGATGGAAACTCAGTTTTGATTATGCACTTAACTAGATTTTCTTAAATTTCAACTCAACATATCACTCAGCTCCTATATGCAAAGAATTTCTGAGTCAGTCATTTCTGGAAACCAAACTTCCGGAAAGAGAATATTAAACCATGAACACTTCAAAAAAGATCCTAAGTCTTTCAGGAAGACAGGTTATTGTCTAAAAATGGAAGAAATCAGGTTGCTATAAATTGATTTCTACCTATGATCTATAATAATCTAACTCTAAAATAACCCATTTATTTAGGTCGTAAGGGTACAAATGTACGCATATATGTGTGGTGCGTGTTTGTTATGTATACACACTCACCCATACACTATTCAGCACCTTCATCAAGGTAAATGGAAAACTGCCTTTGCAAGATATGAAATAATCTCAGATAATCTAGAAACACAGTAGCAACAAGAATAAAGATACTAAATTCTATCTTGGGCCAGATGTTTTGCATGCCCATTCGTACAGACTGTCTCTAACTCTTGCAACATTCTTGATATCCTCTTCCTTTAAACATGAAGGAATGGTTTAGAGAGATTAAATAGTTTGCCCTAGATTGCACAGAGAATGGTAGAAGATTCTATCTGAAATGCGCTCTGACTCTGTTCCTACATCGTGTTACCTCTCCCCTATATCTAATTGAATCTGAAGATCATTTGGCAATTCCAAAAATATTGTACAATATACTATTCTGGTTAATGGAATTACCATATTATCTGAAAGTTGACTTAAAAACTATTAAAGTTTCAGCAACTTTCAAATAAACTATAGCAAGCCAATCTTGGACAGAAAATGAAAATCATTTCTTATTATATGGAAGACAATACAAGGGATACTGTTAACATCAGTTACTCAACAAAACAGTTTGAAATAAACTATCAGTTGGGGATAAAAGTAAATTTTCTGTATTTAGCCTGGCATCGAGTATTACATTTACCATTACATATAGGTATGTCTGAAACCCTGAAGATTCAGGAGATCTTAATAATAATGAATCTACAAGAGAAGAGTTCTCTCCTCAGAACCCCATTCTTCCCCACTACACATACTTCCCATCTTTCTTTATCATACTGGAAATAACAAACATTTCTTGTAGTTAATATATAATGAGTAATAAGAATGTCTACCAGGTAGGTGGTGGTGGGTATACAATCTAAAGGCCTTGGAGAACAAGGGCTGTCTAGTTGGAAACAGTAAGCATTAAGACTGCCTATTGACAAAATGCTGGTGGATCAGATCAGTACAAACTTTAAAACAGTAGTGTGCTGGGAATAATCAATACTGACCTTTAGGACTTCTTAAGGCAGGGTAGCATATACTAGGGCAGAAACACTTCTAAACTTACAGGAGGACATGTTTACCAAGATCTTTGCATTCCATTATTTATCTGCCCCCTTTTTTGGGCCTTTTACAGGTCTTCAGTTGAGACAAGCTTCCAACTTTCCTAGTTGATGCATGTCTTCCTATATGCCCCTCATTGCAGCCATCCCTCCCTCATCCATGAGGGATACATTCCAAGACCCCCAGTGGATGCCTGAAACCCCTGACCGTGTTGAACCCTGTATATACTGTTTTTTCCTATGTATAGGAATATATATCATGTATACCTATGATAGAGTGCAATTTATAAATGAAGCACAGTCTGAGGTTCAAAACAATAACTAATAAAATAGAACTTTTATAATATACTGTAATATAAGTTATGTGAATGCGGTCTCTCAATTATTGTATTATACTGTACTCACCCTCTGATGATGATGATGATAATGATGAGGAGGAGGAGGAGGAGGATGTTGTGAGAAGATAAAATGCCTATGCCTATGTGAGGAAATGAAGTGAGGTGAATGGTGCGGGCACTGGGACTGAGGGCGAGGCTACTACTGACCTCCTGACACCAGGTCCCAACAGAGGATCTGCTTCTGGGATCTCAGCTGACCGTGGGGGACTGAAATTGTGGAAAGCAGAACAAGGAATGGGGGTGGGGGAGACTACTGCATAACATTTCAGTAAAACATGAGCTTGATTAGAACACATATGAAGTCACTCAGCAAGTATGAAAATACATGGGGGTAGTTTTATGTTTGGAACCCCAAGTATGAAATATTAACTTAAATATTAAAGAGCATATCAAACATCTCCTTTCTCCATGCTCATAACCTAATGAGGTGTATTCCACTGAAAACACATTCTGCAGCTAATTCAACTATCAGTGAGAATTAGCCAATATTTACTTCCAGTCTGGCTCCATACAGAGTAGGACAGTAAAGAAGTGAGCTTTGATTGAATGGAAGCAGAGATTTAAGAGTATTTTGAAGTCTGCATGTCTGCCAAATCAGTCCCGATGTTCAAACCAAATACTATATATTATTAATATAATATTTATATGCATGTGCAAGTTCATTTGGAATCATTCAGACATGTGTACTGAACAATGTAATGTTTTGTAGAATGTTAACATACCAGTTATAAGTGGCTCAAGGATCCTTTAAGCCTTTTTTCTGCCTTTTTCTAGGCTCCTAGTCCCAGACTAGGGAATGAGAGCACACTTGGTATGAGACAGGCTTTCTTCAAAAGCCTCTACATATTAGTTCATTTAATTCTTACAACAAACACATAAAGGACCTACAATCACCTCCATTCACAAATGAAATAAAGAAAATAGGTGATCTTGACCAAGAAAACAGTGATGAGTGGTGGAGCTGGGGTATGAACTTGAATCTGTGGTTTCCAGTGCATAACCCATAGACAATAGTAACATTACATAATCATAAATGATTCAATGAACCAAAAATTTTAAATTGCTTTATTTTTACTCAGACTGGGAGAAATTTGGTTCCAGTGTTTTGTTTCTAATGTAATGCACTGCATAAGATAATGCAGCATTAATATTTAATAATACAATTTTCCTTAACTTGTTTTTTTATGGTTTAATCGTTCTTAAATGTGCAATTTGCTCAGTCCCTGAAATAAACAGAGAGATTAGAAGCTTACAAGCTAGGGATGTTTTGTGGTATGTTCTAAACTCAGTAGATAAAATGTCATATACACATGTAAGAAGATACACATATCTGTAATAAGACATTAAGGGATAGTGGGAAATGCATAGTATCTCCTAAGTTATGAAGACTTTAACATAACACCTTTACCCAATCTAAATTATCTTCTATAAGTAAATCATGTAGAACTCTCCCATCAATTAGATACTATATATTTTATGTTCAATGCCTAGAAGAAGAGTAATAAATCATACATTAAATTTTTTCAACATGATTTCTAAAAGCTACTTTTGAAGTTCTGTGCTAAGAATCAATAGTTTATAGACTAAATTAAACTATTTTATATATATATAAATATATATAATATATATATTTATATATAACTAATATAAAACATCTTTTTATATTTGTCAAGGAAACATGGAAGAATTTCATAAGTTTTCATTAAGCACACACTTGAAAATTTTAATCATCTGCTACACCAAAAATGAAATAGAAAAAGTGAACCTTAATTTCTGTATAGTGACATTTTGGGTAAATATTACCTAAAAAGCAAAAGTACAATAGATATTTTACAAAGGCATTTTGCACATTATATATTTAATTGCAATTTTGGCCATGAATTATTTCACCATAATAGGCTGCTGCACACTGAATTTTGAGAGATTCATTTTCCAAGAGAATATGGGGGGTTTTCTGTGGAGAAATACAGAACTAATGAAATTTTTGCAGCCAAATAGTTGCTTATAAAAATGCACTTTTTAGTCTAGTCGTACTTTAGAAAGTAGGATTATAGTTTTTCATTTACTTATTTTTTGTTTTGTTTTGGGATTTTTTTTTTTTTTGCTTTTGTTTTGTTTGTTGTTGTTGTTTTTGCTTTATTTTTCTTTGTTTATTTGGAGCTTAGAGGACCATCCAACATTTTAGGAAATATTTTTACCCATTGGAATCAGCAGAAGGGTGCCACCTGGTGGAAATGTGGTCAAATTCTAAACCAGGTCTAACTATAAAATCTAATCATTTAAGAAAGCTTGAAAGTCCCCTCATTACCAAGATTTGTTGTTGTCGTTGTTTTTTTTAAGTTCCTATGTACTTATGAGGATCTACCTGGCTCTTTTTATATTATTTCCATCAATGGAAGAGATAGTAAGTTAATTTTAAAATTTCAAGAGCTATTATTTACATTTCTAATCAAAGCTTTAAACAAATTCTTCATCCATTTTATATTCAGTTAGCTTGCACACACACAATATTTGCAGTTATTTTGCATTACACTAATAATGTGTTGAACTGTAATTGTGTAGAAGTCAGAAGGTGGGACTTTAGAATTAAATTATCCTATTTTATCTTAGGTATCACAGACTAGGGTTCAGTCTCATCTCCACCACTTATGAAGACAAACTTGAAAGTTAGTTTCTTAAATCCTATGTATTCTCATCTCTAAAATGGAAATAACTACAGGACCTGACTCAAAAAAGTTGCTTTGAGGATCAAGTAGAAAAAATGCATTTAGTAAGTGTTACCTTAACAATCCAGAGGACAGTACTCTGCATGTGGCAAGCATTCAGGAAGTGATTTTTTTTAATGGTGATTTACAACTCGAGATTTTAGATCCCTCAAGGTAAAATGGGATACTGATCATAATAAGTAAGAATGACTGTATCTACTCACATCAAAGCATTTATCTAGACATTTTGTAAATGTGGAGCACTATGAAAACAACAAAAATACTATCATAAACATTTGAACAATGAAGCTCTAAAGGAGAAACTACTAAAATGATAAAACATTTCCAATGACTCAGAATATTAATAAAAGTCCCTGCTATTTTTGTTGCTGCCTGTCCCTGGGGAAGAGTAGACTCTGGTCATGGCACCTCCTGCCAGAGGAGAGTCACAGATGAGATGAAAACAGGGAGTTCAAGCTCGCTAAAGGACCATAATCACAACCAGAGAAAAGACTACAGTCTTCCACTGTGCAGTAAGTGGAAATAGGTGCCGATGGTCTCAGACAAGGCATTTTGAGATCTCATAAAAATCTCTACCATGAAAGGTGAAAGACCTTCCTGGCAATATTCAAAAGCCTAAATCATTGAAAATCAACATATGGTGACTGATTAGCTCGGACATGCCCCCTATTTAAACATTAAGTAGGACTTCACAAAGCTCTATTTTTATTTAAGTTTGTGAATCATTTTTTCAGAAAAAGAGAACCCAGAACAATCATTCACGTCCATACGGGGGTATTATAGCTAGTACCACATAAGAATTGTATGACTGTTGCAGAATCAGACAACAAGGACTAATCCTGTTCATAAAAACTTAGTAATCTTAGAGCAAGGAGTTTAAACAATCACAGCAATCATCCACATTATCTGGTCATCATTTCATATGTCAAGCTTCAGACAAAGAATAGATCTCGATATAGATATTTTCTGGAAGTGCTTGGAAAACCCTCAATGGGTGCTGCCATATATATTTCTCTCTGCTTTCCTCCCCCTGGCAAAAGCCATCTCTCTCATTCTAACTCAAGCACAATATGCGTATCACTGACATTTTTAACTCATGTAAATGTTCAGAAAGGCACTTTAAAAACTCAATTAAAACAGGAGTTCTGCAAATGGCCACTCCCTGAATATCTGAAGTGGCCATAAACAAAAATGCACACTAACTGGAGAAAGGGATTCAAGCTTGATTCTCTTCAGCTGAATGTTAAGCACCAGATTAGTCCTGACAAAAGGCTTCACTGTGCATATGTGGCTCGTCCACTATTTACATACATATTTTCAGTTTCTGCCTGCTCTGCTCTGCCTCTTCCTCCCCACCTCCACCGCCACTGAGCCTTTTGCAGCACCTCAAGTAACCAGCTGGTGTCACAGGTTAGTGAGCAAAGATTTCATGTGGGGACTCTCACCTGACTAATCATTCTTATTGGAAGCATCATTCCAAGAGCAGTAGAGAGGCTCAGCGGCTTGTTAATGAAATTTAAGGGCTGTCAGCTTGAAAGAGGAGGCTAAATCCTTGCTCCTCTCCTGAAATGATTTTTATAACCTGCTAACCAGTTGCAACCTTGTGGTGTGTGTTGGAGGGAGCGGAGGGAGAAGATGTAAGGGAAAGGGACAGATCGTACAATATAAATGTCTTAATATTTTCATACTTATCTCAGGGTAGGGGGTCAAGAGGCTGGTGTAAGGAAACAGCTGCTTTGTAAAAACTGCAACATCCCCCCCTGTAAATGCAGGGGGAGCTTTAAGGCACCGAGCAATCCCCACCACCTGTGTGAAATATCTGCGAGGGAAATGAGGAGGGGAGGGAAGGGGAAGGGAGCAGAGACCACAAGTCAGGACAGATGACCAAGACTAGAATATTAATAACAGCAGTCCGGGCATCTCTGCCGCCCTCACCAGCACTCCGGCGATGTGGACAGCTTCCCTTCACTTGCTCCTCGGTGCTTAGACTGTGCGAAAAGCGGAGCTGCTACCGGAGCCTGGCTGCTTGCACCTCCTTCACCCCACTTCCAGCCACGAGCTAGGAGTGTCTGTGGCAGAAAGGCGTCGGGCGGCCTTCAGCGGTGCACTCGGGGCAAAGGGCCCACCTCCGGCCCCCGGGCGCCTCCAAGCTCCCGCTCCGTAGGTAGCCGCTAACCTAACCGTAAGCCCTCCCGCCTCGGAGTCCCTGATTGATGCAAACGTGACCGCACCTGGAGCCGGCTCGCCACAGCCTCCCTCCTCCCCCTCCCCAGGGCGCCTCAGCGCTCCCGACCTTACAACTTTAGGAAAAGGCAACACCGAACTCCCGAGTCACCCCAATCCGGGGACGGAGGCGGGATGAAGATCCCCCCGTACGGTGATGCTACAAATCTCTGAAAATCAAAACAAAAAAAGGGGGGGGGGGTGGAGGGGTGGCGGGTGCGGAAAGACGGAAACGGGACGGAAATAACCCTCGGCCGGTACAGGGCACCCCATCTCTGCAGACACAACACATCTGGACCCAACAAATCACTAAAGCCACTACCTTGCCTGCTTCCCATAATAATTAATGCCTTTTTGCTCCCAAGCTCCGCTCCACTCAGCAGACCACAGATGCATGCGACGCCTCCTTCCCCTGGTTAGCCCCCCGGCCCCGTCCCGGTCTCCTCAAAAGAAAAAGGAAAGGAAAAACTCTGTCGGCCTAAAGGTCACCCGCCCGCTAGGGTAGCTTTGACCGGCGCTCGGCTCAGCTCCGGGAAGACCGGCTCGACCCCCGCCAGTGGACGCCTCCTGGAGCGCAGCGATCCCTCTCCCTTGTGCGTTAACTGGAACCAAGAGGCCCCCGTTCCGTGGCCCCGGCCGCCTCTCCCTCCCTCGGGTGGCCCACCCGCCGGGGCTCCCGGGCCGCCCCCCAGCCTTTACCTCTCTCCCCCCTTCCCCGCGGCTCTCCACCTTGCGCATCCTCTCGCCCGGCCCCAGAGCGCGCTCAGATGCTCTAACTTCCTGCGGAGTCCATGGAGGAGCGGAGGGGAGCTTGGAACTGGGGCGGGGGGAGGGCGCGGAGAGGGAGGCGTGGGAAGCGCGGACTGGAGCCACCCTTCCCGGGAGGGCCCGGCCGCCGCTGCCAACTCTCACCTGGTCCGCCGGCTGCGCCTGGCTCGCCCGGGCCCCCGGGGTGGGCTGCTGCTCCTGCTTCATGGCTGTCATCGCCGGCGGCCCGCCTTGGCGCTCACTTCCTCGCGGGCACTTCAGACTCGGGGACCGTCACTTGGCAGCGATCGCATGTCACAGGAGCCCGACGCTCTCCGAATTGGCAGAAGGGAAAGCGGCAGCGACGGGGTGGGGGGAGGGGAGCGACGGGGAGGGGAAGAAGAGCGGCACCCGGCAGGCTCCCCCTTGCCTGATCCCTCCTTCGGCTACCGCAGACCCTCTAACTCCCCACTCCCCCCGCCCCCCACCACCCCAAAGGGTAGAGAGCCTCGGAGACCAAACACGACCAAGTGGCAAGTTAGTGGAGCAGCGAGAGGCACCTGACCGCGCTCGAGCGACGTCTCACAGCGCCGGAGGAGCCCGGCTAGCATTCTACCGCAGTCCGCGCCCCCCGCCCGCCCCCGGGGGCTCCCCGCGACTCGCTCAGTGCGCCAGGTGGAGCAGCCGGGCGCCGCGCTCCAGCATCTCCCGAGCAACCGCAACGCGGGTGAGAGCCCTGCGCGTCGCGCGAGCTCCCCGCACGCGCGGCCAAGGCTGCTGGGCTCCGCGGGCCCCCTCACCCCCGCCCCCCCGCGGGCTCCTGCTAAAACCCGGAGAAGCGGAGCGCGCCCGTGCGAAGCCCTCGGTGGCTCTATCGCTGCCACTGGGCATGCTCCCGCGCTCCGAGAAGGCAGGGGGCCGCTGGGGACTGGGGACCCAGAGCCCCATAAGGGCTGCCAACACCTGTCAGGACACAAGAGGTGGCCCCAGATTATGGCCCGAGGCTCTGCACTACCCGATTTGGGGCAACGGACATCCTTATCCTTAGCCCTCAGCCTGGATTCCCTGCTAGCTGCCTGGTTAAGGCCAGAGGAATTCTGAAAGGCGGATTACAAATAATAATAACTAATGATGATATCCTAGTACTCACTTTTTTTTTTGATTTGTTTTTTGTTTGTTGTTTCCCCCCCCCCAGGACACGTAGAAAAATCTTAACGTTTTAAGTCCCTTCTCCAGCCTTCCCTTGACTCAACACAACCTTCTACCCTTCAAAGTTCGTTTCCTGAGCATCTATCATGTATCAAACACACAGTAAAGCTTAGAGGGATTGCAAGGAAAAGGGACTAAATACCAATTTTTCCAAATTCCCTGACTACAAGTTTACCTTGCATGGTGGGCAATGGAAGCCCCGAGCCTGGATTCGAATCAATGAGTCAATGTAGCTCTTTGCAAGTTGAATTCGTGTGGGTGGGTATAACACAAAAAGTCCACCAGTTTCATCTAGATGCATCACTACGTGGTTTTCCCCTGTTGCTAGAAAGGGCCTGCCCAAAGCAGATGGACAACAAGCAGTCCCCAGTCTCAGGCACAGGTTTTTGTAGAGTGCTCACCAGAGAAAAGGCTGGAGGGAGTTAAACAGCCACGTTACTAGACTCAGTGCCATGGTTGTGACTAACTTCCAGTGAGAAGGGATGGAGCATATGGATAGGGGAGGGTGTCCAGTAGCCTTAAGTTGGTTTTTATCAGCTAAGGACTAAGTACTCTATTGTCTGAGCTACTCTGTCCTTGAACTAGCCAGTCCTAGAGAAGAGCTACCATAGAAAGAGAGGAGTTGTGCTCCTTTGCCCGAAATATTAATTGCAACAATAGTTCCTTTAAAATACATTTTTAAATAAAGAAAAATCAGTCATATCTGGATTTGATTGGTTTATAAAATGAAAAATTTGACTGTTTTTTAGAAAGGTGGAATCCGGGTGGATTTTTCAAACGTGGGTAGTCAAATGCATATTATGAGTAAATTATAATGGTTTAGTCCAATAGAAGTTTTTGACAGGAATAACTTTGCTAGTTGTAAAGGTATAAAGCAAATTTTCAACATGACACACTGGTAAAATAGCCAGTAAGTAGTTAGTTTATCCAGTAAACATGGCAATCTATATTTTCCCAATAATATTTTTTGGAGAGAAAGAGATCTACATTATTCCAGAAATGTTTCTGTTCTTACATTTTGCTTTTCAAATGATGAATGTGTTTCCATTTTGGACAAATGATTTAACTTGAAAGTTTATGTGCAAAGATTTCTGTTGACATTGGACAAGCATAGACGAGAGGGAATTATTCTCATCCTATTTATTTGACTAAAATCAGCTCTTCAACTTGTACTCCTTTTCAGTACTCATTATAAAATATATTTTGGTTACAAATAAAGATACGTTTTATATGTTTCACATATAATGTGTATTTGTATATATGTATCTTTTTTTTTTTGAAGAAAGTTTCTTTAAACATTCTTTAAAAGTGCCTGGATGGCTCAGTCCATTAAGGATCAGACTTTGATTTGAGCTGAGGTCATGATCTCAAGGTTCCTGAGTTAGAGGCTGCATCAGGCTGGCACTAGGCCGGCATCAGGCTGGCATGGCATTGTCAGTATAGAGCCTGCTTAGGATTCTCTTTCTCATTCATTTTCTCTCTCTCTCTCTCTAGCGCCCCCTCTATTTCTGTCTCAAAGTAAATATATTTATTTTTTTTTTCTTACATTTATTTATTTTTGAGAGACAGAAGGCAGAGCACAAGTGGGGGAGGGGAAGAGAGAGAGGGAGACACAGAATTCAAAGCAGGCTCCAGGCTCTGAGCTGTCGGCACAGAGCCTGACATGGGGTTCAAGCCCACAAACCTTGAGATCATGACCTGAGCTAAGTCAGAAGCTTAACTGACTGAGCCACCCAGGCATCCCTAAATATATATATATATATTTAAATAAAATAAAGTTTCTTTGGCTTCAGTGTCTTTTTGCATGGGTTGTTATTTTGTCTAAGCTAAAAGCACTATTTTATATCTGTTGGGGTCTAAGTTAAGGGCATTAATTAAAAATCACATGTAAATTAACACAAGCACTATTTTTTTGAAATGTGATGCACTTGAATTACAGTGTAGGATTTTCTACTTCATTTCTTAATGAAGAAAAAATTCTAATGTCCAAGAAGAATAAAATAAAGGAACACATTCTAAGAGAATGTCTGCATCTCAGTTGTATACAGCTTCTGAAAATAGGATGTCATTTAAACAAACCACCAATCTATAATCAAACATCTATAAAATCTATCTACTATAATCAAACATCTACAAAATCTACCTACTCAAGTAGATATAACCTTAGTGCAGTTGCGTAGGAGGACCTGTATCAGTCTACATATCAGCAGAATGGGCTCCTGCCCGAGCTCCATCACAGCATTGGGATAAGGGCAAGAGTGAAGTCACTTCTCTCCTGCCTCTGCTTCCTTACATGGTGAAATTAAACACTTTATACTAAATGACCATTAGAATCCTGCCCTTCTCTAAAATTCTATGATTAGATCTTAATTTTATGAATCAAAAGACTATCATCTGAATGATAAATTACTTATGTATGTTTAAATTTTAGTAGGGATCAGTTAGGTGTTTAGAAAAATATAAAAAATTCACAAGGTAAGTTAGTCACTTCATGAAGAATCCTTACTATCCACCAAACTTCCCCCATGCTCTCTAGTTACACATAAATGTATAGTAACAATTCTTGTCTTGATAACAGTTTTAAAATTCAGAAAATTAACATAAAAAATCTCTCCACGGTGTATCATTTCTAAAAAGAAAAAATTTAAAGAGAGCTTTGCAGAGATTAATAGAATATCTGACTACTTTTCCTCAAATAATACGTTCAATGAGCTAACTCATGGATAACCATATATCTTATAATGCTGAGAAAGTGGTAAAACAGGTTTTCCTAGTTTTTGTGGAACAGACTCAGGCTCTCATAACTGCAAAAGACCTAGAGAGATTGCCTAGCAAAACTCCTAAACTTTGCAACATATTTACCAAGATTTCTATGATTTAGACTCTGCCACTTTCTTCTGAAAATTTTAATTCACTCAAATCCTAGTCTCAGGTTCCCATGTGTATATAACCCACTATGCTGCATCCTCAACATATTGATCTGATTTCCAAAGTCACTCAAAAATTTTCTTGCATAAAATATTGTGAACATCTACAATGGCTTCCCTTGATATTTGATTCTTTAAAAGTGAGATGCCAATTCAGTGCATTTCATTTTACCTAGAATTATTAACATAAATACTTGAGGATGGGTTATGAGATTTAGCTAATGTTTAAATTTATTCACATAATCATTAAAATGTTTAAGCATCAGTGGCAAATATAGGATGTTCCAGAAATATTTAAGTCATGTGTTCTGTATTCAGTCTTCCATATGAAAGAGTAGACCAGGGACCCCCAAATTCCAAATTTACTTCAGCAACCACCAATCACAAGGCCTGGCTAAACTCCGATATGTTAGAGAAAGGCAACGATCCCTTGAGATTTTGTGAAGCAGGGTGGCCTTTAGAGATAATCTTCAGTTTCAGATCAATCCAATAAGGCAAATAGGACTCTGTAAGCAGCTAGTGCCCTGGGGTCTCTCCTTACCTTTTCCTTCTCTTCTCTCTCTTAACGGAGGTAATTCTGCAGTGTCATGTAAAGGCCACCTTGATGGGGATTTCCCTAGCATTAGCCAGTCCTCTATTGAGTGTCCTTAATGAGCACAGCATCAGGAAGACAGAGGTCATGAGCTGTGCCTTCAGAGACCTGGCCTGAAATGTGTCCAATTAGCTTTTCACAGATCAAGAAATAGCTTTAGTTCACATCTTCTGCTATCATTTGCTTTCGATTTATCAATCACCTCTACTCACCTCAATCGGCTTCTTGAATTTCCCAAAGTGCACATCATGTCACTGGGCAGAAAACCAGTATGTTGAACAATCCTCCGAAACAAACTATATGTTAAAAGCTCTAACTAGTAAACTACCACAGGAATTTATTTTAAAAAGAAAAAAAATAAAGGAAGAAAATGAAGTAAAGGCACCACATATTTAAGTGATAACCATGTACACTACTCATACTGTTGAGAAATTCTTTAGGCATTAATTAACTAAACTTTTTGTCAGTCTCTGTCTATGACAGGAAGACTTTCCTGTTGTAAAAATTCATAGCCCAATTATGATCTCTGGTGGAAGTAGACAGAGTTGCAATATCCTGAAAGCCATTCTTGTTGCTCACCGGAGACCTGAAGATATTGACAAACTGCTCATTCATGCTGAGATCCAGTATTGTAGAATGTGCTTAGTTGTTATATTAACACACTTCACATCTTCTTTAAACAAACAGCCCTCTAAGAGGTACACAATTGTATTAAGACAGGAGATTAATGCATATGATTTTTCTGTGTAATATTTTCTCTCCATACTTATGGCTGAATCACAACTTGAGAACGTGAGAAATATACCTGTTGTCATTATTTTTACCCACTCGATGCTTCACAGGGGTTCATGCGTGTTCATTTGATTTCTTAAAGAGTTATTGTTTAATGAATTAGTTATGTTAGCATAGAAAAAAAAGACCTTCTATCTTTTTTGGCTAATATTAGTGGTCAGTTTCTTTTTTTGTCACATCTTCACATTTCCTTAGAAATAAAATCAGGTTTTGTAAATCACATTCTGTCTGCAAATGACAGAAAGGTTGTCAGATGTGGAAGAGTATTTAGAAACACTGGCATAACATTTTGTTCTTTTCAGAGAGTGAGTCTGTGTTTAATTAATAAATTTCTCTGAACTTGGTATTTCTCGTTTTCTTAACCAAGACTAGATTTTCTAACGATTCAAAATACCTCTTTATCTTTGTCCTTGGAAAGTACATTATTACCGAGCTGTCTCTTACACTCAGATTTCATACCCGTTTCCTGACTTCTTCCCTTATGCAATTCCCACAACACCATAAAAGCACATTTCCCATTCAGGAAAATCTTTCATGAATTGAAAGAGGAAATGCTACTGTGAAACTCTGACTAATTTTTGGAGTGAAGGGAGAATTTCCATCTTTTGTAACAATTGCACCATGCTCAATTTATTCTTAAAGGTGTAGTAGCAGATTCAGACTCCCCCATGAATTGTCCTCTGGAAAATAAGACATCGTCTAGGATACAGGTGAAGCTGCCCCAAAGTATCCACTGACATTAAAGGGCCCCCGGCATTTTTCCCACTAATTGACTCTTTAACAACACTGAGAATTATTCTTCTACCATCTTTAAAAAAAAAATCGAGGCCAAGTCCTTAGAATCATAGCTAGTCCTTTTACCACACAGAGTCATCTGTTTAGATTAGACAAATATAGTTTCAAGACATCTTGGGATGTGACCTCTATTGAAATGAGGCACATTAAGATATGTCCCTCATTACTGAACACTGTTTAACTCTGTTTAACCTAGTAGCCTAGATGGGTTGCTTTCTACTGGTGTAGATCACTGCTTATACTCTTATATTCACCTCTCTCTCATCCATCTATATCTATTTGGGAAAATAATGGAGTCACTTGAGATCTATCTTATGAATCTAAATATTTACTAAAGTCATATTTTTACTCAAATCAGAGAAATAGGAAAAAGAGATTAGGGATAAGTGGAAGGAGAAAAAGAGGAGGAAAAAAAAGCCAAAAGAATGCATTCTGAAGCTGTTAGAGATATCAGAGTATATTAAGCCTTTTATATTTTTATTAATGTTCTCATAAGGACTAGAAATACTTGAAATTCCTATTGGTTAGATCCTACATGCTGCTTCTGTATTGGCTATATTCTATGTATTTATATAATTTTAGAAAGCATAGTCCAAATTTTAATTTCTTTCTCTCTAGTTGATTTATATTTGATGTTTTCAATCAATAATACCAAGCTTACATTTTCTTGTGATATTTTTTGCACCCATCAGTTGATTATAAGCACCAGTGGAGGAGGCGGAGAGAATCTATAACAAATAGCACAGTTCATACAAATCAATGACTAGAGAAATACCCTTTAATTAGCTACTGTATTGAGTCAGCAGTGTATTTAATCGTGGTTGATAGGACATCAAAATTGCCTCACAGGAAGAATAAGCAGCTCTCTTCTGTGGTCCCCAAGTCCTGTCTGTGGACAAGCCATCCACTCCTTTGTCCATCTTCCCAAGTGTTACTGATCCATTAACACCTAGCTCCTCTCCCATCGACCCCTAACTCAAGTTCACAGGGATTTTTTTCATTCACCATTCTCATAGTGTGTATGTCACCACACAGTTTATGCCACTTTTCTGTACAGGCTGGCTTACCATTCCAATTGTCACAAGTGATCTCTTACCTTTCTGACCAAATTGCAAATTCTTGGGGAAAGAGAACAACCCCTTGGGGAGCGACTTGGGGACTGACATACAGTTTGTGTATGTGCAAGGGCTTGTGCGTAGGGGTCTATAACAGTCTCCTTGCTTAAGGAGAGATCCTGGAGGAAATGTACCTAGAAAAAAATAAATTATTCTCCTTACCCCCTGAATATTAAGCTCTGTCAGAAACTTCCATGCACTTGTTTTGTTTTGTATTCCTTAATTTATTAAACAGGGTCACTCAGGAGAAATATTTTTTCTCTGTTGTCTTAGTTGATGTTTCTCTATGACATGTAGAAATTATATAATCTTAATATTACCCTGATTTACTGATGCTGGATATGGATAAAGGCCCACAAGATATTGCATGATTGCAGAACATTAAGTAAACACCAGATCAATTTTCCACACTAATGAGCAGATACTATATGTTATAAAATACTGAGCCTCCAATGCTGAGAACTCACAGGGCAAAGTGAATTTGGAGATAACAACTACATTGGCAATGTCGCTCCTAATTTATTCATTCCCCCCTAATATATAAGTATTAAACTTCTTGAGAAAGGAAGAGCTATACTGGGTAAAATCATAAGGAAAAGTTTAACTGAAAAAGATGTTTCATTGTTTTGGGGTGCCTGGGTGGCTCAGTCGGTTAAGCGTCCGACTTCGGCTCAGGTCAGGATCTTGCAGTTCGTAGGTTCCAGCCCCATGTCGGGCTCTGTGCTGACAGTTAGCTCAGAACCTGGAGCCTGTCTTCACATTCTCTCTCTCTCTCTCTCTCCCCCCCCCGACCCTCCCTTGCTCATGCTGTCTCTCTCTGTCTCTCAAAAATACATTTAAAAAATTTTAAAAAGATGTTTTGTTGTTTTAAATATAGCTTAAATTTCTATAGCTTGCCAATATAATGCCAAAAATTATCACAAGGTCAATAGAATCTTTCAGAATTATTCCCAATCTTAGAACACAATTATTTTTGCCTTGCATCCTCTGCAAACATTTCAAACAATTTGTTTCTCTAATTTATAAGTCGTTGGACCTCGTTTCAAATATAAGATGAGAAGAATGGTCATTGGCTGGGATACACAAATAAAAGCAAGATAGGAAAATATATAATATTAAAGGAAAAAATGGAAAAATTGGACCTTCCACTTAAAGTAATAAAACAACTTAGTATCATTTAATGTGTAGAGGGGAAAAGAGGCAAATGTCCCTATGTAACTTAGTAGGACCTTAGAGTATAACCATATTATGGTATAGTAACATTGATACTTAAAATGAGGACTTGAAAAAAGTAAAATCAGGCTAGGCATACTTGCTTTAAAAGACAGGGTTATTTTGAGAAGATGGACTGCAGTGATGCCAGCATGAGTTTAGGCTAAATAGAGAACTAGATATCAAACCCAAAAGCATAGCATTTATAACAAATCTAGACAGGAAGATATCTCTCCAAATTTCTAAATACCAAAAGCCACACAGCTTGAATCTCTTTGGTATCCATGTAGGAGAAAACATAGGGAAGTGGTGGGACAAATGACTGAGCTGGCAATCCCAAAACGTTCAAGAAAACCCCAAAACAGTCAGTAGATATACACTAGAAAGCACAATGGATCAATTTAAGAATATCCAATAGAACTAGAAGACTTCTGTGCGTTCCAACTGTGAGTAAAAGGGGCCCTGTTGGGAGTTGATTTCCCATTGATCTCTCACATTTCTAAGAGTCTTATTACCAAGAAATAGTCATTTGTTCTAGAATATCCTTTGAAGAATATTTGTATAGCAATTATCCTGGAAAGGGGAATAGCATCTCCCTCTGGAGCAAAATATAAGTTTATTCACAGACTTGCAAGATAAATATTGTTCCCTCTCCAGGGGAAAAAGCAGGCATGCTTTGTCTCCAGTATAAAAAGGATAATGTCTCCCTCTGAAACCAAGAGAAGGCATGTTTCCTTCCCATTATAAAAGATTCGGGTTCCTTTAGCTTCTATACTGCAACCCACTATGTGAGCAGGTATCCATCTGGTCCAATCATTCACCCTCATGTAAATGGGGGACATGGGGATAAGGACAACTCACACAAATATATTGATGTTCATGCTATTTGCTGTACCATGAGTAATAACGTTCTTTGTCTCCAACTCAAGAGCTTCTTGTCTTTTTTTTTTTTTTGGGGGGGGGGGGGAGAGACAGAGAAAGTACAAGTAATGAAGGGGCAGAGAGAGAGGGTGACAGAGAGTATCCCAAGCAGACTCTGCACTGTCACTGCAGAACATGATATGGGGCTCTAACCCACCAAGCCATGAGATCATGACCTGAGCCAAAACCAAGAGTTGGATGCTTAACTGAATGAACCACCCAGGTGCCCTAAGAGCTTCATGTCTTTTGAAAATATCCATAAAACTGGTAGGTTAACTTGTTAGCTTGCAAGTTATATAAAATCTCAGTTCTTAACAGCCTGATGTCAACGTCTAAGGTGACTGGAGAAGTCCAGATCCTATGAACCCTTGAATCTGATATGCTAAAAAAAGGGTTTCTTTACAATGCAGAACCCCATACTAGGAAAAACTACTAGAAGGAGAATCAAAATTGAGCAGAACAGAGATGACAGATGAAGGAAAGAGGAAATCCAGCCCAAAGGTAAACAGATTCAGGCAATTTAAGAGCACAAGCCATCATATTTTTTGAAAGATACTACATAAAAACAAAAAATAAGGATCTCTTTGAAATTGGAAAGACAATCTGTACTTTTAACTATTTGAGTTCAAGAAAACTTTAAAAGTTCAAGAAAACTAAATTCACATAAAAATATTCAACAGATTATTTGACCAGTCAAAGTCAAATCCCATGAAAAGTTTAGCCTCGAACACAAAGTTGCTACAAGAAATAAAAAGAGTAATACCCCTACAGAAAAGAGATTGGCAAATTATAGGCCAAAGGTTAAATGCAGCTCTCTTCCTGTTTTTATAAATAAAGTTTTCTTGGAACATAGTCACACTCACTTATTTACATATTGCCTAAGACTGTTTTCATGCTACAATGGCAGTGTTAAGTATTTGTGACAGAGAACATATGGCCTGCAAAGTATAAAATATTTACTCTCTTGCACCTTATGGGAAGTTTGCCAACTTCTGCTGTTGACAAAGAAAGCTTGCCAAAAAAGTCATGCTCAAAAATTTTTCAAAAACTGCAACTTACTATTTCAAAGTAAGCTAAAGAACATTTTGAAAAATCATACAAGACATGAAAGAATAACATTAGTCAGAATTAGAAAAACCCAGAAGTAAAAGAGGACAGAACCCAAAAGAGAATGAGAAATAAAAGAAATATCATATTAGAAATAGAGTAATCTAGGAGGTATATAAGAACAAATAAGCACAAGAAATGATAATCTAATAGAAATCAAGGTGGGAAGAGGAAAAAATATTTACCAAAAACAAGTGAAAAAAGGAAGACATTCAGGAGAATGTTGGCAATAATAATGCCAACAAATACTGTAGATGGCAAAGAAGATCCAACATACAGATTAGGGAAGTTCCGAGTGGGAGAACAAATCAAAACTAAGGTTTGGGGGATGGTGGTGAGGCAAACACTAAGAACTTTATTCAAGAGACTGATCCTGAAATAAAAAATAATAATAAACTACTTTTGAAAAATTACATGGTGTACCTGAGGTTAAAAACACAGCATAATCAACACCAAGTAAAATTAAGGGATCAAAAAAAAAAAATTATTTGGGCACCTAGGCAAAAATAACATTTGGCCTAAAAAGTAACTAGTGTTATATTATCATTCAACTTTTCCACATCAACACTTTATCTTCAGGGGGGAAATGAAGTTATACATAAGCTATTCAAGAAAATGAAATGTGGGGCAGGAATTTTATGTATTTATATATGTTTATATTTCATAGAATTAAACTATAATTTGAAACTCTTATCTGACTCTCCTTTTTTCCTTCTGCCCTTCACAGTGGTGAAGTCTGGATCACTATCTGAGACCTCTCTCTACTCTTTAAATCTCTCCCCTTTGTTCCTTCATAGGCATTCCTCCAATAACTCTTGGGAATCTAACCACACCTGCTTCTCAGAGGACCTGGACTAACACAATCTAGCAACAGTGACCAATCTCCTTGGAATCAGTTGTGAGGAAAATCACAGGGGGTCCAATTAATTATAAATTCCAGATAAGTGACAAACTTTTAGTATATGTTGCCCACTGTGGACTTTTGGGGGTATACTTTTACTAAAATTTATTTGTAATTTATTTGAAATTGAAATTTATCTGGGTGTCCTGTATTTTTATTTGTTAAATTCTAGCAACCATAGGAGTGATGATTATCACTTATACTCAGATTTTGGTCATAAAATAAACCAGGGCTTCTCAGAGAAATGAATCTGTGAATGAGAAACATGCCAGATAAACTTGGAGCATTTTGATATAAACCAGCATGGAAGCTATAAAAAACATACCAAGATAATATTAAATTGAATTAAAAGCCAACTTTGAAAAAGTTCTGTCTGGTCAAGAAAAATTTGAACTTTGATAAGGATAGAAATTATAGTTGATGGGAATCCATCAGGTACGTTTAAGTTTCAATTCATTCCCTTCTGAGAAGGACAGGGAACAAATTTATTATTAAGAAAATTAGGTTAAAGAAAAAATAGAACATTGATTCTGGTCTTTTTGGGAACTGCACGACTGAATATCTAAATTGTAGACAAGAAGATGCATCTAAATAAAATTATAATAAAATTATTCAAGCTAATGGATAAAAACAATGGATATACTTAGAGTATTGCCATTTTGGAAGCTCCAGTAAAATAATGAATTGACACATTAAGCATCAGTGTGTCCCCTGATAAAAGAACACAACACTACCTATCGTCTTGCCAAAGACAGAACACATGAAGCTGCACCATAAGCATACAACAGCCACTCTACCCTGGGGCAAATTCAATAAGACAAGTGGCCCAAGTTCATCAACAGAGCAATTTTAAAGAATAGAAAAAATATTTGGTGGGGGTTCAGGGAAGGGATGACTTGATTAAAATGAAGTGACAAAAAGCATCAATTAGAACATTAATATCTAAGCTATAGTGCATCCGGATGGACACTTAAGTGATAAACCATAATGAAATACAAAGGAAATGATTACTATAAAAATCAGGACAATGTTTACTTTAGGAAAGAGAGATGATAGAGTATATGGAGAGGCTTGGGTAGCTAACGATGTTTTATTCTTTGAGTTGGGTGGTGGCTAAAATGGTATTTGCTTTAATAATAATTTTGTGTGATTTCCTGTATCTGTGTTTTATTTTTAAATAAAAGTTTAAAAAATGCCTAATAGACTTCTGGCTCTCAGTAAACACTCCATAAAGGGTGGCTATTAAAGACCATAGAGTAAAAAGATAAGGACTACATTTAGAACAATTCCCTCCATATGTTTTTTTTTTAACTGATGGTAAACTTCCAGCTCTCAAGGTCATGCTCTTTCTCCAATGTATGTAGAGCTACAAAATTGCTCCTGCCTTTCAAAAATGTGTTTATGGCATCGAGAGTAGAATGCTAACCTTCTTTATGCCTTTAGAACTCCTCAGAGTTAGCAAATATCAAGACAGACAGGAGGTTGTAGGGAGAAAGTCACTTTATATTTTGCTGGGGATCCTCACTGGGATCCTCACTGCAAGGCCATCAACTCACGTGCATACTGTTAAATACTAGAGCAACTTAGCCCGCATTTGACACCATGGAGAAAATTGTAGACTGTGATCTATTTGTTCAATTCCGAGTTTATGTGGAAAAAGCAATGAGTCCCAGTCTGAGCCCACTCTCTCTTACTGACTAGGACTACACAGGCTGTGTGGTGTACAGAACAGTTCATGCTCTTCTTAGCAGGATTTGTGGCTTCAGGTGGCTATGCCTCTTGCCTTCCCAGACTCAGTGACATGCTTATTTGAAGGGCTATAGTCCTCAGTCTGCAACTGTCTGGCTATAAACAGGTGTACAGTTGTTCTTCAAGCTGAGCTTCAATTAGTATTAGAAGGATGCCTTCTCCTCCCTTATGTCCATGCTTCTTTCTTATGTAGCACCTGCCTTGGCACTAACCCTGCCCACACTGCCAGATCTTGGCAGAGTGGGCTGCGCCTGAGGGTCCAAATGGGGTCCTTCCACCTGCCAAGAAGTGCTAAAATCTCTGAATTTGTACATCCCTGAAACGATACCCCCTCCAAATGTGCATTTTCTCCACCTAAAAACGTTTGCAAATTCATTTAATTCATTTAGACTCTTCATGGAAGCCATCCCTGCCCACTCCAGTGAAAAGCGATTTCTTCTGTTTTCCATTCCTAGAGCACTTAATCTCTACACCATGCATTTGTCGCGTGCCATTTATTTCCTCATACTGCCAGCCATCACACTGGCATCCTAGCATGCTTTCCACTCCACCACTCTATCGAATCTATTCCCATTTTGGAATTTTTCCTATGAATAATAATAATAGTGGAAATAATAATAACTCACCTTTATTGACTGTTTAATGGGACTCAGGCACTGTCTAATGCTTTTAATGCAACAACTCTACAGGGTAGATGTTCTCTCTACCTCCATTTAAAATCATGTAAACCAAGGCTTAAAAGATGACATCCAAGGTTCCACAGCTCTTTAGAGATTTGAACACAGGTGATACTATTGCAAATATCCTTAATAATGTCCTGTCTTAGATCAAAACTCATAAAGAATAGGTGTCTATTTAGTTTAATCTGTAAAGTTTCATAGGGTGCCTGCTGTGTTGATTTTTTTTAACTTGGAATTACTATGTAATATACTATAAACTTTATAAATGTATGTGTGTGTACATATATATGTATATAATATATATCTACATAACTAGAATATGCATATACCTACTCAATAAAAAGGCAATAGTGGACTTAAATAGGTAGATGGTTTATAACAGCGAAAGTATTTTGTAAGGTCTTTGTACAGTTTATGTAGCATAGAGGGATATGTAGTACTTGATCAACAGGATTTTTTTTCCTGCTATCAAAATCAACTCTGTGCTTCCCCATGATCCTTATAACTATTGGTTTCATGCAGTCTTCTTCATTCAGGTATGTTATTTAAAAATCTGTATCTAAGTGAGAAGGCCTGTATTTTAAAATCTGTATCCAAATGCCTGTACTAATAATAAGAATCTCTGGTAGAAATTTTCAGATGTTTAAGTATGGAAAGCTGTGGAAAAAATTTATATAGTATTCTATAATCAGTATACACAGCAAACCACCTATTCACCTATGTTTAAGATATTCTTTCACTCTCTCCAGTTTAATTTATTTTATGTAAAAATTGTGCTTTGGGAAGTATGCTTCAAAGATCAATGCATGAAGAAAGATACAAACAAAATATCAAAACTTCTGTTTGGATTTTGAGTCATTCTAGTTTGATGGCATAGTGGTTCTCAGTCTTGGGTGCCCTTCAGAATCCTGACTCCAGCTCTCTATGTGAAGATGCAATAGAGTGGGGTCTAGGAATATGATATTTAACCAATATCCTAGTTGATTCAGAAGAGATGGCGGGATCACATTTTGAGACAAAAATAAAAGACGCAGTAGTTAACAGATGATATTTGGAGTCAGAACGACCAGAGAGTCAGCAATTCAACCTTTACTTGCAATGTATTTAACTTCTCTAAATTCCAGTTTCCTTTTTTGTAAAATGCACAATAACAATGGTATCTGACTCATAGTTTTGTGAGAAAATACATGGAAAGTCATTGGATTGGTGCCTGGTACTTAGGAAGTGATAATTATTAGCAAGTAGTAGTAGAGGTGGTATTACTAGCATAAAAAATGTAGATGTTCTCAGAATCATATGTAATCTGGGAATTAAAATTATAAAACACCCATGAGATACCACTGCACACCTATTAGAATGAAAAAATCCGAAATACTGACAACACCAAATGCTTGTGAGGATATCAAACAATGGAAATGCTCATTCACTGCTGATGGGAATACAAAATTGTATAGACATTCCTGGAGACAGGCTGACAGTTTCTGACAAAACTAAGTACACTCTTACCAGACAATCCAGTAAATACCCTCCTTGATATTTATCCAAATGAATTGAAAATTTATATCCACAAAAAACCTTCATGTAGACATTTATAGCAGCTTTACTCATAATTGCCAAAACTTGCAAGTCATTAAAATGATGTCTTCCATAGTTGAATGAATACATAAACTGTGGTATATCCAGACAATGGAATATTATTCACTGATAAAAAGAAATGAGCTATCAAGACATGAAAACACACTAAGGAAACTTACCTGCATGTTGCTAAGTTAAATAAGCCAATATGAAAAGTCTACATACTGTATAATTCCAACTATGTTATGTTCTGGAAAAGGCAAAACTATAGAGACGTTAAAAAGATCAGTGGTTGCCAGTGTTTTGTGGGAGAAGGAAGAGATGGATGACCAGGTGGAATAATAGGGATATTTAGGGCAGTAAAATGATTCTGTATAATACTAAGACACAATTATATGTTGTTATACATCATTACACATTTGCCAAAACCCACAGTACACACATAGTGAACTCTAGTATAAACTGTGAGTGTTAATTTATAATAATATAACAATACTGACTCATCAGTTGTAACAGAAATATCGCATTACTGCAAGATGTTAATAATAGCAGGAACTCGTACGTGTTTGTGCATGCGTGTGTGCACGAGTTTGTTGGGGGGCGCATATGGGAACTCTGTGCTTTCTATTCATTCTGAAAACATAAACTGCTTATAAAAATAAAGTCAATAAGTACAAAACAAATACTAAGACAAAAAAGGTAGGTGTTATTTGCATTGCTAAATATGAAAATGTGATATTGAAGAAAGAACACTGGCTATGAACTCAATGCTCTACGTAAAAAAAAAAAATAGTAACAGCTGAATTTTAAAAACTTAGTACAAAAAAAGGAATCCATTTCATTTGCAAATGTTATATTGATTACTATTTGAAATAATATGTTGCATTAAGTAAAATATATTATTAAAATTAATTTCACATTTATTTATTTTTTATGTGACTACTAAGATTTTGTAAATTATATATATGGTTCATATTATATTTCCATGGGCAGTGATCTATGAAATCTTCAGCAAGTGTTTCAGCATATAAGAAGCCTTCCAAATGTTAACACTCTCTTCTAGATACTCATCAACGTCCTGACTGTCTAAAATGATCTTTCATTATTTTTCTTGATTACAGTAAAAGTTTCTTTTTTATTATCACTATTTTCCCTTGATGAGTTCTGATAAGCAATTAAGGCCAGTTTAATCCTTTGGACATCACCCCAAATCTCCATCCTCTCTTACAAGTGAACTGTCCAGTCACCACCTCTGGACTGAAGTCACCTCCAGAGCCCTGACTGGTAATGTGCCAGTATCATCTCGAGTCAGTCAGTGCCACCTGGTCTCTCTGATGTGGGCATCCTTTCTACCATTCCTGGATATGGTGATCAGATCACGTGGCTTGCCTCTGTGAGACTCTGAACTTTCAAAAATGATGTTTCAGGAGCTTTCTACCTTCCTGCAAATAACTGAGTGGGCCAAATAAATGATTAAAAAGTTTTACTGTTTCAATGTTGAAAAATAGCGGTGCCTGGGTGGCTCCGTAAGTTAAGCAGTCGACTTCAGCTCAGGTCATGATCTCATGGTTCATGGGTTCTAGCCCCTCATCAGACTCTGTGCTGACAGCTCAGAGCCTGGAGCCTGCTTCAGATTCTGTGTCTCCCTCTCTCTGTGTGCCTCCCCCACTCCTGCTCTGTCACTCTCTCTCAAAATTAAATAAACATTAAAAAAAATTTAAATGTTGAAAAATAAGTCAAGTACACTGTACCCTATGCTGCTCACAGCCCTCACAATTCTCTGGCATGATGCAATACACAGGACCTCAGCCTAAAGGGTATCTGCATTTTATCCCAGTGTTTTGCTTGATATAGTTTGAAATGGATCTGGAAGCAGGTCCTGGAGAAGTGAGGAACGTCTCCCTAAGGCTAGAAGGAGATCTGCCAAAGGGATCTATGGACTGGCAGAAGCTATACCTGGGAGACTCTCAGCCCACTACTAGTACTGGGATAAAACACAGAAAGGGACATGCTAGGGCACCCCAATTCTTGGGTGTCTGAGAAGATTGCTCCAACATGGTCTCACTTTATTCCATGATGTCAAACATATTTATGCCATTAGCTCAAGGAACTGATCCAACATTCAGAAGACTAAACTCTATTCAGGTACAGCCCTTCTCAGCAGGATCTGTTGGACTCTGTAACACATTTGGCATATTGAAGATCCCAGTGCATTTTAAACCTTTTGTGCCTTCTCTGGCATTAATGGCATATCATAGAATTCAAAGCCTTGTGGAAATTATTCTGTATCTTGAGTAATGCCCCCATTCACTGAGCAGATCCATTCATTCTCTGTCATCTGTTTCATCCCATATTTTACTTATCTTTCAGGTCTGTTGATACCGTTTGTTCTACCCGAGCCTCCTATAATACTTTAAATACTTTAAATCCCCTTAGCCTGGGAAGTGTCAGTGCTGTTATTGTTTTAATATTCATAATGAACCATCACTTACAGCTGCCTATATATTTTCTCTAGTTTCATAACTAATGCTTCAACCTTTCGCTTCTGAAAGAAGCTATAGTTTATCCATCTACCCATGTGCTGGCAAAGGACTATCTTACCAGGTGTAAATGATGCATCCCTCTGCCTGCTGCTCATCTACAACTCCAGGGCAGCTCCAGCCAACCTCACAGCATCATGCTCATCCATGTTTGTCATGATACGGCCTGCTGTCCCTCCTAAGGACAGGCAACACCCTAAGGAAGGTGAACCTGGCAGGGGAATCTAGATCTCAGTACCTCCAGAAGTCTCAAGCCCAATTCTACAGAGCTCAACATTGGACTTTCTCCAAGAATAGCAAACCACCAGAGAAAAGTGGGTCAAAAGCCCTGCCCCTTAATAAAAGCTCAAACTTAATTCTATGGTCTAGCTCTCAATCCCAGGCAACTACTCACCTCTAGGACATCACTCCACGAGCACCAAAGGCAGCAGGCCCCTCGGCGGGGAACAAAAAAAAGAAAGAAAACACTACTCAAAGTGAGATGGTTTTAAAAGAGAAATGGAAGTAGACCACCCCCCAGCCCCCGCCAGGGCATTCTAGAGCTGGGGACCTGGGGTCTGTAGCTTTGTCTCTTCCTCCTGGTCAGCAGTAAGCACTCCCAGGGAGCAGATCCTCTTCCCCTGAGTCCAGATAGAGAAAATTATAGAGCCCGTTCAGAAGAGTGTGAGAAACAAGCAGATTCAGAGGGGTGTCCCAGTTGGTCATCTCTCTCTGGGAGCTTCTGGGCCTTGCCACACCCACCTCTACTTTTTAGTTCATGTTTCAGGAATAACTCTCCTCTCTGAAACATTTGAGCTTCTGAGCTAGAATTTCTGAACTTGGTCTGCCTCTATTTAGATCAGGAGTGTTGGCTTTCATCCAACCTCCATTCCTGGGGCTAATCTCCTGGGTTCAGGGTACCTGAGAGCACACATTGCTTTGTTTCCCAGGCTTTGATTTTGTCTGTATTTAGAACCTGGGCTGTGACAAGAAAAAGCTTCTCCTAAATTCCAAAGTCTAGACTTGTACCACCCTTGCTTGAGCCCCTTTGTGGCCATGCTTGATTAACTGATCACTACAGAAGGCAGTGAATGATTTCTGCAAAGCCCAGGATTATAGGCAGCTGATGAATATTAAACAGCAAGAGGAGTATAGCCTTTAAAGCAGAAACACTGTGCTATTATCTAACTCTCCTGATAATAGGAAATCCTTGAGAACAAGAGATATGTCTTATTTAGCTATGGAGTACACAGCTCCTTGCCTATCAAAAGCACTCAATGAATGTTAGATGGTTGAATGAATACAAGAATACACCTGTATATGGGATAGCATCGACTCTTTCCTCATGAAAATTACAAACCTGGAAGTGTTTCTTTA
The DNA here is from genome assembly GCA_028646485.1 of Cryptoprocta ferox. Lineage (NCBI taxonomy): Eukaryota > Metazoa > Chordata > Mammalia > Carnivora > Eupleridae > Cryptoprocta > Cryptoprocta ferox. The sequence goes on from CM053578.1 coordinate 13,214,165, forward strand.
AAGAATCTAATATATTAATGTGCTGTATGCACTTAAGTTATTAAACCCCTACCTTACACCATAATGTTTGGAAGCATCTTTTCAACTTACGATCGAAATGACTATAAGTAAGGCAAACTGCTAGCTTTATCCCATGCTAGCTGTGTTATGTAGGTATTATTATTAACCTTATTTTCCCCACCCCTAAAATAGAGCTAAGAGTCTCATCTCACAAGTATGCTGGGGGGATCAATTAAGATAATATGTGAAAAGCCAACAAACACAATGGCTGGGATACAGCACGTATTCCATGAATTTCCCTTTGCCTCCCTTCATAAATGTCATGTTTCCGGATCCTAGTTTGACAATGCTTCTGAAAGAAGTTAGAAAAATTTCTCTACTGCATTGGTGACTTCCATGTTGGGAAGAGGTTGTGAGACTCAGTGAGGAACATTTCTAAGCCACACATTTTGCAGCCCCTCCCCTCTGATACCACCACTAAAATGTGTAGATGGCAGAGTACTTTTAAATAATTTCAGTAGCCTTAACCACTTCACTGAACACCTGTACCTTTTTGTCCTTTTCAGTAGTTTCCATTCCTACCTGAATATTAGTGTCCCCTGGGGAAATTCACAAACTTTGGTGAATTTTTATCTGCTAAACATACCATATTCCCCTATTCCATGCATTCTCTTACTTTCCAAGATAAATGCTTCACATCTTCTCCCCTGTCCTTGAAGTTCCAGCAGGCATCTCAAAACTATCATGTACAAATACAGACCCCTGATTTATCTCTCACACATAACCTACCCCCTTTCAATAAATGGTAGCTCCATTTTTCTAATTACTTGGATTAGAAAACCCAGAGTCATCAATTACTTTTCTCTTCCCATCTCTCTGCTCTTACACACCATATCCAATCTATCAGCAAATACTGTTGGCCCTCACTTCAAAACAGATTTCAGATCCCACCACATCTTACTACTTCCACTGTTAGAAACCTTGGTTCAAGCTTTTACCATCTTTTGTCTAGATGGTTGCAAAAGCTTGATGTCAGCCCTTCCTACACCTTCACTTCTCTTGAATTTTCTCAGAGAAGCCAAAAAGAGCTATTTAAAAAATAAACCAGTTCATACCCTTCTTTTACTCAAAATTGTCCAATGGCCTCTTGTCTTAATGCAAATGAAAGCCAAATTTCTTACAGTGCCCCAAAGGCACTCATTGATCTGGCCCCTTTATTGACCCTACCTCTGAGCCATCGTTTCCCATCATTGCCCTCCTGCTCACACCCCTACAGCCTCACTAGCCACCTTACTGGTCTTTAAACAGAAACTCTCTGAACCTCCCTGATGTTTCCTGTCAGGAGCACACTTCTTTCTGAAATCCACATAGCTCATTCTTCCCTTTCTCCAAGTCTCTGTCAAATGCCACTGTGCCAGAAAGCTCTTTCCTGACTACTCTGCCTAAAATAGCATCGTTTTCACTCTCTCTCTTCTTTACTCTGAATCATTATTGTTATTATTTCTTAGTGAAACCCATCACCCCATGGAACAGGTTTCTTTATTTGCTTATTACGTCTCTTCTCTGGTATAACAAGGTCCACATTTTGAGGCGTTTGTCAATTTTGTCCTCTTCCATACCCTATGTACACAGCAGGGGGTCTGCCACTGGGGGAGGCATTTGATAGATGGTGTGAATCTTGATCTCAGTGGGAGTCAGCATTCTACAGCTCAGATTTTCGGGCCTAGAACCATTTGTCTGGGGCAAAGAGATTCATATTTGAGCCAGTTTACTGACCATGTGCCTATCTTAATGATAGGTTGATTCATGTGTCATTAACGTGTAATCACCAAGTTATTTTAAAATAAAATAGTGTCAAGATTTTGTTTATTATTGTATTTCTCAGATTTTTCCATTTAAGGCTCTTCTGTTGGTACCCTCAATGTACCACAGACACACCGTTCTATGCTTGCTTTTCATTTCTGGGCTCCTTTGAAACTCAGTCCCCTCTCCTGCCTGACAAAGCTTCATTTATTAAACTCTTGATACTCAGCCCAAAATGTCCATTTTGTAGCCAATTTTTCTAGATGATTACACTTAGATTTACAACCAGATGCTTACTATATATTTCACTGTCTCAGTAGTATTTACCTGGCCTTTTAAAATGTGAAGCTTTTATAGTGTGTGTGTGTGTGTGTGTGTGTGTGAGAGAGAGAGAGAGAGAGAAATTGAGAATGTCTTCCCAGAGATCTTTGACGATTTATACCAAAAGCTTAAAAATTGAAAACAAAATCTATGAACTTCCCTTTGATTTTTGTCTCTGATACCACCTATAACATGATTTATAAAATAGTGATAACTTTTTTCACTTTTGTGATTAACATTTTTGAACACTAAGTCTCCTGATTCTTTTTTCAAAGATAATATACCATAAATTAAATAATATAGTTATTCTGTTCTTTTTGAATATATTTTTAAATTCTCTGTTATAATTACTGAAATAGTTGCTATTTTAATTGTTAATCTAATACCTTTGCAAACATCTTCTTAGAAAACAGAATTTTCTAGAGAGAATATAACTCTCGATCATATTTGAAGGAGGAATAAGGACTTACTTAAATAATAAATCTGGGTCCATCACACATAGCAGTTAGTTTTCCTTTATCATCAATATGAATTTTATTTCTTCTACTGCCAAGAAGTCAATGATGATTTTAAAGACATTTTGCCCACATCTAAACTATAAGAATTTACTATAGATTGTGAATCAAGGAAATACAGGCAAATTAAAGATAATGCAACGATGTCATGGAGCTTAAATCCTAATAAACAGATATTGATTGAGGATCCTGATAGCATCTACAAATGCAACTCTAGATGTGAAAAATAATGATATATAGTGCTTCCCAATGCTTTATAAAATTGTCAGTTAAAAAAATGAAATCACCTTGGTTTATTTACTGAGGTATTGCTGGTGCTCTAATTAATAAAAAACACATTTGCATTTTATTTTCCCAAATGAAATATATAGCAATCATTCTTACTCATAAGAGTTATTTTCCTAGTGAGTAATTGTATCTATGTTTGTCTTATCTTTTAAAATAATGTTGAGTGAAAACACTGAGTTAATATAAATTAATGCAAACTGTAAATGTGTTCGAGAATAAAGAGAAAAACCATTCTTATTAAATGCATGTGCAACTATTTCAACACAAATGCAAATCAGCCCTAATTTTATTTTCAAAATGCCACTCTTTAACCAATATAATGCACAATCAATTTTAAGTACCAGGCAGGATGCTTTATAATGCTGCTCTAGGGAAGACACACAATTTTTCATTTCATCAACACAGTTAAGTTGTATCACCAAAGAATCTATAAACTTCTGATTAACCAGATGCTATTTTCCCACCCTCTGTCCCAGATTAAAATGCAGTGATGTGTTCAATAGGGTACTAAAAAAATACCGGATAAGGTTTTTTCTTTTTCCTTCTTATAGCTACCCAAGCCCCCACTATGTGGAGAGGAGATGAAGAACGGCAAACACTTGTGTATGTAACTTTTGGAGAAGTGTATTAGAATGCAACACGTATTTGTTCCAATTCTGCAAGGTTTGTCTTCATGCATGCCAGTTCCTCTGCCAGTCTCTACATCATATCTTTAAGCTGTGAACATCTCTATCTCTCTACTGGTGACCCACATTTCTCAGTCTGGCCTAGCCACACGTGACATCGTGCAAACTAATGGAAGCCTAAGTCTCATAGTTGAATAGAATTTTGAAGTAGTTCTTTGTCTAACAGCACAGTTGTGTTTGGAATTTAGTGGTTGCATAAGCTCTAAGTCACAACATTCTCTATATCCTTCCTTATTCATCTAACTCTCCTGTTTCTTGATAGGCCTTTGTTAAAAAGAACACTGGAGGCCCAAAATGGTGTCACTTAAACCGAGTTCCTAAACCAAAGCTTGAGACCCAACCTAAGTGCCATTTCAACCTCCCCCAGAAATTCGTCAGTTTTTCAATCAGCACAAAGGAGCCCACTAGAGGGGCCCTCTCCATCCCCTCAAAGAAAGATGAGGTCCTCTGCAGGATGAGACCCTTCTCTTCCCCTAAGGGAAAAATACTGTGCCTGAAATCATCCTTTCCTTTACTAAACACTTTTTCCCCCACCCCTCCTCTATGAAAACTTTCCATTTTGTACAACTCTTTGAGACCCCCCTCTACTTGCTAAGTGGGATACTGCCCAATTCATGAACTTTGTAACAAAGCTCATCTTTTAAATTTACTCAGTTGAGTTTTTGTTATTTAACACCTTCTTAGTTCAAGTTCTGTTAACCTCTTAACCATTCCTCCAACTGGGGAAAGTTTTCTCCCTCCTATTGCTCTTCCTTCCCCCTCATTATGAATGGACTTTTCTCTTAGATCACAGGGCTAGTCAGTGTCTTCTTAACTAGAGTCCGACTTCCCCTAATGCCTAGCCCACCTGTTAGACATTCTTCAGTATTGAGCTTAGATGGCTTCCACACCTGGGCTGGCCAAACACACTGGTGTGGACCTCTCATTTCTTTTTCCATGTTGACAGCCTTTGCAGCCCTGGGTAACTGGCCTGCCTCAGTCCTGTCACATCTTGCACTTTCTCCCCAGCCTGTGTGCTGAGAGGCTAGCCTGCCTCAAGTCTCCACCCTTTGCTGTGCTGATACATTGTTTTTCTCTGCCAGATGGCTCAGTCAGATAGATGTGCTAGAGCAAATCAAATCACTGGTCAGGGCTGGGATTCTTTTGTTGCACTCCCTAAAGCTCTATTTATTGTATTAGTTGTAAATCTATCATTCCCTATCAGAAAATGGAAAGCAAATAGATGTCCTTCATATATGAAGGTGAGACTGGATATGCCCTTTGAGTTTATTTTCCATTATTTCAGATAACCTCCTCTTCCCACCCACCCCTCAGAGTGTCTTCCCCCAGAGCCCCACACTTGTGCACTGTTTGCATGCTAACTGCTCAGGCATTGCCTTGTTGAAAAAGAGTGTTGAAAAAGTGGACCATAATAGGGAGTAGCCACCACCAGCACCTAATGCTGAAAACATTCAGTTAACTGAATCTTGGACCCAAATGGAATAACACCTGGTTTATCCCACATCATTTGTAAGTGAAATGTTCTCTTTAAGTGAAAATATTTTAAAATCTATTTTGGATGGGCAGTTTTCTAAAATTACTACATTGCTCTCTGCTTTCTTACCCTGGGAATTTAAAATATGATGACTTTGGTCAACATTTGGAACATCAGTTTCTGTGCTATGCCCCCAAAGATTATTAGCAGAGGTGTAATTGTTGGCTCCTAAAATAGGTGTCCTCACACTGCGTGGCTCTGTAAATCTCTATGTCTGCTTTATGGTTTTTCTATCTATCTCTGCAATTTTTGCCTTTGCCGACTGCTAGCAGCATTTCCCCTTTTAATCTGTTTTGACCTGCGAAATGAGATAGCCATGTTTGGTAGAATAGGTCAGAACATAAAAATACATTGGTTCTGACTGAGCGCCTGAGGATGTCTCTTGAGAATATACACATGAAATTTTAGGATGAATAATTTTTGAAATATTATGGCCTTACTTTCTTGCTCATAACTGTAACTCTGCCCAGTCGATATGTCTCTGCAAATACTATGAGAATACATGAAAGCTAGAAAAACATTGCCATTTGTTCCAAACATCTTCATATCACATCCACATCCATACAGAAATACTGAGACAGAACTCACACAAGTGCTTTCTCGCAGTTATAGACTCCCAACCCATTTTCCCAGATAGACAATTGAACACACATACATAGGCTTACAGGGATCTGCGTGTGTGTAGAAACCACCTCGGAGCCTTTGCTGCATTGTGATTTGTATTCACTTTCTTTTTTTTTTTTTTTCACGATAAACCAAGTAAATGCAGTTTCATCCTCTAAAGTTTCATCCATGAAAGACTTCTCAAAGACACAAGACATCTCTTATCACTCCCCAGTTCTCCCCACTCCTTAAAAATAAATAATTAACACTACCTCTTTGCCTAAGTGCTCTGTCTCTTGCTTCTTAAAAACACTCTTTTGGGTGGAAGATTCTGAATGACAGCAGGAGACTGAATCAGCAGGTCTGAGTCAAGTTGAAGAGGGGAGGGAGAAAAGCTTTGAGACTTTCCCCATGCATTCATTTATGGCAGGAGAGTTGCAAACCCTGAGAAAACTCACCTTTAATCCTTGAGATGGAAGTCAAGAAGACTTTTTTTTTTTTGCACAATGGTTTGGAGTTGGGTGTAAAACATTAAAGATTGAATATCCAGCCTCAGAGACACATAGGAAATCACCTCTTGGGCTAGGTTGGTGGTTTGATATCACCACTCACATTCACTAGAACTAAAAAGACCCCAGTTTTACCATGTTGAAGTCAATCTCCTCAGGAGGTGAGAGAACCAAATTTCATTGTACAGGGGACCAGACATTGTTTCACTGAACTTGACCATGTTCCATTTGAAGTCATAAACAGTGTTCTAACGGGTAGGCCATTGAATCTGGCAGCACTATCGCAATGCTTGGTGGCTTCTTCTCTTTCTGGGCGTTAAAAATGGAATGTAAAATCTGAGTTTTGTTTTGTTTTTCATAAAACATGTAGTTGGGTGCTATTGATAAAGAAAGCCAAAATCGATATATTCTCCAAACCTGTCTGGTACACAGGAGGTAACTGGGGAATTTGTGCAGAGAACACATTTGGAAGAAGGGAAGGAGGGAATAAAAGCTATGCAGGAGGAGGAATAAAAACTACTAAATTCTATTTGCTTTCATTACCATTCTACTCTCCTCTTGACAGTGTCTGGATTGTGCTTCATCATCAGAACTGCAGGGAGAAGGTACACAAATACAGTGAGATGTAGCCTGAATGTCCCATCTCAGGGGAGCTGTAAAGGAGTAGGACCCTATTAAAGTAGGGTGATCGGTCCCCCAGGATGCTGGACTTCCTTACGTGACTGTTCACCTTTCTACTTCCAATATCTAGCTACTGCCTGCCTGATCAGTTTAGTACCTGCCTGCCTATTCCAGGGAATAAATAACTAGAAGGCTTCACCACTGTTTGTTTGTTTGTTTGTTTGTTTTTTAAGCATTCTCACCCAGCCTTGACTACTGTATCTATCCTGGGTTTGAAATGAAAAGTATAATTTCACAAATTAGTGCTAATGCCATAGTTTGTGTTTAGTCAGAGCAGCAGTATGGAAGGTTCTCTCCCTCTGTCCAAGCTCGACTATGGCCTCACAGGGCTCTACTCCCAGAATTCTTCTATAATTTGATGTAGAGCCTTGTCCTAAAATGCACTTATCCTGCTTTATTATGAGTTTAAATTTTTCCATTACTAAAATAACAAAATGTAATGCAATGAAACCACTGTTCACATTGTGGTGTGTTTCCTTCCAGTCATTTTTTTTTCCAAAAATGCACTTATCCTTGACCCTGTAGATATTATGAATATTTTATTATCCATTACGCTATTACTCTGATTCTTTTAGATGAAGGGTGTATTTGCATCACTGTGTCTTCTTTGCATTTTGAGTCACTAGAGTTAGCATACTTTAAAGTAGGATTAGACAAAGATTTTGGAATCACATGGGCAGGTTTAAATTCTGGCCCTAACAAGTAAGGTGTATGAATTGGGCAACTAACTTAACCTCTCCGAAGCTCAGTTTCCATAGATGATTAAGATTAAAGGCACACATATTTCATATGATTATTTTGAATATCAACATTAGGAAGTCTATATGTACTTAGCTAGCTGCCTAATGCAGAGCAGACAAAATAAATTTCATCTCCTTTGCTCATGTGTAGAGGATAGGGCCCAAGCTCTTACACTTACGTGCGGTTATACAGATTAGTAGCATATATATGAAATTATCTATTAAGAGATATTTGATTGGACACTCAAGCACAGGACAATCAGTAATTTCTTTATAAGGAGTTCTATGAATTTGTACTTAAATCTATATATCAAATAATTATTATTCTTTATTATGTCTCATAAAAGGAATGTTTTTTCTAATCCTATTTCTGTTATTCTAGTTATTTAACTGTATTTAAGATTAATACCTCAAAAACCCAAAAACCCAAATAATAATAAAATTTTTATTTTTACAAACCATGTTTTCAGAGGAGAATAATTTAATTTTCTTTAAAACGTCCATTGTAATCAGTTGTTTATTAACGTGAGGCCAAAGCCATTCCTGGAGTTTCAGAAGTGTTCCTAAATAGCACACTAAAGATCCTCCATCATTTGGGCCAGTGTTTATTGATTATCGAGTATGGTAGAACACAGTGCTAGGCATTGGAGGGCTGATACAAAATATCTGGATGACACCTTCGCAAGGAGATCTGATTAAAAACCAAATAGGAGTGCCTGGGTGGCTCAGTGGTTAAGCATCTACCTGAGGCTCGGGTCACAACTTCATGGTTTGTGAGTTCAAGCACCTCATTGGGCTCTCTGCTGTCAGCATGGAACCCACTTCAGGTCCTCTGTCCCCCTCTCTCTTTGCCCCTCCCTCCCCCTCTCTCAAAAATTAATAAACATTTAAAAAATTAAATATAAAAAGCAAATAGATAAGCAGCTCTGTTCACTAGTCTCCAAAATGGTCTTCACCTGTCTTAAAGATTGCAGGTGCCTGGATGGCCCAGTCAGTTAAGAATCCTACTCTTGATTTTGGCTCAGGTCATGATTTCATGGGTTCCATGAGATTGAGCTCAATGTCAGGCTCTGTACTGGCAATGTGGAGAGTGTTTTGGATTCTCTCTCTCCCTCTCTTTCTGCTCTCCCACTGCTCATGTGCTCTCTCTCTCTCTCTCTCTCTCTCTCTCTCTCTCAAAATAAATAAATAAACATTTAAAAAAAGAGAGAGAATCCCAATGGGGACTATTTAAAAATATAAAGATTGCAGGACCTTATAATGAAAGAAGCTTGGGCCTTGTAGTGAAGTAGGAAAACTTCACATTCTCCTTCACCACTTAAAGGTGTTGTTTCTAGAAGCAAGTCACCTGTGATTCCTGAGCAGCATGCCTCATCTGCAAAATAAAGTTTAGATAATAGATAATCTACATGTCTAATAAACTCCTAGACATTAACTAAATACTCATTTGTTATTATTTTTACTTATTTTCCTCATTTCTTTTCTATTGATATTACCTACTTACAGGGTTTTTATAAAGATCAAATGAGAAAAGCTGTCTAAATGCCCATGAGTAACAGATCTCGGAATCTATTAAGTACTCAGTTAATCAGTTGATCTTTAAATCCCTTAAGAGAAATGTCTCTGGTCAATCTGTGCTTTTAAGGATTATCCATTAATATCACTTTTCATGTGTAAACTTCTATTGACATGTTATTGAGGAACGGAAATAAAGCATTAATGGGTTGTATGTTAGTTTCTGTATCGGAATACAAAGGAAGCACGCACTGTATATTTACTTTTGCAGACATGATACTGGGATTCTTTAACAAAACTCCTAGCTCTTCTGACCCTGGTAACATTTTGAATATGTTCCAAAAGCTGTCCACCTGGAAGGGTTTAATGAGCGCATATTAAAAATATCTGATTGTCTACTGATTTGATTAGATGAAATGTTTCTGACAGTTCTAACAGTAATGAAATTTCAAGTTCGCAAACTAGTTTTTCTATTAGTCCTATAGCTCAGAGTTACATTTAGAAATGTCCCCAAATACCAAATGGCATCCAGTGAAACTGTATTTTTGATCCACGAAAACCCTGCTAACCAGATGAACACCAGAATAGTCATTGCAGACAAATCTGTACATGTTTCGTCTTTTCTCTGTTTCAACTTTTTTCAATTTGTTTTGTATTGGTTTCTGCATTTATACCATGTTTGTTTCTTGCTAATTACAGCCACATAGAATTGATCAGTACAAATGATAGCCTTGCATATTAAAGCACATAGGGGGCCTACCAGTATGACAAGCCCTGGGAAGACAGATTTGAATAAGATAGTTCCCACCTGAGGGAGCTGCCAAGCTCTCGGCCAGGAGTTGCTGTCACCCTTATGATTAACCTAGAGAACCTTATGCATCCACATTTAGGTTGGGCTTTCTCACAGTCACATTTCTAATGTAGAATAAAGCATACAATGGTTATAAAAAGTATTTGCTCTGTATACCTAAAGAAAAGGGGATGGTGGCTGTCCAACCAAGTTCCTATAAACATTGCAGGCTGACTTTTGAGCCCTTCAAGTGCTTGAACTCCAGCCCTAGGCAGTGAGGTAGGCAATGTCTCATTGTTAATGACCAGTGATTGCTACAGACTTTTCTCCTTGTATGCACTCTTGCCTAGCAGGATCTTGGATTTCTGGTTTCCTAGAATTTAACTTTGGTACTGGCATTATGAAAGGTCTTTTAAGTAATCCTGCTCCCCATCTTTGGCTCATAAAATGGTGATTATTGAGGTTTCTGGAATCCCTCACAAACTCCTGGAATAATTCCCTTTTCCCAAATGTAGCCCCTGAATTATAAGTTGTCTCCAGACTCCCTTTCAAAAGAAGTAGATTTGGGAAAAGAAAAAGTAAATTGGGGATGGAGAATTCAGGAATGAAAGAAAGTTATCCCTGAGTAGGGTTTTCAGGTATAAGTCAAAGATGTAAAGGAGGAAGATGTTGCATTGATATGAATAAACCACACGTAAATTTGATGGGCAAGTTGTGGAGTTTAAGAACTACTAGCTAAAGGTGAAGTTAGAATATTTTAAGAACAATTGCAGTTATGTTTCTGACCCAGAATCAACGTAAATTTTTTGCTTTATTTTCACTTATACATAGCTGTTAGAAGGAAATGTTGCCTGAGAAACCACATCTCATTTGGATTATTTACCTTCCTGTCCCTTTCACATAGTTGCAGCCTCAGGAGACCTTCCTTGCCTTTGGTGGACCTGCAGGGAGAAACCCATTGAGGTAACTACAGTTTGAGGAAGGAAGCTTTTTCACTCTGGAGGAAGTGAGAAAGATTAATTAGAAACAGCCCTGCAGGTGAAGAACAAGAAAATCTAGTAGGGGACTGTTATTACAGTGCAAGTAAGAAATAATGAAGAAATGCTGAACCAAGTCAGTAACAATATGCTAAGAGAGGTAGGCTAGAAATGAGAGTTATTAAGACAGTGGAATTGGCAAAACTCAGAGATAATTGGATATGGAGAGTAAAGGGAAGGAGGAATGGAAAAAGGCATTTCTGTTCTACCAGCCCATTTAAGGAATATAGAGTAGAATAAAGGAGGAGGAAGTAAGTTCAGTTTAGGGCATGCTGACAAGGAGAGATATCTAATATGCAAAGAGAAACAAGAGGCTGAAGCTCAGGAGAACAGGTATGACTATGCATCAAAGGGACTGGTAACACTGAACTGGATAGTTAAAACCTTGAGAGTAGGTAATATTACTTCCAGAAAATGTGTACAGAGATAAAAGAAGAAAGTGAGGATGGGTGGCTGTAGACAATATATTTAATAAAAACGCAGAGGTAGGGAAATTAAAATGGAAGATCTGAGTCTTTGTAGAATTGGAACAGGATTATGCCACAGAAGCTGAGAGAAAAGAGAGATTTAAAGAGCAGGATATCAACTGAAGTTTGGAAAATGCTCAATATGTTCAGCAATTTTAAGTAATTGTGACTTTGAGAAGCTTCAGGAGAGTGACAGAGCAGAAAGGCAGACAATGAGTCCAAGAATGCCTAGAAACTGGAGTAGGTCTTCAGAGTACCTTGAAGGAGAAGGGAATTTGATCTGAGCTAGCAAGCCAGAGGAAAGGCAGGCGTTAAGAATTTTTTTTTTAATTTTTGGAGCGGTAGCAGAGGATATACGAATAGAAGGGTGGTGATTGGGTAGAAGATTGATTGTGAAAATGGTTTGGACAGTCCCAACCAAGCTGACTTGCTGAAAGGAGGAGAGAGAAAAGATGAAGGAATCTCCCTGGATAACAGGGACAGTTGAGAGGGGAGCCATGTGCCTGAGACCACAGTGGAAGTCCAGAAGAGGAATAGAACAAAACTTCTCAAACTTCATAGAGCATTAAGAATTACCCAGGGATTTTTTTTGTTTACTTATTTTGAGGGACAGAGACAGAGAGAGAGAGCACAAGTTGGGGAGAGTGAAAGAGAGAGAGAGAGAGAGAGAAAAAAAGAGAGAGAGAGAGATAGAGGGAGAGAGACAATCCCACGCAGGCTCAGCACTGTCAGCGTGGAGCTCTATATGGGGCTTGAGCTCACAAACCGTGAGATCATGACCTGAGCTGAAATCAAGAGTTGGAAGCATAACTGACTGAGCCATCCAGGAGTCCCCAGAGGATTTTGTTTAAACACATAATCTGATTCACTATGTCTGGAGTTGGACCTAAGATTCTGTATTTCGAACAAGCTCTTGGATGATGCCTGTGCTACCAGTTCTCCGACAACCCTTTGGGAAATAAGGACATAGAGGAAAGTGCATGAGCAAGGCCCATGGGTTTTGAATGTGATCAACATAAATGTGAAATAAGGACCTAGTTTGACCAAGGACAAAACACATGGCAAAGAGGAACAACAAGAATGCATTCTCTACAAATAGTTCATGTATTCATTAAGAATGTACTAAATTCTTATTTAACCTCCATATGCCTCTCCTTTGTAGATACACACAGGTCCTGTCTCTGAGAGTTTACAGATACCTTAATATGTAAAAGAAAACATAAGCAAAATGTTAATAATACATAGATATATAAGTATTTCAGAAATAAATAACGGTCAACACTTGTTTGAGATAGTACGTAGACAACTCAAATATTTCTTTGGATTATTTATTTGTTTACTTATTTATTTATTGTATGTTGTGAAGGGTTTTCAACTGGCCCTCCATTTTGAGGTTGAATACTTATTTAATGCATTATCATCCACCTTCCTTACATTCATCTTTAAAAGAAGACATGACAGATGTAAAGTTTCTATCAATTTGAGAATTGTAGAGGGAAAAACGAGGTTGCGCCTTGAATTGAAGTGATCTTATCTCTTTAAGCCTCTTTCACAGTGGAGAGCTACATAAAGCATGCCTCTGAAATCATTCGATCCAGACAGAAGAGACATGACTAGGAACAAGTGTCATGAAGAGAGAAACAGTGTTAGATGTTCAGAGAGTACCTAGTGCTCTTTTAGGCATTTGTTCCTGTTTACTGAGTCTGGGATTGCCCCTCCTATCTTTTGCTACTGCTCCATCATCTAAGCCCATGGATAACACATTGGTAGTGCCATTCTTACTTCCATCTGATTGTGGCATACATATCAAGTGCTCGGAGCTGTTCAAGGACATTGGAGCACAAAAAGATTGATAAGAGCAAGCTCCGTGTCTTTAGAAACTTGCTAGCTGGTTTTAGAAGGGATAAACATAAAACTACATTATGAAGTAGCGTTGCCCAAAGAGTCTTTTGCAGAATAGTATTCCATAAAATTCTATTAGAAATATGGACTGAAAGAGAGTTCAATGCTGATAAGAGTTCATAAAATACCATATATGAAAACTTCTCTTCTACAACAGGAAAAGAAGACCATGCAAACTGTAACGGCTCTGAGAATTACTACGGTGAATAAATAAGGTTAATTTTGTTTCTGAAATTTCTAAGGTTTTTTTTGTTTGTTTTTTCTTAAACCATTGAAATATTTTATATAAGAAATACTATTACTATTTCAAGGACTTAGTACTCCTCCGAGAACAAATAAGGGAATGTTGTTATAAAGATTAAACTGTTTGCTATATAGTCAGTTTAGTACAATTGCAGTTAGGGAAGTTGGCAATCATTTTAGGAATCTGGGGACGGCATTAATGAGAAGTTGGAACTGACATTGAATGATGTGAGTATTTTTAGCATTGACAGAATAAGATATTCTGGGTTTGGATGGAGGTTGAGAGGGTTAACAGAATAAATAAAAATGTAGAGGAGGAAACAGTTCAGGGTTCAGGTGTGTTTAAACCACAATGAGAAAATCAATATGCCTGGAGAGGAGGGTTTTGATTGAGTGAAAATCAATTTGGCAAGACTGATTATAAGGACCCTTGCATTTTTGGGTTAGGTTCTATGAAGATTGAACTATGCATTAATTGCATCCAGAGGGGAACAAATAGGGAATATGTCTTTAGCATTCTGACCAAACCACTTCTTTCATTTAAAAGAAAAATTTATTGTTGTTTCTGTTCCTTAAAATAACACAAGCACATGGTGAAAATTTTATAACATAAAAAAAGTAAACAAAAGAAAGTTAAAATCACTCCTAAACACAACGACCAGATATAATGCAACTGACCTTGGGAGTACCGTTTGCCAATTTTTCCTGTTCACACACTTCTTTTAGAAAAGTCAGCTCACTCCATGTCATAGTGGCTATAAATTAAACTCCTAAGAGGTAAGTAAGTTAATATAAATGTGCGTAGCAGGCTAGAGTGGGTGAGGTATTGAAGATGCAGGCTTTCATACAGACACATTACAGATTGAATATACAGAATGTTCTTTGCCTTCCACAAGGAAATATACTACTTCTTTGCACTACACCCTTGCACTATGTTTTATTTCAAACATATAGCCACATATGGGTCCATTTTTAAGGTTGCCACCCTCGTTGGAAATACAGGTATAAAAAAAATTTTACTTTGTCAACTCTAACCTTAGAAAAACAATAGGTAAATGGTATCTGGCTCTAACCCTGAGTGCGTGGGAGGCTGACCCGCCAGGAAGGTCGCTGACTGGAGAGCCCACCTCCCTCTGAGGGGGCAGCCACCACCCAGCAGCAGCTGTTGCTGCCAAGAGGGAATGGGGCCCAAAGTTGGCAGATCCTCATGGTTTTCCAGCAAAGACAGAAATCTAGTACCTATGTGATAATTTCTGACTTTTTGAAAATGGGAATTAATCATTTCAAGAGGATCAGGATTCATTAGTAAAACAGAACACATTCTAGACTCTATAGTTTGCACCTTGTGCTTATACATACCCACAAAATGAAACAAAACAATAGCAACACAACTCCCTGGTCCTTTACAGTCAGGAAATGATACCATTGTGCATCTTTCTGGCAGAAAATCTTGAAGCCCTAGGGTAATGGACATTTCTACTTACTAGACTTTTCCATTCTTAGATGTGACCTGGTATAATAGTTACATTTGTATTAGCATATTATGAATCTTTCATTGTAAAAAGACTCATTTGGAAAGTCTGTAGCATTTCAAAAATATGCTTACTGAATGTATATTTTGTTGATTCAAATAGGTATTTACCCACTGGAGGAAGATCTATTCCCAAATGCCACTTAGGTTATTTTCAAGAACTCCCTACTGAATATTGATGCAGCTGTGTGTCTTTGCAGAAGTGGGAACAAAGCTGGCTGTGTTGAACCTTAGAATCACAGTGAGTAATTAGCACAATGTCTGTAATCAGGGAAAGGTTAGGTTAGGAAAAAAGGACTAGAAATGTCTGTGACACCCAAAAAGGAACAAGAGAGAGATCATCTGAACAAGAACAGCGAGAACAAAAAGAACAGTTGAACTTTAAATGTAAAAAACAACTGACTTTTCTATATTTATATACCTTATCTTATCCACTTCAGTCATTAATTTTCTCTCACTTGAAAAATCCTAGCCAGGTGATACTATACTTTTATCTACATATATCATTAGTATTGCTTTTGAATAAATATGTTACAACTACTCCAGGCTAACAAAAAGAGAACTTTCATAGTCAATCAAGACTGCCTAAGCACAGAAAACACAAAACAACCTGAAATGAATGAATTAAACATATTTTTAATCAATGGCAAAGTTGGTGTAAACTACAACAAAATTTTATGAATAGAAATATTCAACAAATGAAGTTCTTTCAGCTAAACTTCGTTTTAGGTCCATTGTGAAAATATAGATATAAGTTCAGTCATGAAAGAGGTGACTTTTATTTAGCTTAATAATATGGCTTTTTAAAAACCTAAATGAAATATTTTTAAAGTCAAACTATGGATCTAAAATGGTCTACTATTTAAAGAAACAAAGAAATGAAAATAATTTTAAAACTCTTATGTTGACTTCCAATTTTACTGATTTCCAAGTGTGTGTTGCATGTGTTAGGATTTCCTTGAATTGCAAATGTCATTTTCTTTTCCATATTGGCAAGAAGAACAGGTCAGGCTTTAAGGCACCTGCCAAGATCCAAGTTTCTAGTCTTTATTTTGCCTTTTTCTATTTAGAGTTAGTTTGAGAAACCTTTAACAATATTTATCATGATTTATATTACATGCCCAGAGACTATTTTAATTCAGTGAGGGAAGAGAAATATTTGTTTATGGTCCCAAGACTTTTTTTTTTTTTTATCTTAGTATTTTACTGCTATCATTACTTCTAACCACTTGAATTTTGGACCTTTAGGTTAACACGGTCAACAATGAACAACTTTAAGAGTTGCCTAACTAATCTTCATGAAAGCCCCTGTTAATGTTTGGGATTCCTTCCATAGTGACAGTAAGAGGGAAGCAGTAGAACTTTTGACAGAAAGAGAGTGGAGAGGGCCTTTTTATATTACTGCCAGGACTTGGTGGGTTTACCTAAAATGGGGAACAAGGAGGTGCCTGGATGGCTCAGTCAGTTAAGTGGTTAAGCATCTGACTTCGGTTCAGGTCATGATCTCATGGTTCGTGGGTTCCAGCCTCTGTCAGGGTTTGTGGTGACAGTTCAGAGCCTGAAGCCTGCTTCAGATACTCTGCTTCAGATTCTGTGTCTCCCTTTCTCCCTCTGCCCCTCTTCTGCTGTGCTTTCTCTCTCTCTCAAAAAAAAAATAAACATTAAAAAATAAAATAAAATGGGGAATTAGGAAGGGTTATCTCTAAGATGTCCCTGGCTCTCCTCCAGGTAAGTAAATGTAGGAGGAGGCCCTAGTAAGTCAAAGAACAGAATCAGAGAACCCCTACAGTTTTTTTCTAATCCTTTGGTTGATTGATTGTCTTAATAAGAATTTATTAAACAACAGCTAGAAGTTACGCACTGTTTTAGACACTAGTGATACAATGGTTCACACACAGACATTGCCCATTTGTCACTACAAACTTAATGTAATAAGATTTACATGATAGAAAGGAATAAAAATATATAATTACATAAGTAATTAATTAGTTATAATTCTAGTTATTATGAAACTGCATATAAAAGAAAACTTGGCCTAGTCTTGAATAGCGAAACAATAATGTCACTTAATAAATGCCCCCAAGGAAGCGCTCCTTAGGATGGGTTCTAAAATAACAACAGGAATTAAGGAAAGATATGTGATGGTTCAGACCAAGGAAATGGAAGGAAGCTGCTCATAAGAAGGCATAGACCAAAATGAGTCTTATATGTGTAAGAAATGTGAATTAACCAGTGGTTCTGGAGATCAGATAATGAACCCATAAATGGCAGAGATGTGCCTGGAGATATAGGTAGGGATCAATCAAACAAGCTTATTTGGAGCTATAGCAATCTTATTCTCTTTACTTCTTTGCTGGTAGAAAGAGATGGAAATTAGTTTGAAGGAGTAAATACTTTAGGTGAGAGATGGTGTTGGTTAGACTGTTGTGATAGTAATAGACTAGAGGACTTCTAAGACATATTTGGGAGACAGAATGAGCAGAAATTGGTGGTTAATTGGATGTAGTAGGTGAGAAAGAGGAAGGGACAAAGGGGAACATCTAGGTTTAGAGCTTGAGGTACTGGCTGGATGGTGGAGTCATTTATCAAAATTGGAATCTATTCCAGAGAAGCGATTGGTTTAGGGAAAGAAGGCTTTGCTAAGGCATAAGTTACTATAAGGCAAAATCATTCCTGAAAAGCCACCCTAGAGGATCTTTGAATTTGGGAATCTAGTTTTATTACATATTCCAGTATATTCTTTCTTCTCCAGGCTCATCCACCCTCCTCCTGCCTGGTTACTCTGAAGGTGTTTGAGGCAATCGATACATATATATTTATAGGAGAGAACAAAAAGAGCAGTCTTCCCCCCTGTCTTAAGCTCCCCTAATTGTACCTATTTATTTTCATACCACCATAAACTTTTTAACAAGATTAGGGCAGTCCTCATCATCTTCCTTTTCATCATATGTTGAGCTTGCAAAATCTCTTCAGAAACTGTGTACAAGTGAGTGCTCCAAAGGTGTGAAAAAATGTGAAATATAGACACACCTTGAAATAGAAATACTAGCAATTTTTCAGGCAATGCATGTTCAAATATGGAGCTTATTGGCACACAAAAGAAAAGGCTGGCTGGTAAAACTGCTATTTTGACTTTCCACCTCTGAGGTAGCAGGCAGTGAATTTCCAACCTCTATATATATTTTTTCTTTTTTTTTTTCATTTCAATGATAAGAGCTCATATTATTTGACCTGATGTACCTTGTAAATAAACCAAACAATTTGCTGTCATCACCACAATTAATCAAGCCATCACCAAGTACTGACTGAGTGCCTGCCATGGCAAAGTCAATATACTGAGAAGAGTGAGGAGCTACAAGGAAATGTAAAAGTTTTTCTCACAGAACTTTCTGTCTAGCTGGTGGGACAAGATCTGAACATATTTTTAAAAGGATGAGTGATTACAAGGATAAATAAAAAGATACAGCACAAAAATGTATTAATTGTACAATGTATATATTATAGTAATTCCATGAAAAGAGAAATTTTTATGCATTGGAAATCTGGGAAAGGTTTATGGAAGATGAAGGTTATGAGCTTGATGTTATAATGCATAGATTTTAGCTAGAAAGAGAAGAATGAAAGAAAAAGATGATAGGATATTCCAATTATGAGCAGCTCAGGAGTAAATTGTGGTATTATAGGTGATGTATCAACAAGATTAAAAGTTAGGACATTTACATTTTAAATCAACCTTAACAGTAATTAAATATATGTGCAAAGCAATAACCTTCTCCATTTTCTCACCTTTAAAATGAGGGAATTGGATTAAGTGTTCTCTACCAAATCTTTGAAATTTAACATTAGTTTGTATTATAAAGAAAAAGTAAGTTCTTACCTGTCCAGAATTATATGAAAGTAGCAAAAGTTAAGAGTGTTTGGAAAAAGGCAGATTATTGTTTAAATCTGAGAGACCAGGATTCAAACCTTGAAAGACCCATTTGGTAGCTAGGAAACCTGGTCCAGATACCTAACCCTGATGTGCCTTGACTCTTCCTCAGTCAATTGATAGCTGTTACATATATAAACATAGATATTAACATAGATAGTCTTTTCAATAGTGAATATGTAACAGTACTGTGTTATATAACTGGTTATGTAGGAGGCACTGAAAAAATTTTGGTTACATCCCTTGCTCTCCATGGATGAAAGCTCTAGGTTGCAGGGTGAGATCTGAGTTCAAATCTCTGCTATGCAATAGACTATGTATCTGAAAATAAAAGGGGCTTGACCTTGATCTTTGTTTACGTGTATTTTAATACCAAACACAAAAGATCAAAATATGTATTGGGTGATATGAATTGTGAGGATGCAAAATAGCTAGAGGATGCTATAGTTACGCTTGTTTCACATTATTTTTTTCTTTTAACTAGGCATATATTCCCCTCACACCATTCCCCACTGATGCTTTTGATAAGTTACAATTTCTCTTCTGTGTGCTTTGAAATTCTTGGATACTGTTTAGGCTGCACAACATTTCCACTCCACTGTGCTAATTAACATCACAATGAATAATTATCAGCAGTTTCACAATTGTCTCTAGCATACTGTTTTTATTTTATTATATTTATAGATTATGAGGAGAGCAACATAAAACACACCACCAGTTTCCATGCCAAGAATACTTCATCTAACTAAGAAATGCCATCCAGTACATTTCAGAAATAAATGCCACTCATAAACACGGTATTCTAATGCATATTGAAGTTTCATGTACTAAAGATTGGAGTAGCTAGGTAGTCAATGAATAATGGATAGGAATGATTAATGACTTTGTGAGATAAGGGATAATTAGATTTGGCATGTGCATCCACCATTTAAGCAAATTGGTATGTGGAATGCATAGTTGAAAGAGATACAGACAAATGACATTAAGCTTTGAGGATTCAAATGGGTCTCCTGAGAATGGATGATCCAAATTCTTTTCTAATTTTCCTCCAACAACTCAACACAACCATAAAGGTAACAATGGACCTTATTTTTATGCTAGCAATGGTTGCCTCAGCAACAGAGTGACAGACTCCGAAGCCTGGCCAGCCTCTTCACACCTTTCTGCCTTCAGGTCATTCACCCTTCTTTTCCCAGATCTCTGTCATTTATTCAAATAATGCTCTACAGTCCCACTGCCTCCCAACACTGTGGTGTTGGGGACAACAAAAGCTCTTGGCAAAACTGTGAAGAAGGAGCACTTTTCTAGACCATCTCCTGCCAGTCCCCCATCCCACCTCCTCAATGCACACCCACAATGCGTACCTGTAACTGCTTGTCAGCACCTCACCTCTTCTCAAAGTGGTACATTAATAAGGACTCTCCTTTGCAGGTAGTGGGATGTTTTGGGTCTGCTTTATTTTTAACAAACCATCTGTCCCACTTTCTTGCTTGAGCTTTCCAGTTAAATCAAGGAATTAATCTATGCCAATGGGTTAACATGACACGTGCAAAATCTCCAAGTAGAAACACAAAAGTATGCCCTAATCGAGAGGCATGGCAAAAGTAATTTGTTACTAACATGAGATAAAATGCAAAATTATATGAAGGAAATTTTATTATTTAAACTAGACTTTCTCCCATGTTATCAATCAGTATAAAAAATACTCACTTGTATTGAAATGTGCTTTTACTTTCTCCTAGCAGAAATGAAATAAGTGGAGTTACAATGAAAATGCAGTAATCCGAGTGGGCTTGGGGGTGAAGATGGGGTGTGGGGGTGTGGTGGTTGATGGCACATGAAGAAGACTGTAAGTAAAACTCTTTGGTAAAAAATGTTGGTGGAAGCTAATTGATAAATGGGTCTTATTCTTTTTTTTAATATTTTTTAAAATTTTTTTCATTTTTATTTATTTATTTTTAAGAGAGACAGAGAGACACAATGTGATTGGGGGAGGGGCAGAGAGAGGGAGACACCTGAAGCAGGTTCCAGACTCTGACCTGTCAGCACAGAACCCCACGATGGGCTGGAACTCACAAACGGCGAGATCATGACCTCAGCCAAAGTCAGTCGCTTAACCTACCTAGCTACCCAGGCACCCTTATCAATAGGTTTTATTCTTAATAGTTATAATTTTAAATGGATTTGTATAGACCTAGGAAAACAAATGAATGAGTACTATCAGGAATTAGGGTGAGGTATTCCTCACATAAAATGCGGGCCCATCATACCTTCTTTTGTCTGTGTTTTTAGAAGGGCAATACACAAAACGAACAATAGTGAACAGGAAACAAAACACATTATTATGTGCTGTACAGAAGCCTGATACCCTAATACACAGCTCTGGTAAGGTCTAGTTTTTAGTAGTCTATGTGGAAATTTACGTTGCCCCAAAATCTTTACCTCAGGAACTTATCACCCTCAGGCTGGTCACAGAAGTTAAAAAAGTAGAGATGAGAAGAAGCTTATGATGACCGATTCTGGAAACCTAGCCCCTGGTGAGCTCTCCCACCTACATATAAACATCAAGGAAGATAGAAAAGAGATGGAAAAGGAATAGAGATAGATAAGATGGATGTGTCTCACTCAACATTAGTGAGAATGATTTTGTTATTGTTTGACTGCTGACTAATCCGATCGGAAATGTCTTCCTTTAGCCAGGATATGGAATTGGGGATGAGAAGTAAAGCTAGGATGGTTATGGGAAGAAAAGGACAGAAAATATGACCAAAAATATACCTTATCAATATACATAAAATAATGAGAAATTGAGGCTAACAGAGGAGAGATTTGGGGACAGAAGAATCATTCAGGACATTTATATTAAAATTTTTTTATGTTTTTTATTTATTTTTGAGAGAGAGAGAGAGAGAGAGAGAGAGACAGTATGAACAGGGGAGGGTCAGAGAGAAAGGGAGACACAGAATCTGAAGACAGGCCCCAGGCTCTGAGCTAGCTCTCAGCACAGAGCCCGACATGGGGCTCGAACCCATGAACTGTGAGATCATGACCTGAGCTGAAGTCCGAAGCTCAACCAACTGAGCCACCCAGGCGCCCCCAGGACATTTAGATTAAACACACACACACACACACACACTCATAGTATATATGTGCATATTAATATAAATATAGATATGTATTTGAAAAAGGTGTATGTATTCATATATATGCAAATATATAAATCATACAACAATATACAGCATATATAAAATATGTAACATATACAAACTATTATATATTTCATACATAAATCTATAAGTAAATATTAAATATGACATATAAATATATAATACATAAAATATATATACATAATACATATATTTACACACACATACACACATATATATAAAAACTAGCCCACAGTAATACACACATACACACACACCCCATGCATATTTAATAGTCATTTAGGGAAAAAGATTTATATCTATCTGCAGAGTAAACCTATGAAAACAACCTATACTAATCAAACTAGTTGTTTTTAGTCATGAAACACTGAATCATGAATCACTAAACATGAACAAGATATTAAAGAAAACACCAGAGTGGGGAAACATGTAGCTGACTAGGCAGAAATAGAAATGACACTCAGAAGAAAAGAACATCTACAAGATAGATTTAGTGTATTCAGAGGTAAACAAGCATTTATGGTATTTATAAAAGAGACTGCTGTCAAAGAAGAAAAGTATTAAAAGAAGTCCCTAGACAATTTTTAAAGTCAGCGTATAGAAGGAAAAGTAAAATGAACAAAGTTAAGGATGTAGCTGTTGATCTAAAAGAGAAAAATTGACAAAATGCCCCAGAAGAAAAAAAGAGCAAAAGACAAAGGGAAGAATAATAAAAGGAGAGATTGTTCCCAGGGAGGAAAAACCCAGGACTCTAGAGCTCATTGAATCATCCAATAGGAGTCCCAGTTGAAAAGAATGGAGATGATGAGTGTTAAGAAACAATGGAATAAATAATAAAATAAAGATGGCCTTAGGTAAAGAAGGATGCACCTCCATATTATAATATGAAGATAATATTCATATTCTAATTCTGATTAGAATGAAAAGAGACCCATACCAGATGATTTATATAACTTCATAGGATAAAGAGAAATTCCATGACCTTCCATAGGGAGAAAAGGAGGTACAACGTACCAAGAGAATCTGCTGGCAGATTGATTTCTGATGAGAACACTACTGCTAAAAGACAATAAGGACACAACCTGAGGAAAATGGAGTCAACTCAGACAAATTCTCAGTGAAGCATAAAGAAAAAAACAAATCATGTATTTGAATGTTCAAGGACCTCATATGAAAAATGACTCCTTGGAGACTGTTTTGGATCCTGTTGTAGGCTGCTGGATTCGTTCCCTGGCTAAGACCCCTTTCAGGTCTGAGCATGCCTTTCCCCAGGGGCTGGATTGCTGACAGTTTGCAGCTGGTCTCCTCCCCACCCACCACCCCAATATTGTCCCAACCTCATGCCTACTTGGTGTAACACACACCCAATGCCTAGTCCCTTGTCCCAATTTTGGATACTTCTGAAGGCATATCTCTGGCCAAGAAATCCTCATGAGATCATGTGAGGCCTTTGTTAGGACTACTTCACAGCCCAGCTTTTTTTTTTTCAGTCCATCCTCCTTCCCCTCATCCCACACCATGTTGATCCTTAGAAGCATGGCCCAATCAATTCAATTTCCTGAACACAAATCTCTGTCTCAGAGTCTTCTACCTGGGGAAACTTACATGCAGTAGGAATGCACACTGCAAATTTTTTTTAAAAGTAGACAAGAAAGAAAATGACAAGATAATTATGAATTAATGGTCCATGAAATTATATATATATGTAAGCTCAAATGAAAAGAGAGGAAAAGTCACTAGATACAAATGCTTACGATTTGAGCATTAATATGTCAGTATCATAAGATTACATTTCTTTCTTTACAGTTTTAGTTTCAGTATTTGGGTTACATATTTACACAATTGAAAATATTTACATAATTTAAAAACTGTAAATGTTTTTATTGTGCTTATATTTTTGTAATCAACCCATGGTAAAACTGGAACACAACTAGTTACATTGCAAATGTGAAATTGATAAACTTAGAAATTTTAAAATCATAATAGGGGAAATAAACTTGAAAGGAGAAAGACACAAGGTTGGATAAGTCACTGTATGATTAATCTTTCAAAGACTGGAATCAAATAAAACTGTCAAAATTAGTAAGTCATGAAAAAAACGACAATATTTAAGTATATAAAGGACAGTACCCAAAGAAATAAAATTCAGAAACTACTAAAAGAAATTAACTATCCAGAGTAGAAATGGATATGAATGTGGAAGGAATTTTGCACTCTTAATTGGAGACTCATCTATGAAGATTTTTTCTTTAATGTAAAATAGAACTTAGGGCGCCTGGGTGTCTCAGTCAGTTAAGCATCAGACTTCAACTCAGGTAATGATCTCGCGGATCATTAGAACCCTGCATCGGGCTCTGTGCTGACACCTTAGAGCCTGGAGCCTGCTTTGGATTCTGTGTTTCCCTCTCTCTCTGTCCCTTCCCTGCTCACACTCTGTCTCTGTCTCTCTTTCTCAAAAATAAATAAACACTAAAAAATACAGAACTTAAAAAAATTAAAGAGCACCCATATCAACAAAAGACTAGGTAAATAAATTATAGTTAAATAAATTTTAATAGCCACTCAGGTCCCTCAATT
This sequence comes from Cryptoprocta ferox, assembly GCA_028646485.1. NCBI lineage: Eukaryota > Metazoa > Chordata > Mammalia > Carnivora > Eupleridae > Cryptoprocta > Cryptoprocta ferox. The sequence continues at coordinate 13,239,002 of CM053578.1, forward strand.
TAGATAATGCTCATACCTTCTGAAAGTGCTTTCACATGTTGTTGAAGCAAAAATCATTTATTGATCACTTCTTCTGGGCAAGCTATTGCTTTCCCTATTAAGTCATTTATTTTCATCTGTGAGACAGGTAAGGGAAAATGTCTTTCGTCCTTTTGACAGTTAAGAAAACTAAAACAGAGAGTAAGTTGCTTTGCCTAAGGTCATCAAACTAATCCTGGTGGTACTAAAGCTCTGTTCCTTGTCCTCCCAAACCCAGATTCTTATGGCTGGCCTCTCTTCCCAATTAATGGGAAATGAATGATAACCAAAAGAGTTAATCCAGAAGAGCCAATGTGAGAAATGGATAAAAGTCAATAGAAGGAGAACTGGGAAATGCATAAGCAATTAATTTTTTCTACCTGACTTTATTTGCCAGGCACTGTGATAGGTACCAGGTTTTATTTCCTCACAACAATACCTATGAAATAAATAGTATTGTCCCAGTTAATATATAAGGAAATTGAGGCTCAAACCAGCTACTTAGGACCATTTACACAGTCAAAAATGGCAGTGAAGTATCTAGTTCTCTAACTTGTGTTTTTTCCCCTAAGCACAGTTTCTCAACCTTGGCATTATTGACCATTTGGGCTGGCTAATTATTTCTTGGGGGATGTTAAACAGCAAGTAGCACCTTCACCTCCATTTGCAACAACGAAAAATATTTCCAGATACCCCAGGGGACAGAGTGAAGGATTGTTCTCAGCTGAGAACTATTGCTCTATCAGTATGGATTACCTTCTTGAGCTTTATTCTATTGGGGAATATTCCCCCAGTGGGATTCTTGTCCCTTGAACTTGGATTCTCTGTATCTTTCTCTTTGTACCTTACTGTGAAATTCTTATTTATGATGGTGAATTATATCTGGGCCTCATGAGTCTAGAGAGCAGCAATGATTAGGCAATCCCTCCATCCCTACTGCAAGGATCCACCCCTCCCTATCTGACTTTGATAAGATAACAGCATTCTAAGTGGGCTTGTTTGGAACCCTCAGGCTGGAAGCAAGAGCAAAGAGCTGCTCAAGGGCCAACATCTATACGTTTGTCAGCATTGGACACAATTGACATGTCAGCTGAGTATTAAAATGGTCAGGGCAAAGTTAGCTGGAGTGAGTGACTCTAAATGAGAAAACAGTGTGATGAAATTCATTGCCTGAGGCACAGAACCTTTGCTTAAGCTGCCTCCCAAAGGTCTGGATTGAAGGGAAGCCAACTTGTCTCCAAGAGCCATCTTAGTGACTAAGAAATGGCTCACCATTGACAAGGTGAGTTCAAGAGAGCAGAGGTGGAACAGAAATAAAGCCAAAACTTGATCTGCCATGGAGAGGTTACCTTTTGTAGCCATGTCAGAACTATCCCCTGAGTGTGTTTCTTCAGTCCTGAAACCACTTTAATTTATTTTGTAGTTTAACAGGAAATAGAGCTTATGTGGGGGTGGGGAGGAGGGAGAGAGAAATGGTGGAGCAAAACCATTTCTACCAATAGCTGAATTCTGTGTACAATAATTTTCTAGCCATTTTTTATTTGCCTGTTTGGCTAATTGTTGTCTTCAAAAATTATTGCTTCTCAACCCAAATTTTGGACTTGGTTCCAACTCTTTTTGTTTTATTTCCTAGGACTGATAGCCTAGACTAGAATTTTCTGTTGCTATTTTAACATAAAACACCATTAATGATATGAATTTGGGGTTTTTTTCCACATAGCTACAGATACCCAAAAGGATAAAAAGGTGTCATTCCTGATAAAGAAGAGGGATTGTTTCGGTCCCCTGAATTAACCTGTCAATGAATCATCTAAATCTCTCCTTTCCATTTCTCAACCTTACATCCACCCTCTCTTCCATTGATGAGTGGTCACTAACATTGTCATTGAGATTTTTGGACCAACAGTGGTTGGTCATAATCTCAGGAATATTCAGAAGTCTAAAAGCAAATAAATTAATATAAAAAAAAGTTAACAAGTATGAGATGATAAGAAATGATAGGGCCCATGACTTAACAATGTTGAAAAATATTAAAATTAGATTAAAGAGGGGAGCCTGGGTGGCTCAGACAGTTAAGCATCTGACTCTTGATTTTGGATCAGGTCATGATCTCACCAACCTGAGATGGAGCCCCCATTGGGACTCTGCTCTGCACTGATATGAAGGAACCTGCTTGGGATTCTCTCTTCCCCTCCCCTACATGACTGTGTGTGCACATGTGTGCACTCTTTCTTTCTCAAAAATAAATAAACATTAAAAATACAATTAAAGAATTTTTTGCAGACTTCTATTATAGCAAATTTCTCATTTCTACACAAGATCTATTATTAGGCTTAAACCTCTGTTGGTAGACCACAGAGACGTATTTTGTATGGCTTGTACACTGTTCAATAATTTGAATTAGATCCCCACATTTAATTGAGACTTAATGTAAAAGAACTATTTCTGACATCTCTCCCTATGCTGGTAATATCTAGTCTACATTTCAGCAGGGAAACAATTGCTTGACATTTGTAGATGCTCTCTTTTTTTGAGAGAGTATAGGCTTTCATGTTCACCACAGTCTGTTGAATTATACCTGCCTGTTCAATCCATTTATATTACCTTCCAAGACTCTACTGCCATCTAAGTTTAAAAACTCTAGCCCATAAGTGCTATGACCCTTTGATCCTACTCCAGATTCACACATCCACAATCTCTTTCCCCTGCACATTTCATCTACATCACTTAAGATACACATACATTGGTAATGAGTATATTTTTTTTCCAAGGATGAATATCCATAAAGGGTCTACCTATAACCCTGGGAAATAGCCTGGTCAAAGAAAAAACAAGGACCATGAAAAATATTGGGTGACTCAATGTTATCCTGCATGATCAGATTCACAATAACAATTATGACAAGATTAATTTTCAATAAAGTAATCTCAAAAGCTTATGTTGATCAAGACATGCAACACTCAATAATTTGCAATAAAATAAATGTTCTGAAGCTTCTTTTCTTCTCCAAAGTTGAAAATATATTAATATATTCTTTTTAAAAAGAGAATGTCTTATTTTAAATTTTGCATGTTCAGTTTTTCTTAAAAGAATGACTAGAAATGTTCTATAAATCTTTTGAAATTATAATAAGTAAGACAGTAATGGCACAAATCATAAGTACTGTAAAATTGCCTTAGGCATTATATTTTCTGGAAATTAGCATTTTAGAGTACATTTTGAATTTCTGATCAAGTGGTAATGCATAAGAGCATTTTGACTTTAGTTAAAAAGATATTGCATTACATATATTATATACACATATACATATACATAATGCATATGTCATACACACATATATATATCATTACACAGGTTTCTGTCTATCTATCTATCTATATTTCTGTCTATAGTTTGCATCATTGTTAAAACAGTATCTGTCCAAATTTATGGCCCTGGTTTTTAAAATATAGGCTTTAAGTTTCTAGCTATCTGACATATAGTCAATCTTATTAATAGTCCTTAAAAAAATGAAACAAAATAAAAATCAAGCTGTAACCAATCCAAAAACCTTTTTATTGCTCCTTCTTTATTGTATTTTCCACTGGCTTCCTTTTATCCTCTTTCTCTTCTAAATCATTTATTTTCAATCCTAGAGTTTCAATATTTTAAGGAAATTCAGCTTTGTAAACAATTAGACTAAGCGATAGATTGTCAAATAGGTCGTTTCTATTCCCTTCAGGTTATCATACCCAAATAAAGTAATATAAAAATCATCAAGACAAAAGGCTTTTGTATGTCTGCTGCTTCGCAAAATTCTGTGTTTGAAGTTATAATCTTTGTTAATTAGAATTTATAGAAATTTAGAAATTTGTTGAGACAGAATGCATCTTCCAATGCAGTTCTATTTTAGGAATCTTTTTTCATTCCTTTCTAATTTGTGCACAGAGTTATCTCTTGGGACTAGAGTCCTTGCTTTGGATGCCAAAAAAGCCATCTTGTAGGAAATCAGTCACTGTAAGACATCGGCACAGAATAGAAAAATATTCCCATACTACTTCACTACAAGATGCTGTCTGTGGAAATTATCAGTAATTCTAAGCATTAAGGCAATCACTGTTCAAAGTAACATTATCAGAGACATGGCATTGATAGGAAGAATCACAAAACAGTAAGAAAGATGAAGTAATTTGCAGAAGTACAGTAGGCCATCACAATGATGCCAAAATAGCTTTAGGTGATGGAAATCATATGTATGCCCATGTCTTTAGAACTAGGAGACAAAGTTTAACAAATGAGGTTAAGTCAGGAGTTAATCTGACCTATGCTTTAAAGTGTCTAAAAAAAATAAAACCTTTGTGTTGCCATTGGTATATAATATCTCTTCCAAATATGTTCACTTGTTTCCTTGGACTCTTTGCATATTTTTTCATGTAATCACTGAAAATGTGTGTAATGAAAACAACAACAACAACACAGAGAAGAGTGAATGATTCATCAGATTTGTGCTTAACTTCAGTATGTATTTTATTAGAAATATAAGTATTTTGTTTGGCAAGGATTGATATTAACAATAGCCTTTGAAACTTAATGATATATAACTGTGCTAACCCGTTTTAATGTGTTAAGTCACATGGATTTTTAGAATCACAGTGTGGCCATCTATGAGAAGAATTAAAAGGAAGGACAATCAATAGTGAGGAAGACCTAGACCCGAGTAGGTGCTAAGGATAACATATAAAATCAGTTCTAAGTCATCTTAGCCAAAATAGATTCTTTCCTTGTAAACCATGGGGGAAATGTAATCAATTCAGTCAAACACTCATTTTATGAAACAGGTTTTGTTTTTTTTTTCTAACAAAAGATTGAGTAAACCTTTTACTTAGTTGATCAGGCATTTTTGGTGTTACATAAAAATGTTGCAGGGCAGTGGTCTCTCACTAAGTTATTGGCAAAAAAAAAAAAAAAAAAAAGACTACCTCTTACACTGATGGACACTTCACTTAGCTTGAAGAACCAGAAAGGTCATATATATTGTTACTAAGGATATAGTAGATTGCTACTGTTTTAAATGTATACATAAGATCCTCCAAGAGCCTATAAGATGATCATGTAAAACACTGGCAAGAAATTTGTATTTGGTTCTCAATATACAATCTTGGTTATGAAACAGAGCAAAGCAAACTACTTATGGTTATACATTGAGTGTGTGCTATGAGTGAGGCACAGCTCTAAGTACAGAGGATTAAGTGATGAAAGATAGACATTAAACTCATAAAACTTAGGTATTAGTATGAAAGGGCAGGTAATAAGCAAGCAAAAACAAGAAATAAACGTGATTATTTCTGATAGTGAGAAGTACTGTTGATGAGCCTAAAACGGAGATCGGTACCAGGAAATGGGGTGTTGTTACAACAACTAAATATACTGCAGTGGCTTAGTGTTTGGGAAGCAGGCAGGGAGGGAACTGATGATATGAGAAGCAGTCCAGATGGGAACCAATGTATGTAGTATGTAGCTATAAACCATTTGGTAAAATTGTGGCCCACGGTAACTTAGGAACCAGACTGGCACCTACGGAGCCTGTACCTCTAAGAGAAAATAGTTGGAAAGGATAAGGGTAATTGTGTGTATTGAGTTAGTGATATAACAAAAAGGTTTATCTGGGGAAAAAATGGTTAAATCAACAAAAGAACTAAAAAGGAATTAAAGAGTCTGGATTGGAGAGTGCTAAATGGTTACCAAAGCTTACTGCTTAGACCATGAACAGCAACAGATAAGAGACAGAATACTTTGAATGATAAAGGGTATTCCTATGCAGCCTGGAATCAAAGATCAGATTACAGTTCTGGCCATCTCCGGGAAACCACCTTGCCAAAAAGCCCCAACATCTTCATGAACTCAAATATAAACTGTGAAAGCAAACAATTAAATCAATCTGTCTTGAGAAATATATCTAGAAAAAAAAACTTTGAATATGATTACAAGTACATGGAACATAACTGGAATAAAATAGATCATATACCTACTAAGTTTTTGAAGGAATTGTATTGCCAAAATTTCCATAAACTTAGCTTTTTAAAAAGTCTTTGGCATTTGGAGCCTGACAATAATTCTTGGACTCATAACCTTCCAGGAGCAGGAAGCATGTGGGAGATGTTCTTCTCCTACATGCATTTTTAGCAAACATTGTAGATATGTGCAATCAAGGACCACAGAGAACGATGGATAAGTGGAATTTCTGAAAGAGAACAGAATCAGGATTTGATCAAGAATTTTCAACCCCCAATTTAGGAAGCTTTCATAACTCATACAAGGGTTCGTAAATGCTATGAACCAAGAATTGCTTTGCATTTCTTCCTTTACTGAATGAGATAATCACCAGTTATTATCTGCCAGTTCCATCATTGTACGTTAGGTCAGAATACAGGTAATTTTTACATTGGTTGATAGTTTGCTACATCAGGAAGAGCCACACCCAGTTGGAAAAAAAAATGTTGTACCTCATCTGAAAATTCTGAAATTTGAGCTGGCGGTAGTGAGTAGCTGGGTAGAACTTTGGACTGTTTCTCTTTAGAAGGTGTTTAATATGTAGCAGAATGGAGCAAAGGGATATTTGAGGCACATGAGAATGGACTGTGACATCTCAGCTGATCATTATACCCTTTTCTGCCTCTTTCTGGAAAAATAATTTCTCATTATTGATTGCAATTAAGAGTTACCATATGGTCTGGAGAATGTAGGCAAAGTGATGTATGCTGGTCCTGGGCCTAATTTATAAAAAACCTCTCCTGCATAATCTTCCATGTTCTATTCTCTTTCCTAATGCTGGAAATGAGGTGATCTGTAGGATAATTTTGTAGCCAAAGTTTGAAGATTGGTGGAGCCAAATTTGAAGGAAGCCATGGATCTGCTATCATTGTTTGGAGGAGAGCCATCTGGCTGGAAACACCCTGATTTAACTGTTACAGGAGAGAGATGTAATTTGTATGGTATCATTGATATTTTGGAGTTTATTTTTATAGCATGTATCACATTAACTAATCCAAATGGCTTTAAATAAGCAAAGTCTTCTTAATGGAATAAGAACCCCAGGGAAGTTTTGCAGCTCAGGGATATCATCAATAACCTGGAAGACTATCATTCTTCCACCATTTTCAGTGCATTGCCTCTTTTGTCCTTGTGTTTGTTACATGGCCACAAAGTAGTTGCCATAACTTCAGACATTATGATCATATAGAAGGGAAGATGTGGAAAGGGTAGGATGTGGAGGGAGAGTGACTGGGGCTACAAGACCTTTGTCTGTATTACTTTGTCTTTCAGTCAATGAAAGAAATCTTTACCAGAATTCCCCTATGTTGTGGCCTGAATATTTGTATCCCTCCAAAGAAATCATGTGTTGAAACACTATCCTCTCTGGGGTGCCTGGGTAGCTCAGTCAGTTAAGCATCCGACTTCGGCTCAGGTCATGATCTTGAGGTTTGTGGGTTTGAGCCCCGTGTCGGGCTCTGTCCTGACAGCTCAGTGCCTGGAGCCGGTTTCGGATTCTGTGTCTCCCTCTCTCTCTCTGCACCTCCCCTGCTCATGGTCTGTCTCTCTCTGTCTCAAAAATAAACAAACAAAAAAAATGTTTTTAATTAAAAAAAAAAAAAAAAAAGAAACGCTATCCTCTGAGGTCATGGTATTTAGAGGTGCGGCCACTGGGAGGTGATTAGGTTTAGATGAGGTCATGAGACTGGGGCCCTCATGACGGGCTTAGTGTCCTTACCAAAAGAGGAAGATCAATCAGAGTTCTTTTTCTCTGCCATGTTAGAACACATAGAGAAAACAGCCATCTGCAAGCCAGGTAGAGAAATTTCACCAGGAACCAAATCTGCTGCCATCTTAATCTTGGACTTCCCAGGTTCCAGAACTGTGAGAAATAAATGTCTACTTAAATCACTCAATCTATGGTACTTTGTTTTAGTAGCCTGAGCAGACTAACAGACTTCACTCCATATTTACTGTCTTGATACAGCACCATGGTAACTTCCCCATTCCTCCTATTCATAATTAGTCAGAGGAAGTCTGGACCGTATAGATACTTTGCAGAATTAGTTTGGGTACTTGGACATTTTGATTTGCCCACCATATTGATGACATCATGTTAATCAGGCAAGAATAACAAGAAGTTACGAATGTGTTGGGGGGCCTTAAAAAGATACATGTGCTCCAGAAAGTAAAAAAAAAAAAAAAAAAAAAAAATCCTAATAAGATTTAAGAGTCAAGCACATCAGTGATATTTTTAGGAATCCAATGGTCTGGGGCACTTTGGAACAAAATAACAAAATTAAAAGACAAAGCTATCACACCACTTTGGATTCTAGAGACATCATGTATCACACTTGGGAATATTTTTTTGATCCATTAACTGGGTAACAGCAAAAGCTCCAAATTTTCACCAGAAATGAGAACATAAAATAATAGTTCTGTAGTAAGTCCATTAATTCAGGTGGTTATACTACTTGGAGCATATGTACCAACAGATTCTATACTATTACATCTATCAGTGATAGGAGAGGATGTCATGTGGAGTTTACTGTAAGCTCTAATTAAAGAACCACAACATGACCCCAAGGGTTCTGGTACAAGATTTTACTACCTGCAGTGGAGAATTGCACTCTATTCAAAAAATATTTCCCAGAAGATATGGATCAGCTGACCATGAGATATCCAAGTGATCATTCAGCCAGATCTTTCCATCATTAACTGATTTCTGAGAGACCCAAAAAGCACTAAGATGGGATGAGCCCAAAATAAATTAATCATAAGATGCGATTGTTCATTTGTATACGCAAGAGTAGGGACAGAAGGCACAAGTAAGATGTATAAGCAGGTAGCTTAAACCTCATGTCATCCATCACTATTATACCCATATTTCTCCCTAAGCTCACACCTATGGCTCACAAACACATGCAGAGGACCATTATGACTAGCTAACAGATGAGAAAATTACTGAGTTCTACTACAGGTGGTTGGCTGATTATGAGAGTGCAAACTAAAAATGACCCTGAATAACAGCTGTATGAGTAAATCTTCCCAGACTTCCCCAAACAGAGCTTCAGGTGGTGCATCTGGTTTTCTCCTTGGTGTGTTAAGAGAAAGGTGTCAAGGTCAGAATATATATGGACTCATGGGCTAGGGTGAATGGCTTAATCTGTTAGGAGTCTGGAAGGAGATTTAATGACGGAGATAAAGAAAGTATATGAGGAATAGGTATGTGGATGGATCTGTGGGGGTAGTCACAAAGTGTGAACACCTTTTTGTCATAGGTGAACACTCAACAGAGAGCTTCCAAAAAAGAAGAGGCACTTTTTTCTTCTTCTTTTTTAAAAATATGTTAGTATTTATTTATTTTTGAGAGAGAGAGAGAGAGAGACAGACAGATAGAGTGCGAGTGGGGGAGGGGCAGCGGAAGAGGGAGACACAGAATCTGAAGCAGGCATCAGGCTCTGAGCTGTCAGCACAGAGCCCAACACAGGGCCCAAACCCATGAACTGCAAGATCATGACCCAAGCCAAAGTCCGATGCCTAACAAGCTGAGCCACCCAGGCGCCCCAGAAGAGGCACTTTTCAACCAAGTTGAAATGAGCTGGTTCATGTAAGGCAGGCTTTCTCATCCGCCATCTCAGTGCTAGAGCAATAGGCAAATAAATAGAGCCACCATGGTAACAGGGACGGAATCTATGCATAAGTCCAATAGCATGGGTTCACACTCACCCAGTTTAATTCAGTTACTGCCACTTTTAAATGTCTTGCCTGCTAACACAGAAACTAGTGGTGAACCTCTAATATGGCACCACCCTTTGAAGAGATCAATCAGTTACTTGGTAGTGCATGGATTGCATTATATCCCTTTTACCCTGGAAGGAGCAGAAATTCATCTTGAATAGAACTGTCCATATACCAAAGAGTAGGTTTGCCTTTTCTGCCCACAAGGCCTCATCCATTATACAACATCCGTTATACAATGAACTAAAGAGTGATATTATCAACATGGATTTCAAATAACATCATATTGAACCAAGTATGTTCAGTGTGTGGATGTGAAGTAATCCACACTTCAACAAAAGAGATAACTGTGGGATTCAGAGACTCCATCACATACCCCAGCACTGAGAATTTTCCAGCCTTATAGAGCAACAGGAGACTCTTAAAAAGCAGAGTTGAGACTCCAACTTGGATATGACAGACTGAGAGGATTGGGGCCCATCCTCCAGTGAATAAAATACGCACTGTGTGCATCAATGACCATTATGTGTAACATAATTTATGATATAGGAACCATGGGATGGCTTCGCTTTCCATTACTCCCAGGGACCCACTTAGGAAATTTGTGCTTTCACAAATCTTGATCGAATAAGTTTAAAGACCCAGGTTGCAAAGAGTCACAAAAGCCTCATTAAACTTTAAACTGTAGCTGCTACCAAGACATTTTGCACTTTTCATACTGATAGGCCAGCAGATGAAGAAAGAAATCGTTATCCTGGAAGGACAGTTTACCTTGATCATCAGGAGAATATAAGGCTACTGTTGCACGTTGGGGACAGGGAAAATATTTGTATGGCCCCCACATGATGTATCTGGTGATTTATCAGGCATCTCTTTGTATTCTCTTGCCAAATTTTTATGGCAACTGGATAGTGCAACAGGCAAAGCCTGAGAAGCTTATAGTAAGTAAGCCCAAACTCCTCTGGTATAATGCTCAGCAACACCCAGTCGGTAAGACACCTAGATTAGCAGTGACACTAACTAAAGGGGAGGGGAACAATGAGTATAATTTATGGCTTTGGACTAGCTGTAGGATATGCACTGTAGCTCATCCCATTTACCATTTGTGTGTTTCCCCAGGAATTTTGAGGAGCTGGTCCCGGAATGTAACGTATGAAGCACAAGGATCTGAGTTGCACAGGAAGTAGAATGTAGTAGGTCTGAGACTCTTAATCCCCTAGCTTCTGGGAGTAGTTTTGGCTGACCGCTCTCAGCCAGGACCTTCCTCTGCTTCCTCTGGGATTTATCCTCAGGCAATGAGAGCTGATATACTCACAATTACATCCCCACCCCTTATTCAATGCTTGACTGATGAGGAGGTATAAATGTTTTTCTCCCTTGCAGCAAGTTGGGAAAATTCTTTATTAACAGCCCAGCACCAAAGTTAGTGGGAAACGTGGATCTGCTAAGGCCTTAATTCTGACTCCTTGCCTCTGCCCAGTTCGGTTTCCTTCACTCCTCTGGGGGTGTTAATTCCAAGGATATTAACTAGTAAAGTTCCTTCATGTGCATCTCTGTCCCAAAGTCTATTTCTGGAGAGCCATACCTAAAATAGTGGTCAAAAGTGAACTCTCTACAAATGGGGTATTTTAACTGAGACCTGAGAGACAAGAAGGATTCAGCCATAAGAACTATCTATAGTAACCCAAAAACCAAAAACCAAAACCAAAACCAAACCAAACCAAACATTTCTAGGTAGGAGGATGAGCCTGAATTTTTTCTAGAATCATTATCCCACTCAGAATAACTCAATCATACCTCTATTTCCTAACTAAGGAAAGTCAAATATGGTTTCCAAGTTTTGGAGCCTTATTACACCTGAAAAGTTATACCCATGTGAATTTTGAACAAGAATTATATATTTCATTAATGCCATCCTTTAATCAATTATACACAGAAAGCAAATCGTTTGGAGATTTCAGGTCATGTTTATTGAGGGATTAATGTATTACATGTTCATGATATAGTTTGTTAACTGGACAATAGTGGTGATTATCTAAAGAAATTCTTCATTAGTGAGATTTCAGTGATCTAAGAGTACTTAAATGAGAATCAATATTTCTAATCTCTTTCAAAGCATTCTAGCAAAGATCTTCACGTTAGAATTCAATACCGATACACATCTGAAGTATCTATTTTTAAAAATTTGATTCTTAACTAGCATCAGAGACAATCTTTAACATGAAGTTAGGGGAATATTTATTAAGTAGAAAAGATTGTTTCTACTAGCCAGACTGCCAACAGCCTTATTACTATTATCACCTTTAATTATATAAATAATTTGTTCTGATATCCAGGGTCTTGATAATGTGGTCAATTGGAATGTCAGCCACATAGTTACATAGCTATCTCAGTGCAATCTCTACCAGACTGGGCTATCTCCTTACTATCAAAGTGGTTATTTTCACAAGAGTATAATGTCTAGATTAGGCAGGCATTTGGTTTGAGCAAAACCTTTTATTACTACTCAAGAGATGGCACCATGGGAATGAGTTTAAACTTGAGAAATAGGTTTAAAATGAACATTCATTGATTTATTTACCTGAAAGACAAGTTTCAGAGAAATGTAAACTAGATACTATCATATCTGAAATAAGCATTGCCACAAATATAGAATGAATTCGCTAGCAATGTTTCTTAGAGAAACTGACATGAATACACACGGGTATACATATGCGCATAGATGTGCATATCATATACTAAACTTATTAAGCTGTTTACTCTAGTGGCCTTCATTCCTTTTGACCCAGGCTATCTCTAATCCACTTCCTGTCTTCCTTCTCCCCATTCTCCATGTAAGTATTTATTTTTCATTCTACCTTATTCACCAACCAGGAAACTCTTCATACGTTTGTAACTAAACAATGTATCTAAATGTATCTAAATCTATTCTGAGTTCTGCAAACTACAACTTGTGTGATGGCCACCCCTTTTTATAAATAAAGACTTATTAGAACATATTGTGCTCATTTTTATATACTATTTATGACCATTTTTGTCCTACAACAGCAGAGTTGAGTAGTTGTGTAACAAACTATAACCCACAAGCATAAAATATTACTATCTGGTTGTTTAAGAAGAAGTTTGCTGACCCCTGACATATACATCTCGTATTAGTCATCTTTTGTTGTGTAACTAATCATCCTGAAACTTCACAGATGAAAACAGCAGTCCTTTATTTGCGTCAGATGCTGAATGTTGGCAATGTAGGCTGAGTACATCTGGAAAGGTCTGCCACAGGTCTCCTCTAGGCTCACACACTCGGTTGCTCAGCAGGGAGTCAATAATCCAAGAGGGGCTCAGTCTTGTGTCTAGAGGTTGGTGGTGACTATTGGCTGGGACTTCTCTCACTTGATCTCTTATCCTTTAAAAGGCTAGCATCAATTTTTTCCCCTCAAAGTTCTATTAGGGCAGCATTTTAAGAAAACAAGAGCAGAACCTGGAAGATACTGTAGAGTCCTACATTTGGAATATCACATCCATCAAATTATAATGGTCAAATAAAGCCATGAGACAAACCAAATTTGAAGGGGTTGTAAAAATTGACTATTTTATCCTGGGAGCATTAGAGAAATCACATTTTAAAAGCTTATCATATAGAAATTGAAGAATTTATTATTTCTCTCTCTCTCTCTCTCTCTCTCTCTCTCTCTCTCTCCGCCCCCCTTGCAATGTACCACTCTCATATAGATTACATTGATATCATATACCACATTTTTTGGCAAATTCAGGAAATGAAATGTTCTTTATAGAAATGCTTTCCAGGAAAGGACTTCAAAAACAAATCTATGAAAACTTGGAAATATTCATGATAGAACATTTTTACTTCTCTGGCATTTTATCCTGTCTTCCTGTATAGAATATGTTGATTATAACTTAACCTATATTCATAAAAAAATTCAAAAGTTCAAAAAAATGCATAGTTGTCATTCTCTAGTGTCATTTATATATAGGCTTCTAATATAGCAGTGGCCCCAGGGATTATTAATGGATATAATTGTATGGAACAGTTGCCCCTAAACCAGCAGATTAAATTGCTCTTGTAAAATTCTATGATTGTTTAGCAGTATCCTCAGATCTTATTTTCTTGTTCTAATTTTATGTTTCTAGGCATTGGCTGGAAAATTACATTTAAAATAATGTTAGGAAAGGTAAAGGGGGGTGATGGTCATGGTGGAGGTCACTTGCGGGGAAGAGCACTGGGTGTTATATGGAAACCAACCTGACAATAAACTATAAAGTTAAAAAATAAAAAAAATTAAATTAAATTAAATTAAATTAAAAAAAATAAATAAAATAAAATAATGTTAGGATTGTTTATAATGCAAAAATATATAGTTTAAAACAATTTTTTAATGTTTATTTTTGAGAAAGAGAGAGAGAGAGATAGAGCCTGAGTGGGGGAGGGGCAGAGAAAGACGGAGACACAGAATCTGAAGCAGGTTCCAGGTTCTGACCTGTTAGCCCAGAGCCCGAAGTGGGGCTTGAACTCATGAGCCATGGTATCATGGCCTGAGCTGAAGTTGTATGCTCAATCTACTGAGCCACCCAGGTTCCCCCCCAAATAGGTAGCTTTTTAATGGAGGCCTTCCCTAAACAGTCTGCAGTTTTAATGCAACTTAATCTGATTAAGTCACCAAGAATTCTCAGACAGGACTTTTTTCAGGTTCAGTGGCCAAGTGACCAAGTTAACAAGTAGCTTGGAAGGCCTTGGGAAAAACCCAAAACTTTATAAGTGCTATCTATGGTCTATATGGCTGCGTCCTTCCCCACCACACAAACAAAATTCATATGTTGAAATCCAAATGCTCAATGTGATGATATAAAGAGGTAGGAGCTTTGGGAAGTGACTAGGTCATTAGGGTAAACCCCTGAGGAATGGGATTAATGCTCTTATAAAAGAGGCTTCTTCCACTGTGTGAGGACAAGCAAGAAGTCGACAGTCTCCAACCCAAGAGAGGGCCTTCAGCAGAACCTGACTGTGCTGGCACCCAGATCTTGGACTTCTAGCTTCCAGAACAGTGAGAAATAAATTTCTGTTCTGAGCCACCCAGTCTATGGTATTTTATAACAGTCCATATAGACTAAGAAAATAAGTATTACCGATGCATTGGGAATTGTATTAGCTTTCTCCCTCTCCTTACACACACATTTTATGTGATAAAATCTTGTTTATCAAGTAACCCCTAATCTTTACATACTAGTATTGGTGAAGTTTTTTAGCAAAAGGTATGCAAAACCAAGATTTCATTTTGGTCTTCATGTGTTTGTGTGATAGTTATAGTATTCAAAATTGTGTTTTTAGCTAGTTGTCAATATATTAACATTTATAGATTTCACGTAAGAAGTCTAGATGTCTGACTTATATAAAGTTAGAAGATCTGGCAATGATGGTTCTGTTTTCCCACCTGACAATCATCCAGAAAAGCTGGAAAATTGCTGATGCATTTCACCAGGCAACATTCTCTGGTTCACTGCTCTTTCCTACAACCCACGTCCTCTCATTCTTGTTGCCCATCCTATCCATGTGGCATTTGAGTCTGAGAGCCCAGTTTTATATTAACCTTTCCTTGGATCTGCATTTTTCCTCACTAAAACTGGGTTTATTTACTCATATCAATGCCCTAGAAATTCACATCCCGTGGGGCTCCTCTGACTCTTTTTGTACATAGTTAAGATCAATTCTTAAAACACCAGCTTTTCTGCTGGTGTTGATTTCCTGTTTCTTTGACTTACTGTGGTCTAGTGTTTGTTCCTTTGCACCTATACATTGCATTGCATCATGCTGCTGAAAAAGAGAGATTTTTCTCAGTCTATTTAGGCAAGCAGTTTTTGATTGTGTGTGTGTGTGTATGTGTGTGTGTGTGTTACTTTGACCCATATTTTAATTTCTGTTGGGTTTAGTTTCCCATGTATGCTGGGTACAGTTACTTATGACATTAGAGGGTTTTTTTTTTAGCAGGAATCTCAATCTTTAACAACTGGTACATTAGTAGGAAAATCTAAAGGTCTGAAGTTTTCCTCTCCTCTAAGGAGTACACATATCTTCATGGAAAGGACAGTATACTACCTACTCACAAAAGTTTTCACATTTTCATGATTGCCTGCCCACAAATCATACTCACTAAAGGGACCACACCCTAAGAAATTCATGCAGATGGCCTGTTCAGACGTTTAAACCCCAGTGAATCTTCTCTGCTCACTTTCTTTCTCCATCTAGCAGGCATCCCACACTTCTAAATTCTCATCATACTCCAAGGAATGAATGGAAACATAATATAGTGTTAAAAATTATAATTAGGGGGGCCCGGACAGCTCTGTCAGTTGAGCATCTGACTCTTGATTTCTGCTCAGGTCCTGATTCCAGGGTTGTGGGATGGAGCCCCACAAAGGGTTCTGCATTGAGCATGCAGCCTGCTTAAAATTCTCTCTTTCTCCCTCTGCCCCTTTCCCCCATTCATGTTCTCTAAGATAATAATAATAATTCATTATAATGAATGCAATGTCTCCTGAGAATGACTAAAATTCCATCCCTTGCCTTCCCCACTACTACCATATTATTATGTAAAAATGGTGTTTTAGGGTTGCATGCAATTCTTTAGGAACCTTACCTCTTGTGGGTCAGGAGTTGCTTTGTAAGTCTAGATGGATTTGAGGTTAGAACAGTGCAGAATAAAAGCAAATGTGACTGAGTTTTTAAATCACAATTACTCTGACAGATATACTTAATATTTGGATTAATCAGTCTTAGAAAACCAAATGTACTAGAAAGACATGACCCAGAAATGATGTATACATCATGTCAGACTGTCCCAAATTTTTTCAGTTCACAGCATGTTTAGTGACTTAGTAATATTTTTAAGAAGTAATGATTGTTGGGGCGCCTGGGTGGCTCAGTCGGTTAAGCGTCTGACTTTGGCTCAGGTCATGATCTCCCAGTTTGTGGGTTTTAGCCCTGCCTCGGGCTCTGTACTGACAGCTCAGAGACTGAAGCCTGCTTCGGATTCTGTGTCTCCCTCCTCCTGCGCTTCCCCCTGCCCCTCATGATCTTTCTTTCTCTCAGAAATAAATACACATAAAAATTTAAAAAAAAATAAAAGAAGTAATGATTGCCTATGTCCTAACAAGCTGTTGAGCATTGTGCCACTTGTCAAGAGCTGGAATAAGATGACACACTACCCTTCATTTCCTGTTTCACGCTGATTTTCACATGGTACCTGCTGTTTGTCAGAGCCACTGCCCAAAAGCCAGTTCCTAAAACATAGGACATGGTTAAAATGAATGAGCTGAGACTAAACTACAGGTACCTCCCACTTTTTGCAAGTTCATGTTCTGCTGCTTTGCTTTTAGGAAAGACCTCCACTACTACCTGTTTTCTCTAACCAAGGATTTTCACTTATAAAAAAAAAAGGTGAAAAGCAAGAATAGTGTCCGGTGTCTGTTTTGCAGTAAGCTGCTATAGAGGCAGTGGTGCGGGGGGGCGGGGGGCACATTCGAGGAGGTTCCACCAGGCTCTTCCCCTGGATCTCAGCGCTAAGCTGCTGTAGCTCAGAATGATGTCTCTCAACATGTTTGCTGAGAGATTGTATTTATTCATTCTGTGTATTCGTAAGCAAGATATTAGCATCTCCTAATGATGTTTGGTATCAGAAAAGCCTAACAGAGGTTACTTTTTGGTCCTGGGAAACCTCAAAAAGTTTGTTCACATAAATCAATGGTAACTGCTGCTTTGCTTTATGCCATTGTGGCTGATGAATGATTTCATAGGAATGGCCAACTTTCGGATAATGAGGGAAACCTGTATCTTCACGTAAAGTTTGCACAGTGTCTGACAAATGTCTCTGTAAGTTCACTCTGGCACCCTAGGGCACTTTGACATATAGTTTGGGAGCTATGGGTCTAGGTGTCGAATAAGTACATATGTTTACATCTGTGTGCCTTGGGCGGTTTCGTGAGTAATTTTGCACTATAGATATTCAACTTATAGAAAGTTTGTGGCTTCCTGGCATTTCAAAGATAAATAGCTCACCAGCAATCATTAGGTAAAGTCTCTTCACCTGACCTGTGGAAAAGCTAAGGCTCAGAAAGTTTAAGGGCCTTGCCCACCTTCATAGTTTTTCAAATTTTATTATTATGCCACTTGAAGGTACTATACATAAGATACCTTACAGTTTGGAAAATGGCATGTGATTCCTTTTATAATGCAGCATTGATGGACCACAGTCTAACCTCAGTTAAAACACAGAAATGAGTTGATGACGGTTAATTTGCATTACTTATGTGTGTTTTATTGCACATGTTGTTCGGCTAGAAATGCAGAATTCCTTTCAGCAAAGAGTAGTGGTTTCCTGAGCAGACCTCACTTGTGTTTAACATTTCCCAGTGCTAGATACTCTTGTGTCAAAAGTCAGACCTCAAGGATGATGACCTGTCATGCCCGTAGAGCAAGTAGTGCCTCCTGCTCCAAGTAACTCACCCTCACACTGTTCCCAAAGTCCATTTGCTTATGAAATTCCTCCTACTGCCAGGAAGGATATGTTCCTTTTATCTACATCCATCCTTTTTCTAAGGTGCACTTTAAATTCCATCGATTTTTCTTTCCTCCGATGACGTCATTCTCAGTAGACTCTCCACACTTATTTAAGCCCTATTATCCACATCACCCACACCGCTCCCAGAATTTGCTAACTTGGGTGCGACAGAAAGGCATAATTAAACAATTCATTTCAATTGTTTACTTTAAATTCACAGGAAATTGATTTCAATCTATCACCTGATTACCATTTTGTCCATAAATTTGCATCATGAAGGACCAAATCTACAGAAATATTTGGGTCACCTAAGTGAACAAAATCATCAAATTTATTGCACAAGGATCTACTTCAGAGGTCAGCAATCTACAGTCCAAGAACCAAATGTGCCTGTTGCTTGTGTTTGTATGGTTTGTTACCTAAGAAGTGTTTTTATGATTTTAAATGGTTACATTTTAAATAAGGTACATAGATACCACATGATAAGGTATATAGATACCACATAATTTTGCTTTTTGATACTCTAAGCTTAAAATACTTGCTATATGGTCCTTTATAGAAAATACTTGCAAAACTTTGGTATATTTATTTCTATGCCCATTTTAATGTTGTCATTAAATTCTATTTTATAAATATAATTAAGGTCCCAGCACTCATGGGTCAAAAGAATCCTTGTTTCAGCCTTGTCTTTTACCCAGAAAGGCTGCTCTGATTCACCCAACAAATATTTTTTAGGTGTGTACTGTTTCCTAGACAGTATGTGACACTATTTCTCCAAATTTGGTTTCCCTCTAAAGCAAACTAAATAAACTTTGAATAACTATCCATTTTAACGTCTGGATTAAACACAGAAAGTTTCATTTTCAATGTTAACTGTCCTTTAGAATTGGCAAATAATAGTGTAGTCCTTCACTATGGTATATTCTTTTTTCAATACATCAATTTTTTTTTTTTGAGAGAGAGAGATAGAGCACCCTCATGTAAGCAGATGAGGAGCAGAGAGGGAGAGAGAGAATCCCAAGCAGGCTATGCACTCACATTGCACATGGACGTGGGTCTCCATCTCACAAACCATGAAATCATGATTTGAACAGAAATCATGAGTCGGATGCCTGATGACTGAGCCACAAAGGTGCCCCGATAAGTGATTTTTTAATTGCCTTGGTCTGAATGTAGGAAAACCAATGCTCTGCAGGTTAAACCAGGTGCATAAGTTTTGTTTCCCATTTTGAAGGCTCTTCTGGAAGAATGGGAGCATGATAGAAAGCAATTCTGCAGCAGCTTTATTAAAAAGCACTCAGTATGGTTGTTCTGTCTGTATCCCATGAAAGTCAAAGGCTGCCCTTCTCCAGTTCTTCGTTTTCTTCTGGGTTTGCTATTCTTGGGGTGGGTGAGTTTGCTTATTGTGTATCTCCAGAATTTTTTTCTGTTGGACAGGTCTCTAATAACTCTCGCTTCTTTTTTAATTTTATTTTTAAATTATTATTATAATTATAATTATTATTTTATTTTAGAGATAGTGCAAGCGCGAGAGGGGCAGAGAGAGGGAAAGAGAGAATGCCAAGCTGACTCTGTGCTGTCAGTGCAGAGCCCGATGCTGGACTCCATCTTATAAACCATGAGATCCTGACGGGAGCCTATATGAAGAGTCAGACACTTAACTGACTGAGTGACCCAGGTGCTCCTAGTATATTTTTTATATTAGTCAAACTGACATATAACTCATTGTTGATATTTACAATAGTGTTTGGTGATCTGTGATGCATACCATTATGTATATGTGACTCAGCCCACATTAGCTGATTCAAATGGGATGCAATTTTATGTAACTCTTTCTCTCTGTGTAGTTACTCAGTCACAGTTTCCATACGTTTTCCAACTCTTTCCTCCTTTTCTTCTTCTCCGAGGTAGGTTTTTATTTATCTTGGCTTGTTTCATTGAATTCCAGCTAGACTTTTACTTTACCTCTACAATTTTTCCTGATTTTTATCTTCTAGCCTTTTATTCTAATTGGTGGTGAGAAATTCCTGAGGCAATGCAGAGCCAGATGACTTCTGCTGAAGGAAAGACAGTTTCAACAACTACAACTGTATTTCAGGTTCACAGTCACAGCTTTGAATTTTTTTTTCTACTGTCCACTATATACCTGCCTAAAAGCCCATTAACTAATTACCTAATCAACTTGTTTGTTTGTTTTTTTAGTGATGATGACAAAATACAGTTACATAGCACTTTATGAATTATAAAACTCTTTTACATCCATTATTCTATTTGATTTTTTCTTACAGTGAAAAGTAATCCAGTTTTGTTATTATTGTTCCCATTTTTCCAAAGGACAATATGAGGTTCAGTGGCACCCATTGCATTTTCTTTATTTTTATTTTTATTTTTTTACATTTATTTATTTTTTGAGAGATAGAGTGAGACAGAGCATGAGTGGGGAGGGTCAGAAAGGGAAGGAGACACAGAATCTGAAGCAGGCTCCAGGCTGTGAGTAAGCATTCAGCACAGAGCCCAACATGGGGCTCGAACCCACCAACCGGGAGATCATGACCTGAGCCGAAGTCGGATGCTTAACCAACTGAGCCACCCAGGCGCCCCCCCCCCCATTGCATTTTCTAATATGGCACAGCTCGTACATGCTATAATGAAATTTAATCTTTCCTTTTTATTTTAGAGAGGAGAGAGAGAGAGAGAGCATGAGTGGGAGAGGAGATAGAGGGAGAAAGAGAAAGAGCGAGAGAGAGAGAGAGAGAGAGAGAGAGAAGCTTAAGTAGACCCCATGCTCAATGCAGAGCCTGAGGCAGGGCTCGATCCCAGGACACTAGGATCATGACCTGAGCCAAAATCAAGAATTAGATTCTCAACCAATTGAGACACACAGATATTCCTCAAATCTCCTTATTTTAAGTGCTGTTATTTTTCTCCATTTTATAATGCCTCTCTCTTCACATTATTTACTGAAATCAAGTACTGAAAACAAAAATGAGTAACATTCGTGTACCAGAAACGGTAGGACATATAAAGTATAACTCTTGAGACCTAAAGACAGACCTAAAATGGTAAGTGTTTTTCTAACATGAACTGGTACATTAAAAAAAAAAAGTGTTAGAAACAGACATACCTTAGTAGAATAGAAAAAAGAAATACTACATCCTGCTGAGTAATCAGGGGAAGGACAAGATACAAGATGCGATATAAACTAGCTCTTTAAAACTGGATGGGATGTTTTATGTTAAAAAGAGTGGCAGAACCATTGTGGAAATGAGTAATAAAATGAGCAAATTAGTGAGGTGATTATGCATGAATCACATGATAATAGACACAAATTGTTTGCAAAGTGAGTTATTTAGTATTAGTTTGGATGGTATTCAAGAATATAGTCTGGAGTAAAACAGAGAGTCTACCATCTATTCATATGAGGAAGTAGTACAAATTATTTAAGCTTTCTTGGTTTAGTTTCTTTATTTGAAACTTATATAGGGGTGCTGGGGTAGCTTAGTCAGTTAAGCATCAGACTCTTGATCTCAGCTCAGGTCTTGATCTCAGGGTTGTGAGTTCAAGTCCCGTGTTGGGCTCCACACTGGCTTGGAGCCTACTTTAAAAAAAAAAAAAAAGTGTGTGTGTGTGTGTGTGTGTGTGTGTATGTGTGTGTATAAAGCAGACAAGTCCCAGACTGCTGAAGTGATTAAAATATATAAAAGCCCTTAGTTAGCAGACTGTCTGGCATGACGCATGCACTCAATGGTAGTTACTGTTAATAGTGTTAATAGTAGTATCTCTGGGTCGCCGGATTCAGGATCACTACTTAATGGAGTTGCCTGGAAAGTCTCAGAGCACCATCGTGACTGTTTTCAGTTTATACTAGTAACAGGGTGCTTTTCTCAGTACTAAATGACAAGCTATGACACCAGATAACAAAAGGCAGAGTCAGGTGGGCTGCATGTACAGTGGTCCCCCTTATCCGCTGGGATTATATGCTAAGACCTCCCAGTGGATGCCTAAAACCATACACAGTACTGAACCTCATATATACTGTGATTTTTCCTGTACATACACATCTAAGATAGAGTTTAATTTAGAAATTAGGCAAAGTAAGACATGAACAATAACAGTAAAATACAATTATAGAAATATACTGTTGTATACATATATTATACATATATACTGTTATGTGAAGGTGGTCTCTCTCTCTCTCAAAATATCTTACTGTCCTATAGTCACCCTTCTTGTGATGACCTGAGATGATAAAATGCCTAAGTAACGAGGTGAATGACACAGGTACTGTGACATCAGCATCAGGCTTACTACTGACCTTTTGAGAATTCATCAGAGGAGGATCATGTGCTTTTGAAAGGCAGTCTATGGGAGAAACGAAACTGCAGAGGAAGAAATTACAGATAAGGGGGAACTTCTCTACACTTTGAGGAGAGAAACTGAACTGAGCTGTGGGACAAATTAAAACAAAAGAAAGGAGCGCCTGGGTGGCTTGCTAGGTTAATGGTCCAACTTCAGCTCAGGTTCACGATCTCAGGGTTTATGGGTAGGAGCCCAGTGTAGGGCTATGTGCTGACAGCTCAGAGCCTGGAGCCTGCTTCAGATTCTGTATCTCACTCTCTCTCTGTCCCTCCCATGCTCATACTCTGTCTTTCTCTCTCTCTCAAAAATAAATAAACATTAAAAAAAAAGAAGTCTTTCCCAGAGCAAAGTACAACTACAAACAGGTTTCATTTTTTTCTTTGTAATTCATGCCTCTCTAGTACACTGTTCATAAAGATAATTTCAAAGCAAATTGACAGGGCTTCCGATGAATAATGTCTGAAGTAAGTCATTTCTATTCTACTCCTTCCCTTAAGTCTCACTGAACAAATATAAACACATGGGGGGAATAGAGGGAACACATTTTTTTTTCAAAGTGCTAAGAAAGGACCCTAACTGAAAACCTAACATTAAAAATATCTGTGTCATCCACTATAATTTGGACCAAAATGGGGATGGTGGCTTAGAGCTGATACTTATTTCTTCAGCCTTTGGGTAACTGCAGACTTCTCTAAAAGAGAGTAAGATGGTCTTGAAAAGGTGATTCAAAAATTATTTATGGAGAGTATTGACAAAGTCCAGAAGTGTGTATGGCTTGAGGGAGGAAGAGAGAGTGACCCTGTGTAGACCCAAAGACACAAGGTAGAACAGGAGAGAAACACCTAACATGGATACCTGCTGAGATGTCACTGTGTTGTCTTCCTTCTTGCTTCCTAGCACAGGGAGGTGGCTGGACATGAGAGAGTAAGAATGGAGGGGAAGCAGTGATCATCTGACTGTACCATAGGACTTCACTGTGAGCTGCAGCTTTGCCCTAAAAGCCAAACGTTGAACAGAGAGATGTCCCTAAATCAGAAGTCATAATAGAGTTTGTAAGAGGGGGTTTGAAACAACAAAACTGAATGGAAGTGTAGTTTGTTACAAGGCAAGTGTCTCCCTCCCCGACTTTGCTCTGCCCTCTCTTCATCTTCAAATATCTACGCCAGGTGGCATTCACTACCATCCCATCCCATGCTGAAAGAAAACAGCACAAGACCCAGGGACTGCAAATTTTAAATATGCGTAGAGTTGTGTTCAGAATGTCATTTAATGAACACCTGGAAGGTTACCTCTGGGTGAGTAGAATTCTTCTTTGTACTTTTATGTCTAACTTCCATTTTTAAAAAAATGAAATGTAAATATTTGGCAAATGGATGAGGAAATGAAACATAATACACAATGTAATAGCGAAGAAGAGAAAACGAAGGGGTACTAACTATGGAGCACAAAGTGAGAATCAGGAAAAATTAGAACAATGAAAACAAGAGGAATGATCCACTGAATGATTTCCTGAGCAGTCTCTGTGATGTCCCAGGTCCTGAGCTAGTTGTTGGAATCAGAGTGAAAGGCAAGGATCACAGGGAACCAAAAGTGCACTAGTTTAGTTTAGGACTAAACTAGTCTAGTTTAGGAGACAGGCCAGGAAAGCAATGGCTTCAATTGGGTGCCATTTTCGTTTGGGTTTAAAACCTGTTTCTGAATGTTTAAGTGTTGCCTACTTTCTCAGGCACTCCCCTGGTGAGGGGACATATAAAGTGAAATGGGGGTACTTAGCCAACACTACTCTTCTGTTGGCTCTTGTTTCTGTTCTGTGTCCCTC
This sequence comes from Cryptoprocta ferox, assembly GCA_028646485.1. NCBI lineage: Eukaryota > Metazoa > Chordata > Mammalia > Carnivora > Eupleridae > Cryptoprocta > Cryptoprocta ferox. Next base: position 13,263,518 of record CM053578.1, read on the forward strand.
TGACACAGAAAGCAATGAGGCTGTACAAGACTAGTGCAGACAGAAATACCAGCATAGGGATGGGTGAACAAAGTTGAAGGGGACAACTGACTGGTGGCTCTTATTAATACTATTGTTTATTTTTACTATTATTATTTTATGTGGCTGGCATAGGAAGAAAAATCTTTCTCCAGAGTGTGATAGAGAAGGTAGTTGATGAGTTTTTTTGGGGGGTGACAGTGGGGTACATGGGGTCTGGAGCTGAGGGCCAAGAAATAATTCTTGAAGACATCTCTGGTGCAAAAAGGTGATTTTATTGAAGCAAGAGAGAACAGGCCCCATGGGCAAGGAGAGCTGTTCTGGGACCCTGAGGGACTGGTCTTATACTATGGAGTTGGGGGTGGGGGATGAGGGGTAAAGTCTAGGGTAAATTTCCAGTGAGATTTTCATATGCTAAAGACTCACTCACTCCATACTGGAGGCAGAGCTAACTTCAAGCTAAGGTTGTTTTTCCCTCTAGCAAAGCATTAACTTTAAGATCCTAGGGAGTTTCTGGAGAAACTTTATAGTCTGCCAGCCTCAAGCATTTGTCAATGGGCTGCAGGTTATAAAGGAAATTTAGTTCTATCTGCCATTTCCTTCTGCCTTTGTTTCCCACATCACTATGGAGGGGTGATGGAAACTTAGTTCCTGCAGGACTATGATCTGTATCAGTTAACCGTTTGTTTTCCCCCTTTTCTTTGTTCCTGGGCAGCCAGGAGTGCTGAGGAATATCACACACATCCCACCAAGTTGGAGGAGCGGGGTGGGGAGGGGGGTGTTTGTGGCCTGTCAGCTTGCCTTATTTTCCCTATCTGTAGTGAGAAAGGGACTTCAGTGATGAGAATCTGAAATAGAGATTGCGGACAATGACAGGAGATGCTAATCAGGGACATATATAACTCCTGCCCAACTAATATTGGAGCTCACACATTTCCAGTTGCATGTTCACATGATGGCTATACCATATTTTTCTAGCAATGACCAGTAATATAGAAGTCAAAAGGGAAAATATGACTAGATTGGATTATTTTCTTTTTCTAAAAAATGTTTATTTATTTTGAGAAAGAGAGAAAGAGAATATCCCAAGTAGAATCCGCACTGTCAGCACAGAGCCCCACATGAGGCTTGAACCCACAAACTGTGAGATTATGACCTAAGCTAAAACCAAAAGTTGAACACTTAACCAACTGAGCCACCCAAGTGCCCCATAGTTTGGCATGTGCAAACTTTGGCACATTTGGCCATGTGCAAAAATGATAAGAACACAATGACAGTTTCAATCATAGAAAGAAATTGTTATTTTTTCATGATTGTGATGTTTACCCATAAAGTCTAGGTAATGACTTCGTTTCAGAAAAACCAAGGAGGCAGAAGGGAGTGAACTGAGAACTTGAGAAAAGAGGAAAAAAAGAGAAAAAAGAGGAAATCAGAGTCTGGCAGCTTTGAGGAGGTGAGAGGGTGGCATATCAGAATTTAAAACATAAGAGGTGGAGGAGGTTTGCATAATGACAGTTTTCCAGGGTATTACTCTGGGGCTGAGGAGCTGAAACAGGAGAGTAGTAATGAGTATGGAAGTCTACTGTGGGCAGGAATTCAGATAATGCTAGAATCGAGTTTTTTTTTCTTAGTTAATTTTGGCTAAAAGTTCACTCCACATTTCACTCATCATTCAGTAGAAAAACAATACAAAACAAACATAAACCCTACTCTATATGTGTTGTTTTTTATTCCTTATGGAAGTTTGCCAGGTAGCACCATTTTTGTTTTTCTGAAACTATTCTCAAAGTAATATTTTAGTAATTCTGATGAAACTCAGATTGAATACGTTTTTTAAAGTGGGCTCCCCAGCTAACAGCATCAGTGTCACCTAAAAACTTGTTGAAAATAAATATTCTCAGGCCATACCCTAGATTTACTGAACAGAAACACAGCATTCTATGGTTTAACCAGACTTCCAAGTGATTCCGATACTTGCTTGAGTTTTAGGACCACTGCTCAAGAGGTTATTTACACTAATTCATCGAATCCTTTTTTTTTTTTTTTTGACACCCATCATTTTCCACCAGTCTTTGTTATTCATCTCTTCCTTAGGCCATTTTCTTGAAGGTACCTAAAAACATCATAACGCTACTATTTTAACACCCAGGGTATTTAGGTGGGTACCCCCATTTGGCAGATGCTTCTTTTAACCATAATAGATCAAACCTGTTTACTATAAGATAAATGGCGGCACCAGGAGAGCATGCAACAAAATAAATAAAATACATTAAACTCAAGTTGGAACACACAGAGTGCTTATTGGCTGAGAATGTCGGCCCCGTGACTGGCTAATATTCGTGGGATTAGAATAGGTCACATAATGTGCAATGCATGCTGCCAGGGGTTAAGATCACAGTTTGGATGAGAGCATAAGGTAAGATATTTTAGCTGTTTATAGAACATATTTTATAAACTATTTTGGATGTAAACAGCATTATAATGAGCCAAGACAAGAAAGGGTGATTTAAATGGGATATGGGACATGGATATTTTTCTTGGAGGAACACTTTTTTTTTTTTTTTTTTTGATGGAGGTTGGGGGGGAAACACTGAGATTTCCTACCATATATCTTAATGGCATTGGCCAAATGTTCAGGTCGCATCTACTTTAGATTTTTCAATTTAAAATTCAGTCTTTTGAGAATAATTATTTTATTAGAATGTTTCTTTTTAACTATGTATTTTCTAAATATAGTACTACAAATTCATTTATTCAGATTGGAGTAATTTATTATAATTTGGAAATGACTGGGTTGAAATTAACATTTCTATTCTTTTTGAAAAAGAGTTTTGTAACATATTCATATTTAAGGGGAATTATTTAACCTGCTCCAGCAAATGGCATGCTTTCAGTTATCATACAGAATGGATGTGAATACACACACATACTCAAAATTACGTACAGAGGAAATCGGGGTATCCTATCTAGAACATGCCCTTCCTTGATAAGCTAATTAGAAATTGTTGCTATGACTGTATTCACACTAGTCTTGACTCTCTCAGCCTCTTTCTTTAAGTCTCATCTATGTAGATTAGAATAAAACTATCTTTAAAAACCATTAAAATATTTTAATCAGAATATTTTTACTTCAATCATTCTCCATTGTTAGTCATTATTATAACTAAAGTTGCATTATTCATAGAACAACATTCCTTCCAATAGGAAGTTAGCAATTTTTTTTTTTTAAGTTAGTGTTTCTCTTCAACTTTCTGTATACCTTTTACTATTGCCAATATTTTGCTAAAATTTTCTCCAGTGAGTACATAATATTTACATGTTTACTAACCTATTTTTTTCTTCTTATGCTAGGAAACTAACCCTTACTCTTCTACCTAGAAGGTGTCTGAGTATAAAATTCAAGTCATAGGTTTATTGTATCCACTCAACCGGACAGTCTGATTTATATTGAATATTCATACATGCAAATGGTATATAGTTATATATGTATTTATTTATATACACATTTATGTATATATATAATTACATATTTATACAAACACACACATGTACACAGAGAGAGAATGAAAGAGGAGAGAAGAGAAGGGAATGAGGAGGTGAAGGAGAGATAGGGAAAGGGATTGGCTGAGTAGATAGATAAAGCAAATATTACAAAAGAGCACATAAAGCAAATCAAGTAAATTTTTTATTCCTTGGGCAAACTATTGGCTCAAATAAATAAACAAATAATAAATCATAGGTAAATGCAGACTGTACTTTCAGGATATTATTCATTTCAGGTAGCCTTAGCCCCTTTGCAAACTCTTTTCCAAGAGACAAGCTAAGAGACAGCATTTTCTCCATTACCACACTCTGTGCTATGTGCTCTCCCCAGAATAAATGTTGCAACCAACTGAACATCAGTGTGGTGCAAAAACAGAACTCTTTCTCAAGGAGCCAACCTGCAGCTCTGTAACCAGGAAGAAAAAAATAAACTCTTTTCTTAGAAGTGCTAATCCATTTTTCTGAGGCTGTGCTGTCTAACAGAGTGCATTTAGGTATGCTTGAAACCGTGAGCCCTCTGGGGGAATATCAGCCCCACACAACTTGAGGCAATCATTATTACAACGGAAGCAGCTCTCTGGGTCCAACATATGGACCACAAACTGGCAGAGAGCCTGAGTTCTCTGAGGAAGGACGCCAGTGCCCCTCTATCGTTTCCTTAGCTGTTGGGAGAGATTTCAGCTCTTCAGCATTTTCCCTTCCTGACCAGCTTTTCCCAAGATAAATCTTAGCTAGCACCATATGTTTCAAGAACAAAAAAACAGCTTCTGAATTATAACCGCATAGTGTACTCTTGCCCAGGAAATTCAAGACGCTTAGGCACTATAATCATAGCACCAGGCAGAATTTGGAGAGCAGTGAACCTGATTTCACAACCCTTTGTCAAACAACACTTGTCTATAAAGTATAGGACTTCTTGGGATTTCCCTGAGATAAGACAAAATGTTGCCAATAGCCCTTAGTTATTTTGTAATCATAATCCTGGCTGAATGACCAACTCTCAGATGACATTGAGTCCACAAGTATTATTGGAGTTTGGGGAGGTCAGTGTTTTCCTGTAAATGCTGCTGCTGCTGTTGTTGTTGTTGTTGTTGTTGTTATTGTTGTTTTTAATTTAGAACAACAGAATGACTATAATTATCAGGAACTGTGCTAAATGCTAGGGATATAAAGGCATCTAATAAGGTAAATGAACACATCATCAAAAACCGACAAAACTGTACACAGATATATTTATAAGGATACACATGTGCTTGGACAAGGTCACCAGGGAAGAACACCTAGATGATTCATAAAAAGACACATGAAAGAAAACAGAGTTGCATCTTAAAAGCAGTGTAGAGGTATATAGAGTGAATAGCAGAAGAATGGATGGGCATTTTGGGTTGAGGACACAGCATCAACAGAAACAGGGAGGCAAAGAAAGACATAAGAGAGGAATAATGAGTGGTTGGATTTTTGTTTATTTGGGGGGAAAATGGTCAAGAAGGAATGGAAAAACTAATTCAGAAGATATGGACAGTGACAGCTAATAAAAATCTCTCATGGACTACATTATTCAGACATTCAGTACAGTGAATTAAAAATGGGCACACATTCTTCAACACTCTCTTCATCACCATCCCTACCTATTAAATCTGGGCCGGACTTATCACTTGCTTGGTTAATACAATATGATGAAAGTGACCTTCTGAGACTTCCCAGGTTCTGTCCTAAGAATCGTTTCTAGCGTGGGCCTCTAGGAATTCTTGTTTTTAAAATCCAGCCACCATGCTGTGAGGAAGCTCAACCAACCCCGTGCAGAGACTTACACAGAAATAGAAGTTCCTTCCCAACTGTGCTGGCTGAGCCCCCAGCCTATTGTCAGCACCACCGTGCCAGGCCTGTAAATGACCCATCCTGGCAGTAAATGCTGCAACCCTAGCTGACCTGCACCAGCTAGTGCTGCATGGAACAGAGATGAGCCTTTGCCCAAGTTATAATTTTGAATAAAGTAAAGACTTTGGAGGTTATTTGTTATGCAGCAATATAATCAACTGGAACAGTCAGTATTTACTAAGTGCTTACCCTATTCTTAAAATATAATGTTAAGGAGTTTAGACTTTAATCTTGACAAAGATTTTCTTCTTGACCAACCTCTATCCAGACTCCTCTAATTCTACCTATTGAGTAGGTCTCTACCTTGGCCTATAAAAACTGCAGCCTCAATAGTTCCATCCACTCACCTCCTCCCACATTAAAAGAATTAAAAAAAACACTAACATAGTTTCTGGCAGCTCAAAGCCTCATCACTAGAATGACTCTAGTCTCCCTTAAACTCAAGGGTCCTGAAAGGAGTTACTGTTTTCTTCTAGCCAACATCTGAAGATAGGCCCTAAACACCTTTTCTTTAGAGCATTTCCTAAAAGGGCGTTCGACTATGAATTTTTCCCCTGTCCCTTTGAGATATATGTGTATAGCCTACAATTCAGGAATATCTGTCTCAAGGACCTGACAGTCATTACTTTAAAATAGGAACATCAGAGAGGATATTGTCTCTCTCAGTGTCTGGGAGGGCAGAATCCTAACTTTCTTATTTGCCTGCTATCAGACACAGTGAGCCTAATCAGCCTTTACATGGATCAATTCTTTGTAATTTTTCTCTTCCCTAATTCTACTGAGCCCCAGTGTGCCCCTCTTCCTACTAGCTCACTCTCCCTTTAAAATACCCAGTCACCTCCAGACCAATCAAAACTGATTTCAGTTCATACTAGATCCTTTTCCCTATTACTGATTAAAATCTGTCCTTACACTTTAGTGTCCAGCTTTGTTTACCTCTGACAATCCTAAATCAAATAGATTTCAGCTTTAAAATTACCTCCTCATCAATGGTAGTGGCTGTCTCATAGAGTTGGATTCTAGACTTAACATGAACTAAAGCAGAGATCACTTCATGATGACTGTCAGAGGCAGAGAAGATAATTGTGGTAGCATATGTGCTTATGATTTGCCAAATCTGCTGCAGTAAATGTGAAGCTTCTGAAAGTTTGTTGCTTCTTATATTTTGTTTTTAATAACTTCCTTTGGCAGCTAAATTTAAGACAGCTATAAGAGAAACAAACTAGAGTCAGGGAGACTAGTCCAGAAGCTATTAATGTTTCAGGAGAGAGAAATGGAAGGCCTGGACTGGGGCAGTGTGATGGACACAGAGAGAACACAAATATGAAGACGATGGAGTGCAGTAGTGTCCAGTGTCACCCTCAGGTTTCTCTAGCTGGCCTCTGGGTGACTACTTGTGACATGATATGAAATGGAGGAGTAGCCAGCCAGCCAGCAGGTGGCAGAGAAGAACAGGATTACACAGTCTGGGATATGTTCAATCTTAGGGCCTGGGGACATGTATCTAACTGTCAGCTTAGTGTCACATTACATATTCAAGTCTGTAATATAGGAAGAGGCTTTGTACAAAGACAGAGATTATGTTATCATAATACAGATGGTCATTGAAAGAAAAAAAAAATGAAGGAGAGCCAAGAGGAGAGTGTGTGGATAGAGAAGTGGCAAGAAGATTGAAACCTGGCTAACACTTATAGGAAAATTTAGAAGAAATAAAATCTATGAGGGAAATGGAAAAAGAATGGGGCAGGACTTTCAGTAGAAGAAGGTATGGTGTCACAGAAATCCAGAATACAGATTTTTAAATAGTAACCAACACTGTCAGATGATACAAATGGTCTCCTTAGATAAGGGCTGAAAAATGCTCATTGATTTGTCAATTAAGAGGTCATTAGTGACTTTAACAAGAATAATTTTAAGTTTATTTATTTATTTTGAGAAGGAGAGAGCAAGTGAACAGGGGAGGGGCAGAGTGAGGGAGAGACAGAATCCAAAGTAGGCTCCATTCCATGCTGTCAGCACAGAGCCCGATGAAGGGCTCCAACTCAAGAACTGTGAGATCATGACCTGAGCTGAAGTCGTACACTTCTTAACCAACTGAACCACCCAGGTGCCCCAACAAGAATAATTTTAATAAACTACCATAGCTACGTGAATTAGCTTTTTCAGAGAACCAAACCACTTGTAGATTAAGTAGCTTAAAACAAGCCAGTTATTTAGCTCATGAAGCCACAGGCTGACAACCTTGGCTAAGTGGTTCTTCTAGTCTAGGCCAGACTTGACTAATCTCAGTTGGTCTCAGGTAAGATTGCTCACATATCAGTAGTTAGCTGGTAGGTTCCATGGCTTGAGTGACTAGGGCATCTTCCTACATGGTTTCAAATCCTTTGGTAGTCTATCACTGGCTCACTCAGGTGAAATTCACAGGGTTCCAAAGGTAAGCATGGATGTACTCAATGATTCTTAAAACTTTGCCCAGAAAACATATAGCATCCTTTCTGTATCTGTATCTTTGTATCTACCAAAGAAAGATAAAAATCTGCCCAGATTCTAAAGGAGGAAGAGTTACAATGAATTGCCATTTTATCAGTCTCCTGCAGCACCAGCAGAAAGTTCTTGGAATTCTGGTTATCTGCTATAGCCACAGCCCTTTATGGACAAAAATGGCCTCAATCTATTTTAGCATGTGCTTTTTATAATGTCACAGCAAAAAGAGCATGAAGCATTTCTATAGCCCTTTACGTCTACAGACAGTTAAAGACTGAGAAACTTCCCCCTGCCCCACCAAGGCACCAGAGGAAGCAGAAAGGTAAGCCTCATTTAATCTAGTCTCCTTAGTTTGAAGTGCAAGTTGAGAAAACTTTGTTTATAATAACGGGAGGACCAGGTTATTGGCATGTACACTGCTGTTGAAAACAACCTTAAAAAGCTGGATAAAATATTACAAAAAAAGCTTCTTAAAAGCTTCACATAGACAATAGGATAGTAAGGAATTAACAGGCCAAAGTGAAAAAATAACAAAACCCAGAGATTTATGCCAGCACAGAAAGTGATACTGCCCTGAAGGTATATAACCTTCTGGCAGACACCTTCTGAGAATGGGACCAAAATCAAAGCCCAGAATCTGACCCCTTCTTGGTCAGCCAGACCCTAAAGAGTTGACCCTCAGGCTGAGGGTCAACTGGAAGTGGCAGAGCCTGGGAGAATTACAATCAGGTACTGAATTATCCATATGAAGCCCTGAGCTTGATGCATTGATGGCCTTTCTCTTTGAAACATTGTCAAATTAGTCCAAAAACAGTTTTCAAGTAGAAAGTTCATCACATGAAAAATAATAACTAGGTGCAAATATATGCTACATTCCATGAAGATATGGAGAAAATGCAGAAACGGAAACAAATGCAGCAAAAGACAAAGACATCAGATGTCTTAGACATAATTAGACACTAATTGCAAAACTGCCATGCTGATAATGCTTCAACAAATGAAGGGCCAACTTAAAGATATTCGCAGAGGGCTTGGGAACATAAAAAATGATATAGTAAATTTGAAAAAAAAACTTATGGAAAAAAATGAAGAACAAAAATTTAAATCTCTATGAGTGGGCTTAATAACAAGCTAAGGAGAGCTAGAGATAGGCATGGTCTACAGGAAGATGGTTTGAAAAGAATTATTTAGAAAAGCCAGAAAGACCCAAGAAGGACAATATACAAAACAGAGACCAGTAACCATGGACAACAGTGGATGGCTCACGCAGTTAAATATCCAACTCTTGGTTTCAGCTCAGGTCATGAGCTCATGGTTTCTGAGATCAGGCTCCTTGTTGGGCTCTGCACTGACAACATGGAGCCATCTTGGGATTCTCTCTCTCCCTCTCTCTCTCTGCCCCTCACTTGTGCAAGCATGTGCTCTCTCTCTCTCTTTCTCTCTCTCTCTCTTAAAATAAATAAATATACTTAAAAAACATAAGCATGGATGACACCGTATCAATTTCTGGGATATGCAATCAGAGTCTTAGATGGAGATAAGAGAGTCCACGGGACAGCAGACATATCTGATGAGACAGTGGTTGAGAATTTTCTAGACCCAAAAAGACAGTAATCTGAAGATTCAAAAAGCCCACAGATTTCTTGCAGTGTACTTAAAAAGAAATCTGCAACTAAGTATGTTACATTGATGGTGCAGGGGAAAAAAAAAAGACTAAGAGAAAAATCTTAAGAGAGGCCAGTGGCAAACAAAATAGAAAAGATTATCTTCAAAGGAGTAAGAGTTAGACTGACAGTTACTTGTTAACAGCAACAAAGTAAGACAAATGATAGAGGAATCATGTCTTCAATGTGTAAAAGAGAATGATTGTAACCCAGAAAACATTTCATGAATGTTGGTGAAAAAAGGGATGTTTCCAGTCAAACAAAGGTAGAAGGGTCATTGTGACAGAAGAAAATCTCAGGCAGAAGGAAAATGATCCCAGGCATGTCTGTGATAAAAGAAGAAATAAAGAGCAAATAAAGTATGTGTATGTGGGAAAAAATACAGATTTGGGACTGAGTGATCACTTAAGTCAGGGATTGTCAAACTGTCTATACAGGGCCAGAGTGTAACTATCTTAGGGTTGTATACCCTATGGTCTCTTTGGTGAGTGTTCTGCTAATACACTGGAAAAAAAATAACCATAGGCAATGTGTAAAGGTAGGAAAATGCGGCTGTGTTCCAATAAACTATGTTAACAGAAACAGGAAATGGGCCACAAATGTCCTGCAGGTCACAAGTTTGCAGACTCTGACTTCCAGTTCTATTCCTGAGCTCTTTTGGTTTACCTCCATGCTTAATGGGAAGATGCAAAGGACCAAACACCCATCCTTTCCTTTACTGTTGCAGTTTAACATTTACAGGGCCAGTACCCATATATTGAGCATAGGCTCTGAGTCCTCCTTCTCTAGACACAGGTCAGAGTGACACTAGGAGGTCGTCACATAGCTTCCTCTTATGTCTATTTAATTCATGTAAATTATAAGAAATATTCAACAATAACGAAGCAACTAAAATGGCTATCTGAAATACACATCTGATAATGCCATTTCCCAGTTTACATTTTTTTAAGGGCTTCTCTGTGGTCGCCAAGCCCCAATTCCTCACAATGGCATGAGCGCCCTTGTGAACTGGTGTTGAACTGTCCTGTGTACTGTGGCCATTTGTTTTCCACTCCATCCAAGCTAATATCACCAGTTAATCTGGGCATCATGGTCTCCTGAGCTTGGTGCACTGGATGCTACTATAGGGTGCATTAGCTGTTTGTACTGACCCTTCTCCTCATCTATGTCTACTTGACAAGTACTAGTCTTTCAAGGCTCCACTCAGGCTGGTCTTTCCCAGAAAGTGATGATGCCCCAAATTCAGCACACACAATTCCTCTGGACACTTAGTGCTGGGCTATGGTCCCCAAGCACAGTGAGCCGCACAATATGTCCAATGTATCTGACTTCCAGATAAATCTGTGATTCCCTTAAGGATCTCTTATTTGTGTGTCCCAGCTTGCTGTAGATTGGGCATGCCCCTAAGTGTATATGTGTATTCGATGAATGACTGGGTGAAGCAAAAACAAGAGTAATACTAACCAAAAAAACCCCATGAAACTGGTATCCTTGAGTTTATTATAAAATCAAGCTAAATCAAAATCACCCATTAATCAAATAACCCATAAATACCTACTAAACGTGATTATAAAGAGGTCGAATTAATCAAAATATTATTGTATAGTAATTATGGTGTTATATTTTCAGCAATTTAACTAATCACTCAAGTGATTTAAATTATCAGTAATATTTAAATATGTCTGCAACTTGAATGAATGTGTGGAAATAAAGGTAATGGGTATAAAGACAAAAGAAACTTTTTGTTTTAATGAAGTACATAATTTGGAACAATTTAAATATTCATATCTGTTGGCCAATCCCGTGTGTCTATTACGAATTCAGGACTGTTTAGGTTAGCAATCCCTTCAGTTAATTATTTAAATTTTTAATTTTAAAACAATTTTAAAAGTGTGCATTTATAGACTCCATATATTGTTTAGATATTTGGTAATTTTCAGTTACTTCAATTACCTTTAGTAAGCACTGCATTGTGCAAACTGCAATTTGTTTACACCTGCCTACATTAGAGTGTGTTCCATTTGTTCATTGATTTAAAACACGTAATGGAACTTCTGGTGTGATGTTATTTCCCTTTAATTATTTCTAAAATAAATGACTTTAAAACGGTTTTACAATATTTACCCTACTCTTTTTTTAAATAACAAATTTCCAATAATGATATGTTTGTGAGACCGCAGCATAATTTTCTTTTATTGCTTATTTCAGTAATGTTTAATGTTTTCATGTAATATGGAGTTAATTTAATATTGACTAGTGTGAAATGAAATCATTTGGTGTTCATTTGAATGTCACATATATTTTCTTAAATGTTTCATTATAATTTAACAATATTTAATAGGCATTAAAAACAGTTACCTGTGTATTTGCCTTACTTCCTTTAGCATGCTGTGCTTGTGTCTTTGAATTTAAATGATGAAAGCAATTGTTTCAGGCCTTTAGGGGATGGGTGATGGTAGAGTTTTCTTAAAAATACCTAGGTAAATCAAAATAATAATTTAAAAAACCCTTCAAAGATTATTTCTGTTTCCCCCCTACATTTAAGAAGCTTAGTTTGATGCTTATAGAATAGTATTTTGAAAGACTAAGAAAAGAAATAAATAAAGAATAAAAATGTATAAACATTCTTTCCAGGGCAAAGATTTTCTATGGTAGATAGGGCATTAAGCCACTGTAAGTACTGGTTAATTTGTTTACCAGATTGATAAGCAAGAAGAAAAGTCCTCAAGTAACAGGTAAGTAATAGTTGAGATGTTAATCACGTGGAGCAGAAAAATATGGATGGCTTGGCCTGTTCTCCAGAATAAGACAGTCAGCATGTTTTAGCAGTGCACCCCATTTCAGGGCCCTAGGTTGCCAAAAAATCAGGTAAAACACGTTAAAAGTTAAAGGTTGTAATGTGACTTCATCAAAGGCATTTCAATTCTTTGAGTCTCAAAATTTGAAAAATCGCCTTTCAACTTTGAAAAAAGGAGCTTGGGCAAAATTGTAAGCATAGTCTCTTTAATTCAAAAAATTATACGAAATGAAGGGATTTTGAAGAGGAGATAGAAGGAGCTAAAGAATGGTTTGATAATTTGATGAAATTACTAGTTTAGCGATGGGGTCAGATGCCATGTATCTGACTCAAGCAGGAGCAGAATTTTGTGCTTGGCTCCTTGAAGTTCCTGGTAAATGTGGTATGGCCTCATCAATGATTACATAATCCCCCCCTTTTTATTATTGAATCAGAATTATAATCACTTTCATTGTCACTAGCTAATACATGGTGAATTAAATAGATTAAAGATTTTACTTATGTTATTTTGATTTATGTGCAGTTACATATTAGATTACAGTATGCAGTCCCTTCTATTGTACATAAGTGTTTAAGAACTGTGGATATAAAAAGAATCAGGGAGCTGGTGGTGTTTATAGAGAAGATAACAGTGACAATGGTGGTGGTACAAATTTTTGTAGACATAGCTGTGAAATTCTGAGATAAAATTGTGCTGACATATGAAGAAAAGAAAATACTAGATTTGGTAAAGAAATGAAAAAAAAAACTACTACCACTGTCACTACAGTTTTATAACTACTTCAGGGAGCGATTATGAAATGTGGTGGAAAGGTTAACAATTTTATAATCTATATCAAAAAATAAATATCCTATGTATTAGACTTTCACACGTGAACAAGAAGGCATGTCCCAGAACAAGAGTGCTCACTGCTTCATTATTTATAATAAAATTAAAATTATAAACAACCTAGCATTCATCAGTGGGAACATGGAAAAGTACACAGTGGTATATTTGTAAATGAAATACTACTGTAGGGGAAGAAACATTTTCCTGACTTTCTTAGGGTTCCTGGCTGGGTCTGAAAATTAAACTGACAAAAAGAGACTAACAGGAGAAGAGTATGCATATTTATTCAATATAGGTTTTATGTGACACGGGAGCCTTATAAGGAAACAAATCCTAGTTAAACCTAAGTATTTTTATTCTAGGCTTGATGAAAAGTGGATAGTTGTAGAAAAATGTGGAGGGTCAAGGAATGTGAGATATGTGTAGTTAAGCTGGAGGAAACTTAGCAAAGCCTGTTTATTTGGATTCATCTGGTATCCCCTCATCTTCGGGAACAAAGATGCTCCTTTACTATGAGTATAGGGAGGGTACTTCTTACATGAAGGTTTTATGACCTGGGGAGGATGGGAGGTGGAGGTCAGAGTGACCTTCCTGCTCCGTTGTTTTCTCAAACTCCTTAAACTTATTCAGTTTGCCAAGGTGCCATATTTTGGGGTAGTGTGTTCTGAACCCTGTCACTATGTACTAGTTGGAATGAATGAGAGTTAGCTCTACCAATATAGATAATATTCAAAAACAAAATACTGAGTAAAAGCAAGGGACCAATGTTACAGGTAGTATAATACTATTTAAATAAAGGGAACAAAAACCAAAACACTACATACTGAATGGATACACAATTATGCAATGAAAGTATAGAATGCATGTCATATATATATATATATGACATAACAAATAGAAATGTTTATAATTTTAACACATACGAGACCAGTACCTATAAATTTAGCACAGTCTTCCCTGTACAGTCACAGGTAAGGTTCTGGTAGACCTTTGGCTATAAAAAAAAAAAAGGTTTTATTTTATGTGCACTGAACTTCCAACAGTGATGACTTCAGAGGAAGAAGAAAATGAACTAATACAGGAGAAGACTAGAAAAGGGACCTTGACTATATCTTAAATTTTTTTTATGTTTATTTATTTTTGAGAGAGAGAGAGTAATAGTGAGAACGGAGGAGAAGCAGAGAGAGATGGAGACACAGAATATGAAGCAGGCTCCAGGCTCTGAGGTATCAACACAGAGCCTGATGAGGGGCTTGAACTCATGAACCGAACCATGAGATAATGACCTGACGCAAGTCAGACGCTCAACCAACTGAGCCACCCCGGTGCCTCTTGACTTAATGTTTAATTTCTTTAAAAAATAAAAAAAATAATTATTTCCTAAGTTAACACAATGAAACTGGATGTTCATTAGAACACTTACTTCTCACCCAAAGGTCTGAAACGTTTCACAATTAAAATTTAAAACTCCAACAGCAACAAAAAACGTCTGGTCCATATGAAGAAGATATAGGGCTAGGTAAGTTGAGAAATGTGTGTTGCCATGGGGTTCCATTCACAAACACATACTGTGGGCTGGTTGAGTTGAATGGATTCTGGGCCTTTCAATTCTGAGTGTGGTGCACGATTCACAGCAGGACCCTCTTAATTACTTCCTATAGTCTATTTGGAATCCAAATTATCAAAGCACTCTTGACCCTGAATGGTAAGATTAAACTTAAGAAATGGTGGGCTGAATATTACTTGTTGGAATTTTAAACTGATTCGCTGTCCCTGAATAGTAGAACTCAACCACTCTGCCTAAGGTGGATAGAAATCAACTTTTAAGTAAAAAGCCGATGCTTTCTGCATTATGAAGCAGAGGGAGTTGCTTCACATAGGAAAAATACTTCATTATTGCTTTTTTGCTCTTTCCCCTGCAGTAAGATGGACAGAAGTAGTAATTTTCAAATGCCTTTAAAGCCGCTAAGATTACTGGAGATTCGGAAGAGATTTAAGATCCCTAATTAAATTTTAGATTACAGACTGCAGTTGACAAACATGAAAATTATTTTTAAAAGGAAACCATTTTGGCCAAAGCTCCATGGGTAACTAGCAAAGCCTCCAAATAATCTTAGGGTTTTGAACTGAATTCTAAATGGAAATGGCAAAACAATCTTCCACATTCTCAATCTGGTATTTCTACTTGATCATTCTACACAATGACTGTATCGAAGGGCCATTTGGAAATTTTGCCTTTTTCTGCTTGCACTTCCAAATATATGCAAGAAACAGTTGTCGATGAGCAGCTTTGCTTTCACTTTTTTTAAAGTTTATTTATTTTATTGAGAGAAGGAGAGAGAGAGGGGGAGAGAGAGAGAGAGAGAGAGAGAGAGAGAGAGAGAATGTATGCATGAGAGCAAAGGAGGGGCAGAGAGATGAGAATGAGAAAACTCCAAGCAAGCTCTGCAATGTCAGCGTGCAGCCCAGCACAGGGTTCAACATCATGAACTGTGAGATCATGATCTGAACTGAAATCAAGAGACAGATGCTCAACCAGCTGAGCCACCCAGGCTTCCCTTTAGTTTTGCTTCTGAACAGCTTCTAAGGAAAATGACCTGTGGATTAGGTGGACTATTTTATGCAAAATACCAGAGTGACTGGCCGTTAGTGTAGCATAGGCATAACTCAGTAAAAACATGTGCACTCTTCTTGCTGTGTGTTTTATCTAACTATGATTTCCCACACGCACAGCCTCATTTGCTCCCTCACCATCCGTAGTCGATGACCCACAGATATCTATCTGCTTCTCACATCTCTCCTCTGTGGGGACCAAGGATTTGTCCAACTGTTTACCTAACTTCTCATCTTGGATACTCCAAGGGAATCTCAAACTCAACTTGCTCGTAACATGGTCTTCCACTCCAAATGAAAGATATTTTTAGTACACACAATTTTACCGAATACTAGCGTAGCTCGTCTGGCAACTCAAGTCAGATACATAGGTATCACAGACAAGCTATATGCAAATCTCAGTGGTTCTCTCTCCCAAAGAGTCCGTGCAAATCAGCTGTGCTCTGTCTCCACCACCCCACCCTAGTCCAGTGTACTTAAGTCTCTCTCACCCGGGGAACTTTGTTACCACTAAATAGTATGCTGTTATCCACATTTGATTCCCTTCTATCTGTGGCATTTTATTTGTTCCAGTGACCTGTAGGATTACTTGATCAAAATCTATGTTTTTCTAGATGGTTAACTGTAGAGTCAAGAAACTTGTTTGTTATTCTCAGGTTTGTATTCCTAGCACCCTGCAATTGCATTACATTGTCATCCTGCCTATATGCCCTAAATTCTGGAAAACAATTTCACATGTGTGCTTATGAATTTTTTTCAGCCTCAGTAGTGTCTTTGGTATAACCTCATGTCTCTCATAGCTCAGTATTTTAAGTTGAATGGTACTTATCAAGACAAAAACATTTTGCTTTGTATGTTTAAAAAAAATCATTTCCCACCCTGAAACTTGTAAGTACCAACCTTATCTCAGTCTTTAAAGAGATATTGCCAAAGTAGTAAATAGACTGACTTGATTTTATTACCTTCTCTTGATTCTTTCTATTTTATACTCAATGAGCAGCAGATAATATGAAAAGTTACAATTCAGTTGTAGACAAGGAGGAAATACACACTGAATATTTCCTGTGTGCTAAGTCTTACATATATTATCTTCCATTTAATTTGAGTAGCCCCTGGGTTGTTAAATATGTTTTTTAATCACCTCTATTGATGAGGAAATTTATGATGTTATAAGAGATTTATCTTTTCCTAAGTATCTCAGTAGGTAAAAGCTTGAGCCACCATCCAGTTGAAGTCCCTGGCTCCAAAATCCCTGTTCTAATCTTTATAGACTATATTCTTTCAAATCAGGGGTGGGGCAGATTAACTCATTATCAGGATTATTCAGTGAAAGAATTATAAACTGAATGAGGTTGATTTCATATTTATAGTTTAGGAGGAACTTTCCTCCAACATCCTATTATATAGTTAGGTAGATTTGGAGAAGAGATTTTTTTTTCAACGATAGGCAGGTCTTAATATAGTGATTCTTTACTGTGGCTATTCATGAGACTGACCAGAGAGAATTTTCAAAAGCAGAATTTCTCAGGGTGAAATGCAGATTTCAATATTTTTAAAACTTTCCAGAAGATCTCAAAGTGCAGATAATGTTGGAGAGAACAGTTCAGATTCTTTTTAGGAATGTATCATTACATCTATAAACTTAGTGTACAAATAAACATTAAATTGTAGACAGGCAAATCATTCTTTAATATGGGAGGCAGATTCAGGAACATTATGCTTACTGTTTCTATATGAAAGAGAATACATATTTTCTATTTAATATGTGTTGTTTCCACTCATTATTAACAAGTCCTTGCATCTCCCCAGCATCTAGGGGAGGCAGGGTATTTTAGATACTTGAAAGGCTCTTCATGGAGAAGATGCCTTTTTGCTGTTTTTGGGTTTTACATGTTCTGTCCCAGAAGTCTGTGTGTGTGTCTATCTATCTGTATATATTTAAGCAAGGTGTTAATTCAGTAATAGCACCAGAACACAATTTTATGAAAAGAGGAGATAGGCTCACAGAGAAGGCAGAATAGCAGTAGGGTAACAATGTTGAAAGTACTGGAGGCTGCGGTTTCAAGGGCACAGGTGAATTTAAAGCTACTATACTCACATCTCCACACAGCCCAAATCACTCAAGGCAATAGAGTGAAGAATGGCTTCTATGAATAAAATATAAGCCAAGATTGTTTCTTTTAAGAAAAAAGACATATCTATGCTAAATCGTAAAACCTGTTTCTAGGACCGTTCCCTCTAGCGATGTTAGTTGTCTGCTTGGCTTAGTCTGACTGTCATCTTCTTCAGCATGGCTCTCGCTCAGATAACCATCAGGTGATATATGTGCTTTTTAAAAAAACAGATGGGAAAGAATGCATAAATGTGCATTTATTCCGTTTCCAATCTGTGACTCATTTCTGTCCTTTTGAAACTTATTGTTGAGCTCTATAGTCTCTCTTTTTCATATTCTCAGTATCTTCCTTGTCTTTTACGGATGCACCACCATTATCTCAACGTTGGGTTAAGCTCTCACGTGTACAGCTGGACAGTCTCTCCTTGCCATCCTTATTATCCCTAGCTCTTCACTGTCTGGCCCCACCTCGGGGTCACTGCCAATAACTGAGCACTTTGAACATTGCCCATTGTAATGAACATTGAAGTCTTCTGTTCAGGGGCACCTGGGTGGCTCAGTCGGTTAAGCATCTGACTTCGGCTCAGGTCATGATCTCACGGTTCGTGGGTTCGAGCCCCACATCAGGTTCTGTGCTGACAGCTAGCTCAGAGCCTGGGGCCTGTCTTCGGATTTGGTGTCTCCCTCTCTCTCTGACCCTCCCCTGCTCACACTCTCTCTCTCTCTCAAAAAATAAAAATAAAACATTAAAAAAAAGAAATCTTCTGTTCATTGAAAAAGAAAAACAAAAGCAGAAAGAAAAGAAAGAAAGAAAACTTAATAGAAAAAGTATTTTGAGTCCCTAGATTATGGGCCAGGGAATGTCCTCCCTCGTGGCTTCAAAATGTTTTAAACTAAGGTGATCAGCCCTTCTGAACACTGCATCTCTCCTGTGTCTCAGGCAAGCCCTCAGCTTCTGCTTCCCACTGTGCCTGACCACAGACCATCACTAGCCTCTCCCTGTGCAGAGCGGCTCAGGGGAGAGAAGAAAAGGAAAGAGCAAGGAGTAAAAAACAAAGAGGATGAGAAAAAAATTAGTTAAGCATGAAGAATAAGGGAAAAGTATACAAACGAAAGTTTATAAACAAAGAAAAAAGAAAGAATTCTCTGTTGCTGACTCCTGGAAGAACAAGGACATTTATGAATTCTAAGATAAGTGTTTAATTGGCAAGCAGACAATTGCATAAACATTGATTCATTAATTTCTATTTAGGAAGAGAAAATAGTCATTTAATTGCAAAGTTAGGCAAGTAACCTTTTGTCCTTTATAAATATTAATTTTCAAAATACTTAGAAAATTATTGGCATTGATTGGGCAGATTTGTTTTGACTATCTGGGAAGTTTCATGCCTGGAGCCAAATACACATTTTTATTAGGTGAAGACTAAATGCACTGAAAAATGAATGTGAGAAAATTTCAAGTTATTTAATGCACTTCTTATTTACCACTCAGGGAGGCAAAAAGAAGCAGCCAGTAAGTGTCAATATTTGTGAATTTAACTGCATTTTTAACCAATTAGTATTGTTACACTTATCTTTATACTTATTCCTAAAGCAGAAGAACCCATATACTGTAAGTAATTATCTTTTTTATAGTCTTATTATGTTACCTGTTCCATAGCCAATACATAGTAATCGGTGGGTTATCATGCTAATAAATGTGTCTGATGGATTATAGTTAACATTGTTTTATACTTGTTATTAGAATACAGGGACAAAAACATCAGTGTGCCTTTTTATTGTAACTTATCATATCTGAATTAGCTTATGTGATTTGACATGGTGCTAAATAATCTATTGCCCTCTGGACTGAGTATGCTTGAGGTACTGTTTAATAATTCTCTGCCATATATTTGTTCTGAACAGTGATCAAAGATGATAGTGTGATCTAGTTCTTTTTAGTCTTATCGAAAAAATTACAATACTGTAATGTACTAAACGAGTGAAATATAGCACCTGTTTCTATGCGCTGTTTAAGGATCAGAGTGTGTTAAGAAATAATGACTAGCGTTTGCATAGCTGACAAGCTAATTCCTAAACACAAAGAGATATGTAATGCCACATTTGCATGAAGTATTATCTCTTATCACCACATAATGTATTTCTCATTATATTTTTATGAGCCCATGGGGTTTCATTGTGTTTGTTTGTTTTAGAGCATCCACATTTTAACCTAATAGATTATGATGATATAAATCTACCTACTGGGGTATTAAGCTCAAATCAATTTTATTTAAATTTTTACACTATGTAAACATACATACTAGATTTGTTAACAAACACCGCATTGAACGCCTACAGGTAGGTGGTTATTTTATGCTGAAGTTTCTATTACATGTGTATAGAATGTAGCTTATGAGACCAGAATTCAAATTTGCATCGATGTCAAAGCTTACACACTTAACCACTATGCTAAACTGAATAAAACTGGCTTAATGCATTTCCAACAAAAGCAAAGAAGTATTAATCCTTTAGTAAGTCTTTGCAATCTTATAGAGGATACTGAGACTAAAACTGTAATTTCTGTAAGGAAATGGTTGAATATTCTGAAGAATACACATTATGATCTTCACCGATCCCTAAGTTTCTCAAACTTGGTGGGAAACCTAGTTTTAGACATCTATTCATTTCTAAGATAGTTCCTTTAAAATAAAAATACAGTTGACATACAATAGTATTTTAGTTTCAGGTGTACAACATAGTGATTCAGCATTTATATACTTTATGAAGTGATCATCACTATAAATACAGCTACCATCCGCCACTATACAAATTTGTTATGATATTATTGAATATAGTCCCTATGCTATACATTGTATTTTGTGTTTTATTTTATAACTGGAAGTTTGTAACTTTTTATCCTCTGCCCCTATATTGTCCATCCCACCCACCCTCCTCCCCTCTGGCAATCATTAGTTTGTTTTCTATGAGTCTATTTCTGTTCTGTTTTGTTTGTTCCATTGTTTTGTTTTTTAGATTCACATATAAGTGAAATCATATGGTATTTATCTTTCTCTGTCTGACTTATCTCACTTAGCATAATACTCTCTAGGCCCATTCATGTTGTCACAAATGGCAAGACTTCATTCTTTTTTATGGCTGAGTCATATTCCATTATATACATATATTATGTCTTCTTTATTCATTCATCTATCAATGGGCGCTTATGTTGTTGCTTCCATGTCTTGGTTACTGCAAAAAAAAGTTGCTGTTATAAACAACATGGGGTGCATATATTTTTTTGAATTAGTGTTTTCATTTTCTTCAGGTAATACTCGGAAGTGAAACTGCTGGATCATGTGATGGCTGTGTTTTTAATTTATCAAGGACACTTTATTCTGTTTTTCATGGTGGCTGGCCCATTTTGCAGTTCTACCAACAGTACATGAAGGTTCCTTTTACTCGACATCCTCACCAATATTTATTTCTTGCCTTTTTGATATTAGCCATTCTGACAGTTGTGAGGTAATATCTCATTGTGGTTTAGATTTGTATTTCCCGGATAATAAGTGATGTTGAGCATCTTTTCTTGTGTCTGTTGGCCATCTATATGTCTTCTTTGGAGAACATCTCAGGTCCTCTGCCCATTTTCAAACTGGACTGTCTGTTTTTTGGATAATTAGTTGTATTAGTTCTTTATATATTTTGGATATTAACCTCTTATCATTTGTATCATTTGTAAACATCTCTGATTTAGTAGGTTGCCTTTTCATTTTGTTGATGGTTTCCTTTGCTGTGTAAATGCTTTTAGTTTGATGTACTCCCATTTATTTTTGTTTTTGTTGCTCTTACCTGAGGAGACAGATCTAAAAAAAACATTGCTCACACTAATGTCCAAAAGCTTACTCCCTGTGTTTTCTTCTAGTTTTATGATTTCTGGTTTTACATTTAAGTCTTTGATCCATTTTGAATTTATTTTTGCATCTGGTGCAAGAAAAGTGGTCCAGTTTTCTCAACCATTTACTGGAGAGACTATCTTTTCCCCATTGTATGCTTTTGCCTTTTGTTGAAGATTAATTGATCATATAAGTGTGGCTATATTTCTGGATTTTCTATTTTGTTCCTTTGATCTGTGGCTCAAACCCACCGACTGGGAGATCATGCCCTGAGCTGAAGTCGTACGCTTAACTGACTGAGCCACTCAAGTACCCCGAGCATGGCATACCTTTAATGGTTCTTTGTTTTGATTGTGAAACACAATATTCAACAAAAAAAAGTTACTATTGTTTCTTATCTTACTAGATGTTTTTAGAAATGTAACAATAAGAATCATTCTAGATTGGGAATTTGTTCCTGTATTCATCTTCATACATTTAATGCCTAAAAGAGCACTGAGAAGCAGGTACCCAATAATTATCTGTTGGGAAAATTATAGGTATGAGGAACAGGTGGCCATTTAGAATCAATTTGGTTGGTGCCATATGTTATTCTAACATTTTGTTATTGTCATTTGGTTTAAGATGAAGGTAACTTTGAATTTTCAAAATTTGAGAGACTTTATCATTTTAAACAAATTGTACCATGTAAGGGACCCCAAGATCCCATTAGATCCCTGAACCATGCAGAATTTGTTCTATATTTAGGATATGCAGATAACTAGATTAGTTCTTTTTGTATTTGTGTTTATATTTTCTTTATTTTTTTAATTTTTAAAAATGTTTATTTTTTAGAAAATTTTTTTAATGTTTTTATTCATTTTTGAGAGAGAGAGAGAGACAGCGTGAGCAGGGGACGGAGAGAGAGAGAGAGGGAGACACAGAATCCGAAGACAGGCTCCAGGCTCTGAGCTAACTATCAACACAGAGCCAGACTCGGGTCTCAAAACTACGAACCTCGAGATCATGACCTGAGCCAAAGTCGGATGCTTGACTGACTGAGCCATCCAGGCGCCCCTAATGTTTATTTTTGAGAGAGAGAGAGAGAGAGAGTCAGAGAGAGAGAGAGAGTCAGAGTGTGAGGAGGGGAAGGGCAGAGAGAGAGGGAGTCACAGAGTCTGAAGCAGGCTCCAGGCTCCAAGCTGTCAGCACAGAGCTAGATACGGGCTCCAACTCATGGACCGCAAGATCATGACCTGAGCTGAAGTCAGATGCTTAACTGACTGAGCCACCCAGGCGCCCCTGTATTTGTATTTTCTTGGAATGTTAAATATCCTGGAAGCCCCTATTAATGAAATAATGTACAAATATAGACAGTTAAATGTGTACACATGCAGCCACATGTGTGACAAAAATTTCAACTGGTATTAAATTCTAAGGCCATATAATCTGTAACAATTAGTGCAGAATGTGATTTATATATAGAAATTAATAAATAATTATGATGTACCTACTAGATTAAACTAATATAAACAGCTTATATCTTATAAAGTTTACATATTTAATATTTATCGTAGGTGATAAGATGCAGTGTGTGAGGTCACATCATTTAGAATGATGGTAGATCTCAAGATTTAGTTGTTTCATAATGTATCACTGTGAGTATTACTCTGGTTCAGAAAGAGTCCACTGCGGGATGGGAGGCAATGTGCTAAAGTTAACAAAATTTAAGATAAATAAGATTATCTACTGTATAAACTCAGATACATGAATTCATTTTTCTTCCCTTTTGATAAGTATGTTGTATTGAAAACTAAGTGTCATAAACATACATACTTAATTAGAAAGTGTACTACAGATTGGATCAAAGTACTGAGTACGCAACTCTACTGTGCTATTTTTCAAAACCCCATAAAATGAGAAAAAGCCAGGTAACAAAGTAGAATGGAAGAAAGCAAGAGGGAGAAGGTAGCGGGTGTACCACTGGATAAAGCAGCTGCACTCAGGCATGTGCACGTGCGTACACACACACACACACACACACCTTGAAAATGAGCACCAGGGATGCCTGGGGACCTCAGTGAGTTAGCAGACCGACTTCAACTCAGGTCATGATCTCAGGGTTAGTGAGTTTGAACTCCCCATCTGATTCTCTACTGTCAGCACAGAGACTGCTTTGGGTCCTCCATGTCCCCTCTCTCTGTCCCTCCCCCCTCCCCTTTTCCTCTACCTCTCTTACTCAAAAATAAACAAACATTCAAAATGAGCACCAAAAAAACTGAAGAGTACCATTAAGGAGAACCTGAAATATTGAGGAATCCCTGGAACTTAGAAAGAAGATTAAAAAGCACTATGAAGAAAGTAAGATAAACATAAGAAACTAGAGCCCCCAAATTTTGTATTGCAAGATCCTCTGTGAAGGTTTTAATAGTATAGAGGACCCTTGTCATCAGAGAGAACAGCTGCTAAGCAAGGGAGGGGCTATGTGGTCATTCACTAGGGTGATTCCTGGAACAGATAGGTTTCTCCTCCCCTACCCCTTCCCAAGCAGGGAAGCAGCAGCGATTAGAAAGAGTTTGCTTTAAACGTTGAGTTTCCAATTGAAATAAAACAATTAGAAAACTCAAATGATGGGTTGAATTGAGAAATAGATAGAGCAAAAAGGGAACTAGTGAGCTCAAAAATAAATATTTTTGCAGGAATTCAGAAAACAAATACATAATGCAGTTGTGTGTAACACTCTAGGGATAGTGCAAAAATTTTTGTTGATATTAAACCCTGAGAATGTGAACATAGGGAGTGACTGATAGATGTGGAACATGTAGGGTACAAGAATGGTGAATCTATATAATGTCCATTTTCTAAAGAGATACTAATCTAGGGGCACCTGGGTGACTCAGTTGGTTGAGCGTACAACTCTTGGTTTTGGCTCAGGTCATGATCTCACAGTTCCTGTGCTCAAGCCCCACACTGGGCTCTGTGATGATAGTGCGGACGCTGCTTGGGATTCTCTCTCTCCCTCTCTCTCTGCCCCTCCATGGCTCACTCAGTCTCCGTGTCTCAGAATAAAAAACAATAAAACTTAAAAAAAAAAGATAGATACTAATTTAAATTATCCTTCAAAATTTAATATAACATAAATATTAAACATTTGTCAGTAACAGGAATATGGTGCATAATGCCTTTAAATGGAAAGAAAATGGGAAAAGAATTCAGAGTAATAAAATAAAATAAATAAAATAAAATAAAATAAGAAACCCAATTAGATGTCAGGAGGAAAACTGTATTAAAAGCTTCTTATGCACCATTCATTTACTTTCTCAGACCCACCGCTCTTCTCTTGGCCGCGTCTGTGATGATCAGCTCTACAGGTACAACCTCACAGCTTGTCACTTCAGTGTCCTTGCCTTGTGCCTTATTCGTGCCTCCTCTTCACACCCTTTGTCTCTCATATATAAGTGCGGAATGCTAAGGATCTTTGTCCAATGCTCATCTACATCAGCCTGTGGGGCAGTGAGGAAGAGGGTTGTGGGGAAGTAATAGTCCATCCTCTAAAATTCTGAGTAGTGTGTAAACAAGACTGAGTGGATAGATTTTCATCCTTGTCTCCCTAGCTGATACTGTTCCAAGTCATACAATTTCTGGGGGAGGGATTCTGAAGTGCAAGCATCGGTTTTATTTTGTGGCAGCCAGCTCAATAACACACTCTCCTGACTTACCCTTCTTCCCTCCTCTTGACCTCACTGCTTTTCCCTAGGATCACACTCTCTAACATAGCAGAAGCTCATAAACCTTTGCTCCTCACTCTTCTCTCTGAGGACCCCAACCTAAGAAATGCTAAGTAAGTTAGTAGGTTCCATAAACCCAAATATCTTATGTCTTCTTATTATAAAACAACGGCCCTAACATCAGGCAAAAAATTAAATTAAATTAAATTAAACAATAAAAGACGTCAAATTAACAACAATCTCAAATCTAACTATATGCTGTAGAGAGTGAGAGAGTTAAAAATATGATAATAAAATAATAGGGAAACTATATACGGCAAATTTTAACAACCACCTGCCCAACAAAAACAAACCAGCATTGCACCAGCATTATAAAACCAATTATGTAGCAGAAAACAAAGAGATGAATGCAACCAGCTAAAAATATTTCATATTGGTAACAGTAAAATCATGATGATACCTTATGTACCTAAAATATAGTATTGAACTATATACAATTAAACTGATAGGAGCACCTGAGTGGCTCAGTCAGTGAAGCATCCGACTTCGGCTCAGGTCATGATCTCACGGTTCCTGAGTTCAAGCCCCATGTCAGGACTGTGCTGACAGCTCAGAGTCGAGCCTGCTTTGGATTCTGTGTCTCCCTCTCTCCCTGCCCCTACCCTACTCATCCCCCACACCTCTCTCTCTCTCTCAGAAATAAACAAACATTAACAAAAATAAACTGATAGAAATATAAGGAGAGATTCACTAATCCTTAAATGTTGGAATGTTAGGATACTTCATTTTAAATGTATTTGATGAGGATGTTAAAATCGAAATAGAGAAGTAGTAAAATTCAACAACAAATTGATTTAATAGCTATATGTATATAGTATATATATTCTACATTCAATATATGTGTACAGAAAGAGAGAGTTCACTCTTAAGAAAATAATACAATTTTTTCAAACATGCATAAAAGAGTATTTAAAATTGTCATGTTATAGATCACAACTAAAAGCAGAACAAATTATATAACAGAAGGCTCCATTCTCTGAGCAAAATAATTAAAAGGCAAAGTTAAAAAGAAACAGCCAGAAATAGCCAACAAGGGTAACAAATACCTCTTTCCTTAAAATGTTTAATATATTTTAAAATAACCCTTATGCTGGAGAGAAAATGAAAATTGAAATTATAAAATACGATTACATGAAAGCAACTGACACTCTGTGGTTCATTAAACATGCTGTGCGCAGTGTCACCTCCAAGGCTCAGCACTTGCTGTTTACTGCCTAATCTGTGTAATATTTCCCCCATTCTCAACTAAGATAATAATACTACCTGCCTCAAATGGGTTTTGGGAGGATTTAATTAAATTAATTTGTATAAAGCACTTAAAAGCTATGCTCTGCACACTTGTGAAACAAACAAACAAACAAAAAACAATTTTATAAGTGCTATCTAGGTACCATTATTATCATCATTACAATTATTATTTTTCCTAATTATAGATACTATGCATTTCACTTAATTAGCATGTAGTTTTAAATCTCTTAACAAACTCAGTGTAAGTTCATATTGACAAATTGCAAATGGCTTAGCTTTTGCACAGAGGATAACAAATTTGTTACTTGTGTGTGAATTATTGCTCAAATTGCGTTATTGGATACCACTATAATGCCTCCCCCTCCATAAATTGGTAGCACTTTTCCATTGCAAAGAGCGATGGAAATTACCAGCTTGAAAAGCCATTTGGCTAATTTTGGCATGACTGAGTAAAAGTAAATGAGTCATTTTCATCTGCATTTACCTATCAATTTTTAATAACAAATAGACAAAATATAAGTTTCCCCAGAAGCTTCTACAGAGGTCAGATGTTTCTTAAACAAGTGTCTGAACAAGATGGAAATCTCTATGTCTGCTCTTCTATTGTTTTTAATCAGGTTGAATAATGACTCTGGCATTTAACAGTATTGTTAATTGTGCTAATTCATAGCCTTGTAACTGTAATGGCTAGGGAAAAGACAAATAAAATGTTAAGAGTCTTCAAAGAGTCTCCTATGTAACCAAAAAGATCCCGGATAATTGTTTAAACAAGAGTAAGTCATCAGAGGGAATTTCTAATTCATTTGAGATGCAACAGAAAACATAAAAGCACAAACCTTCAAAGAGACTGAAATGTATGAGTGTGGAGATACTGTATCTATTCTCCCTGATGGGGTGAGCACCCTCCCCGCACATCACCGGGACATTTTTCTAAGGTTAAAGAGTTTGAGAAGCATCTCTCTGAGATAACCTTATTATTTGCATAAGATGAACATTCCTTAGACAGGAAAATTAATAATCCAGGATGCAATCAGAAGGGAGAAGATTTTAGGAGAGTATGTGATCAAAAGATGAAACTTGTTAGAATAATACAAGATGTTGTGAATGAGTTCCCAAAGCATATGTTACTAAATTCTGGAAAATGGTAGAGAATGGGAGAGTTGATAGAAAGTTCATTTAACTATTTCTATGTATGTATGTATATATCCTTGCATCTATCAATCTATCTATCTTAGTATGTATGCTGTGTTAACTGAGTGACTGACACTGTGCTAGACATATAAAGGTCAATAGGACAAAGAAATGCCTCTTGTTTTCATGTAACTTACAATAGCAGGGGAGAAAGTTGTTTAAATAAATTGTTGATTAATAAATTACATTAAGGGTAAGGATTAGAAAAAAGAAATAATGCTAAAGATGTGCAAATATCATCCTCATGTTTTAAATTGGGAATAATTGATTTTGGAAACTCTAGTGCATTTGACATCTGATTTGGGAATGTAGATGTTACTAGTCATGCCTCTTTGTGTTGCAAATAAAGGAAACCCAGCGGAAAGGGGCTTAAACAAAAAGTGTCAGTAACTGAAAAGCTCATTGGTAGAAATGACTTTCTGGCTTCTGGCGTGGGGTGCTCTCTACTCCAGGTTATCAGGAAGCTGTTTCCATTACCTCCCTCCTTTTTTTTTTTTTTTTTTTTTTTTTGCCTTGGCTTCCCTCCTCCACCCCCCCCCCCCACATCTGTTTTTTCCTCTTGGGGCCACTTGCACCCTCAAGCTTTCTTCCAAATCTCGATGATATAGAATTTACTGTTTGATCTTTTAAGTCAAAATCCTGGGGTTAGCTCTGGCTCTGAATGGGTCAGATGTCCATCTCTGAATTAGTCATCATGGATGAAGGAATAAAGTGTTCTGACTGGTCAGACCAGAATCTCATGCCTACTGAAGGTCACATTAGACAGAGTTCCCAAAACACTTGCCCTGGAAGTGAGAGGGCCTGGATCCATTAGGAAATTTGGGCAATGTTAGAAAAATGGAGAATGGATATTATGTAGGTGAACAACAAAAACCTACTGTAATATTTATCAAATAGTTTGTGAGAAGGTAGAAGACAAAAGAATGAAAACCTTTTTAAAACTTGCATGATTTATTAAGAACATATCATGCCAAAGTAGACTCATTTTCTTCTTTCTTTCTTTCCTGCTTGCTTTCGTGTCCTTTTTCTTTCCTTCCCTCAGCCTCCCTCTTCTTTCTCTTCCTCTCTCCCTCCTTCCCTTCTCTCTTCTTTCCTTCTCTCCTTTCCTCTCTCCCACTCTCTTTCTCTTTTACTTTCTAGTTCCTTCCTTCCTTTCCTTTTCTCCCTCCATCCCTTCTTCTTACTCTCTTGCCCTTTTATCTTCCTTCCTTCTTTCCTTCCCTTTCTTCCCTTTCTCCTTTCCTCCCCTACTCTCTTCTTGCCTGAGATAGAGCAGGTACAACTGTTAGTGGAAAGACTGCCAATAAAGGATTTCCAATGCAGATAGGAATGAATCCTTGGTGGAGATGTGGCATCCTGGGAGAATGTTGTGGCTCAGCCAGCATCTGCTAAGAAATCTACACATTCTTGTTTTTCTTTTCTTCATGTTTATTTATTTATTTTGAGAGAGAGAGAGAGAGAGAGAGAGAAGGGAAGGGAAAGAAAGACAAGACAAGGGGGGACAAGGGAAGACAAGGGAAGATAAGACAGCACTCATGTGTGTGAGTGAGGAAGGGGCAGAGAGAGAAGGAGAGAGAGAATCCCAAGCAGGCTCCATGCTGTCAGCGTAGAATACCACATAGGCTCAATCCCACAAACTGTGAGATCATGACCTAAATTGACATCAAGAGTTGGACGTTTAACCAACTAAGCCACCCAGGTGCCCCATAAATCTACACTTTAAATCTGGAAGTGACACATTGGATAATGTTCTAGTGAGAACACATAAAGGCAAGAGAATCTGTCTTATGGGAAGAGATGTATCAGGATTTGGGGACTAGAAAACAAAGATTAAGATCAAGGCTAAACGTGATTGTAGAAAGGAGGTAATTCATCGAAATATTTGAAGGGTTGTTTCGCAGAAAGACTGTTAAGTTTACAGTGCTGCTTCAGACTAGGACAAAAAGTTGGAAATTTAAGAGATGGATTTCATGTTTCCATGAGAGGAAGAGGCTGTTAACAGAGCAGTAGAAGCTGGAGCTTTTTAAGGAATATGTTTTTTGTCATTGTGATTTAAACCCAGCCTCAGTTTCAATACGAAAGCTGTCAAAGAAAGGCTGACAATTATGTTTCCCAAACTGAAAGAGAAAACAGTATGATGTTGTCAACTACCCATTACCGGGAATGTTCTCACAGAGTCTGAGTTATTTCTTGTGTTAGATCATGGACGGCTCTACCCATGGAAGCAAACAAAGAAGCAAAATAGTAAATCTCCTAAACCCTCCAGGGCAGGCACACAGGAGGGAAGAATGCCCCAGTGTGAACACTGCAAGAACTTGAAGACCCAAAACATTCTTAGCTTCTGTATAGTTTTTGGACAGCTAATTTGCTACTTTGCAAATAAACCAAAGAGAAAGCAAGTTTGCACCAAGTCCAAGTGAAAATTCTCATCCAAATTCAAACCCACACCAGACTGGAAGGTCTGGCCTAGCACATCTTTTCTCAGAATTGTTGGGAAAATATTGCACCTTAGGAGGGGTTGCCCTAAATGACTGCAAAAGCCCTGTCCATCTCCTAAATTCTGTGACTCTTATTTATGCTTATGTTCTATGATCTACGAAACTATCTATAAAGTAGAAGCTCTTTGAAGTCATGAAGTGAATAATTTACCATCCTTGCTGTTTTGTTCTTTGTAATATTATGCACATTTACTAAAACAAAACAAAATAAAACAAATACAAACCGTGTATCCATTCTGTCCTTCCACAGAAAGATAGTTCGCCCAGTAAAACTGCAAGTCCACACCTTCTCAGCAAGTAACTGAGTCCCAGCTGCCTCATTTCATGGATGGGTGTGGTATGTCTACCTTTCTTTTGTAGTTGAAATAATGAATGTGAAAAATCAGGAAATTTATAAATCCTTAAATTTAAAGATTTTTTTCATGATCCCTCCATTCTAAAATACATTTTTCCCTCATGCATAATAAATGCAAAGAGAAGGGAACATTTTGCAGTCAAAACTCTCTTCCTATCTTAGGCACCAGAACAGGTAGATTGAAATATGGTGTGGGCAGTGGGGGAGTGGGGCTGAGATAAGCTGGTATCCTGGTATATTTTCTAATAGCTCCTGTCCAAGGAAGTCAAGAAAGAGATGAGCAGGAAGTAGTAGTTTTAGTTGTGAAATTCTTTCCAGATATTAACTTCAGTAGAAACATTTAAAAGAGATACAGTTTTGTTATTATTATTATTGTTATCATTATCATTATCATTATTTGTTGTTGTTTAGGAAGTGGCTCTCCTCTTTTAAAATTAAGTTGAAGCTTTGATTAAAATGATTTCTATTATCAGTATGCTCTCCTTTGGGCACACATGCTGTTAGATGCCATAGTGGTAAGAAAAATGAAAACCTATTTTCCATTCTTGGTTATAAATGTTTAAAGCAATTTTGTTGCACATGAAAGGGAGGATGGCCACTTTAATGAGCAAGGTTGTAAAGGTAGACCTGATGATGAATTGATGTCCCCATGTTGGCTACTTCTGTTTTTCCTCTTCCCTTTCACTCTCTTCTGACTCACTGTCCCACTCCCTGTCCTCCATTTTGGGGCATTTGGAGAGAGGGGATGTGCAGCATTGAACTTACACTGACATTGTTCATAGTTATCTGAGACATGATTATCACGTGCTTCTCAGTGACCCACACTTTTCAAACTCTGGATGTAACAGTATCTCAGTGGCAACTTGAGTATATTCAGTTCACTACATTACAGTTCCCTTGACTCATACACCATTTTTGTAAATGATAGCCTATATGTTCCACCTTACAACCCCAGGATGTTATTTACAGATCCATATATATGCAGTAAACAAACAGGGAGATTCAAGGAAATCATATTTAGAGAATCAGGTTTACCTCTGGCAGAGATGTTCAGGAAACAAGAGACAAAGGAGATTTGACCTGGGGCAATATTTTACATATTAAATGGGGCAGTAGATATGGCCATCTATCTATCTATTGCATTCTTTATAAATTCTTTAAGTCTTAAATGAAGCATGATGGGTTAATTTTTTAAAGAGTGAGTCTAATAAGACACATGTTTAGTCTTATATCAATAAACGCCTAAATTTTTATACGACAGGAAAGACTCCACAATACCAAATTATTGAGATTAAAAATTACAAAATAATAAATGAAATTATGAACAAATTCTTTCTTACAGTCACTTGGTTGCAAAAAGATTCAGCCAGCCCTCCATTCCAGAAGTGTATGGTGGACAAGTTATGCTAGTTTTATCAGCAAATGCAGAGTCCCCTTCAAATCACTCTTGGACAACTGGCTGAAAATGTGCATTTTCAAATCATTTGCTCATCAAATACTCATTTCATTTCTGGGGTTTAGTATAAAAATTATGAACTTGAGAGAATAGAATTTCAAGTTTGAAAAGTTCCTTAAAATTACCTGTTCAAGTGCTTTTTAGCCTGCTGTTTATCTTCTGCCAAACACTTTGTCAAGAAAAGTGAGTTCTACCATCACTGAAAAAGAAAGCTATTTTTTCCAAGAATGACATTGATGAGTTATTTGGAATTCTGTTATATTTATCACTTACAGAAAGCTTTGAAACAACAAAAAATTTCTGGTGGTAGTTTTGGAGTAAGTTTTATTTGTGTTATTACTTCTTGTGTTGTGTTCCCCATCTCCACAACATATGAAAAATAGATTAAAACCAGGACAGGCTGTATGGAAATTCAAGAGAATGATG
>CM053578.1:13296772-13470180 GCA_028646485.1 Cryptoprocta ferox
AAAAAAGAAAAAAATTAAAGTACCAAAAAATTTACTCAAATTTAGTTATGTTCATCAAGTGATTGATCTCCATAAACCTAACATGTTTTTACTGATCCATTCATTTTGTAACTATGACAAAAAAACATTTTCTGGAAGACAAAAATTGGGCCAACCACTGCCAATGACAGCATATTAACTTCCTTCTTTTAAGCCAGAACATTACTAAGTCATACAACAACTATTTATTGATATGACCATCAGTTGTAAGTGACTAAGCTAGTTGCAAACAGTAAACGAAACTGAGCAACAACAAAAACAGTTGTTTTCCTCAAGGTGCTTCTAGTTTAGAAGGAAAGATGATATACTCTAGTGTATTCTACAAACAGATATTGGGAAACCCTAATATAACATGCTATACATTTTAGAGAAAAAGAAATATAACATGCTATTCATTTTAGAGAAAAGAAAGAACTGAGTTTTCATGTAAATACATCTTACAATAAAGGCATGTGAGATATGTTTTCCACACTTATATTAATTTTTAAAAATTTCTATTAGATATTTATTTTTCCAAATTTTTAAAACTGAGATATCACCTTAAATTTTAACCATTTTAAAACGTACAAGTCAGTCATCTTTAGGAAAGTCACAATGATGTCCAACCATCACATCAAAGTATCTAATTCTAGAACCTTTTCATCACCTCCAGAAGAAAACTCATAATCATTCAGCAGTCACTACCAATTCTCCCCAGCCTTCAGTCTCTTCTAACAAGTAATATATTTTATATCTCTATGAATTTCTTATTTATTCTGGCCATTTTATGTTAATAGAGTCTGACAATATATGGCCTTTTGTGTCTGGTTTCTTTCATTTTGCATAATGTTTTCAGGATTCATGCATGTGTCAGTACTTTGTCCTTTTCTATGGCTGAATAAAATTCCATTGCATGGTTATTCCACATACTGTTTACCCATTCACCAGTTGGTAGACATTTGGGTTGTTTCCACCTTTTGTGTATGGCAAATAACATGGATATGAACATTTACACACAAGTGTTTATGTGAAAGTATATTTTCTTTCTTTTTTTTTTTCAAATTGTTAATGTTTTATTTATTTTTGAGAGAGAAAGAGACTGCATGAGCAGGGGAGGGACAGAGAGAGAGGGAGATACAGAATCTGAAGACAGGCTCCAGGCTCTGAGCTAGCTGTCAGCACAGAGCCCGACGCGGGGCTGGAACCCACCAACCATGAGATCGTGACCTGAGCCGAAGTCGGACGCTTAACCAACTGAGCCACCCAGGTGCCAACCAATTAGCTTGGTTATACCTAGGAGTGGACTTGCTGAGTCACATCATAACTCTATGTTTAAGTTTTAGAGGAACTGTCAAATTGTTCCCCTCAGAGGCTGCATCATTTCACACATACTTCCACTAGCAATGTGCCAGGATCTCAGTTTCTCTACCAGACACTTGATATTTCCCATTTTATTTATTTATTTTAGAGACATTCTAGTGGGTTTGAAGTGTATCTCATTGCAGTTTGGATTTGCATTTCCCTAATGATGTGAAGAATCTTTTCGTATGCTTATTGGCCATTTGGATATCTTCTTTGGAGATAGCTCTCTTCACATCATTTGGTGGCTGATTTTTCAGTTGTGTTGTATACCTTTTTGCTGCTGAGTTGTGAGAGTTCTTAACATAATTCTAGATACTAGAGTCTTACAGATATATTACTGTAATGATCTCTCATTCCATGGGCTGCCCTTTTACTTTTTTGAGAAATAATTTTTTAAATTTGATGAAGTTCAGTATATCTATTTAATCTTTTGTTGCTTGTGCTTCTGGTATCATATTTAAGAATACTCTGCCTAATCCAAGCATAGGAAGATTTATAGATATGTTTAGGTCTTACACTTATCTCTTTGATCCATTTTGTGTTAATTTTTGTACATGGTGTGAAATTACGGTCCAAACTCATTCTTTTTCCTGTGGATATCCAGTTGTTCTAGCACTATTTGTTAAAAAGATTTTCTTCCCCAATTGAATTGTCTTGGCACTCTCACTGAAAATCAATTTAGCTATACATATATGGATTTATTTCTGGACTCTCAATTCTATTACATCGATCTATATATCTATTTTTATACCAGTACCACACTATTTTGATTACTGTATTATGCCATATAAATAAAATACAGGAGAGGAAGAATACCGTATGATCATCTCAGTAGTTTTGGAGTTAGTCTTGAAATCAGGAACTGTGAATTCTGCAAGTTTTTCTTTTCTTCATATTGTTTTGGCTATTTGGAATTACTTGCAAGTACATATAAATTTTGAAGTGTACTTATCTATTTCTGAAAAACAGGAAGATGGGATTTTGATAGAATTGCAATGGAACTATAGAATATTTGGGAAAATATTGCCATCTTAATATTATGTTTTCCAATCCATAAACAGGGATGTCATTTGATTTAGCTGATTTCAACAACAT
Source organism: Cryptoprocta ferox (assembly GCA_028646485.1). Lineage (NCBI taxonomy): Eukaryota > Metazoa > Chordata > Mammalia > Carnivora > Eupleridae > Cryptoprocta > Cryptoprocta ferox. The sequence continues at coordinate 13,299,248 of CM053578.1, forward strand.
TTTGTGTTTTTCAGTGAACAATTTTGTACTTCCTTGGTTACATTTACTCATAAGTATTTTATCATCTGTGATCCTATTATATGTAGGAATGTTTTCTTACATTTCATTTTGTGATCGCGTTATATATGGGAATATATAATTGTTCATTCCAACAATTGGAATTGTTCATTCCAAGTGTATTGAAATACAACTGAGTTTTTGTATATTGATCTTATATCCTGAAACTTTGCTGAACTCATCTGTTAGCTCTAATAGGTATTTTGTGGATTCATTATGGTTTTCTATTTATGAGATCATGTCATCTGTGATAGAGATAGTTTTACTTCTTACTTTCCATGCTGGATATATTTTATTTGTTTTCTTGCCTAATCATTCTGACTAGAAACTCCAATAAATGCAGAATAGAAGTGATGGAATCAGACTTCCTTGGCTTATTCCTTATGTTCCTGGAAATGCTTTCAGCTTTTTACCATTCATGGGAAGTTAGCTGTGGGTTTTTCATAAATGCCCTTCATCAAGATGAGGAAATTCCATCATAGTGCTATTTTGCTGAATATTTTTGTCATAAAAATGATGTTAGATTTTGCCAAAAATTTTCCAGGTCTACTGAGATCATATGGTGTTTTTCCTCTCTTAGATTCTATTTATATTGTGTATTACATTGCATTATTTTTAACTGGTGAACCACCTTCTGTTTCCTGGGATAAATCTTACTCAGTCACTGTGTGTAATCTTTTTAATACACTGTTAGATTCAGTTTGCTAGTATTTTGTTGAGGATTTCCACATCGACATTCATAAGGTATATTGGTCTACATTATAATTTTATTGTGTGGCTTTTGCCTGGCTTTGGTATTAGGGTATCACAGATCTAATATAATGAGTTGAGAAGTATTGTCTTCTATTGTATTTTTTGGAAGAGTTTGATAAATAGTGGTATTTTTCTTCAGATGTTTTGTAGAATTCACCATCAGTTCTGGTCTGCTGTTGGGAGGTGTGTGATTACTAATTGACCCTTTTTATCTATAACAAGTAAATTCAAATCTTTCTGTTTTTGAATCAGTTTGGTAGTTTGTGTGTTTCTAGGTCTTACTCGATTTTCATCTATATATCTAAATTTTTGGCATATCTTTGTTATAGGATTTTTATAAGTATTTAATTTCTGTAAGGTCTGTATAATATCCCTGCTTTTATTCTTAATTTTAGTAATCTGAGTCTTTCTTTATTGTACACTCTAGCTAAATGTATGCCAATGTTTTTTTATCTTTTTAGAGAATCAACTTTTGGCTTCATTGGTTTGGTTTTATCCCTAATCTGTTTTTCACTTCTGTCTACTCTAATTTTTATTTACTTCCTTCTACTTGCTTTGGGTTGAGCTTGTTCTTCATTCTCTAGTTTCTTAAGGTAGAAATTTAGGTTATTGAGTTTATTTTAAAACATGTAAAACATAAATACCTGTTCTTTTCCACTTCCATGTTTAATCAGTTTCTAATTTCATTCTATTGTCAGAGAAAATGCTTTGTATGATTCAATCACTTTAAATTTGTTGAAGGGGCACCTGGCTGGCTCAGTCAGAAAAGCAGGCGACTCTTAATCTCAAGGTCATGACTTGGAGCCCTACTTTCACTTTAGATATTACATAAACAAACAAACAAAAATAATAATAATTCTAGGGGTGTTGGGGTGGCTCAATTAGTTAAGAGTCTGATTCTTGATTTCAGCTCAGGTCATGATCTCATGGTTCATGAGTTCAAGCCCTGCATTGGGCTCTGCACCAAAAGTTCAGAGCCTGCTTGGGATTTTCTCTCTCCCTCTTTCTCTCTGCTCCTTCCCACACTTGTGTGCGTTCTCTCTCTCTCTCTCTCTCTCTCTCTCTCTCTCTCTCAAAATAAATAAATAAACTTAAAAAAATAAATTCATTGGGACTTCTTTTGTGACCTAACAGATGGTCTACCCAGGAGAATATTCCATGTGAGCCTGAGCATAATACATATTCTGTTCTTGTTGGGTGGAGGGTTTGAGACATATCTGATAGGTCTTCTTGGTTTCTAATATTGTTAAAGTCTTCTATTCCCTTGCTAATCTTCCATCTTGTTCTATCCAGTGCAGAAAGTGGGATTAAATTCTCCAACTGTTATTGTTGAACTGTCTATTTTTTCCTTTCAATTCTGTCAATATTTGCTTCATATATTTCAGGGCTCTATTTTTATATATGTATATATTTTATAATTGTTATATCTTCTTGAAGGACTGGCCCTTTGTCATTATAAAATGACCTTTTTTATCTCATACACAATTTTCACCTGAAAATCTATTTTGCCTGAAATTGGTATAGCCACTATCTGGGTCTCTTTTAATTACTTTTGGATGGGTTATCTTTTCTGTTCTTTTACTTTCAGCTCATTTGTATTCTTTTTTATTTGAGAGAGAGAGGGAGAGACAGAGCGAGAGCAAGAGAATGCCAGGAGGGGTTAGAGGGAGAGAGAGAATCTATGCAGGCTCCACACTTAGAATGGAGCCTGACACAGGGCTCGATCCTATGACCCTGGGATCATGACCTGAACTGAAATCAAGAGTCAGATGCTCAACTGACAGAGTCAGCCAGGCATCCTTCGTTTGTATTTTTAATATTTATTTCTTCTTTTTAATCTTTAGTTTTTGAGAGAAAGAGAAAGTACACACGCGCACAAATGGGGAAGGGACAGAGAGAGTTACAGAGGATCTGAACAGGGCTCTACACTGACAGCTGTGAGCCCAATGTGGGACTTGAACTCACGAACTGCAAGATCATGACCTGAGCCGCAGTTGGACACTCAACCCACTGAGCCACCTAGGTACCTCCCTCATTTGTAATTTTGTGTGTCTCTTACAACTAGTATACTGTTGGATCATACTTTATTATCCATTAATCTAATCTCTATTTTTTAATTGGTGATATTACCGCTTGTATTTAATGTACTTGCTGCTATTAAGGAAGGACTTACTTTTCCCAGTTTTATATTTATTTTCCATTAGTCTTATAGATTTGTTCTTCAATTTCTCCATCACTGCCTTTTTTATTAAATAAATATTTTCTAGTGTACCAGTTTAATTCTTGATATTTTGTTTACTATATACTTTTCAGTTATTTTCTTAGTGGTTGCTTGGAGTTTCAATTAACATCTTTAACAATCTAGTTTGGATTGATACCAAGTTAATTTCAATAGCATACAAAAACTGTGGTGCTGTATAGCTCCATCTACTACCTTTATGTTGTTATTTTTATAAATTATACATTTACGTATTAAGTGCCCATCAATAAAACATAGATTCATGATTATTTTTCCATGCTAAGTATTGTGTTTTAAATAGGAGGAGTTATAAAAAATAAATGTATTTCCATTTTTAAAATGATCTATTTACTTTTATGAGAATTCTTAATTTCTTCATATGGATTCAAGTTACTGTCTGGTGTCTTTTTGTTTCAGTTTGATAGACTCCTTTTGCATTTTGTGTAGGATGAGTCTATTAGTGAGAAACTCTCAGTGTTTGTTTATCTTGGGACATCTTATTTTCTCCTTCATTTTTGAAGGCTAATTTTGCTAGATATAGAATTCTTGAATGGCAGTTTGCTTGTTTATTTTGTTCAGTACAGCCTAAGAGAATTGCAGGACACCTTCAAACAGACTACCATACACATCATGATTTCTAGAAGGAAAGGAGAGAAATAGATGGTGAAAAATGAATATTTGAAGAGATGATGGCCAAAGCTTTTCAAATGTGATGAAAACATTAATTTACATATATAAAAAACTCAAGAAATTCTGAATAGTATAAGTCTAAAAAGTCCCACATTGAGACACATTATAATGAAACTGTCAAAAGACAAGACAAAGAGAGAATCTTGAAAGCAGCAAGAAAGATGTATCTTGACTTGTGCAAAGGATACTTAATAAGATAAATAGAGGACTTCTCATCATAGACCATTGAAGACAGAAGGCAATGGGATGACATGTGTAGCCTTCTAAACTTCCTGGACTATGTTGGAGCATTTCAAAGCCTTTATTTTTCCAAACTTTAATTCTCCAGTCTTTTGCCCTAAAGCTTTTGGTTAGTCTATTGTTTGGTCTACCTGTTATTCATTGCAGCAGGTAATTAATGTTAATATACCATTAATTTATTAGCAAATGTCTTTGAAAAATGCCCCTTTGATAGCAACCTCAGCATTTGGAGAGTTTCAAGCTATGAGAGATTAAGGAAAGCCCTCTGAGCTTGTACTTCGGGAGCACCAGGCAGGTCAAAACAAGCAACTGCAATTCTTTGTGAATGGGGTCTGTTTTGCTCCCGTCAGTACTGTATGATACTTGTTCTAGAAATCTAGAATGTCTTTTGCAGTGCCACCACTAAGCTGAGGAGTAAGGGAGGTGATATGATGAGAGCAAATTAAAATACCACAAAGCTTACTGCCCTTACCAAGATTCAGCTGATGTTTCCTGACTAAGGAATCCCTGGATTTCTGCAAGATTTTAGTTATTTCCCAGTGTCTGGAAAACACCAATTCAGATAGCTTTTGCTAGTTTTTTGTTTTTATGGAGCAATGGAATTTTGGACTTCCTTCCTTTGCCATTTTTGTTCTGTTGGAAATTTCCTTTGAAATAAGTCACTCATTTAATGTGGTGGTAAAAAAAAAAAAAAGAAGATAATATAACCATATATCTGAGACAATCCTCATTCTTTTTCAGTTAATAACAGCATTTTATTTTCATAGCTTATGGCTCTTTTTTTCCCTAGCTTATTCTGAAACAGATTTGAGGTGACTTACATCTGCTACTGAAAAGATCTAGTAAGATAGGGGTGCTTGGGTGGCTCAGTCAGTTGAACATTCGACTTTGGCTCAGGTCATGATCTCATGGTTCATGGGTTCAAGCCCCACATCAGGCTCTGTGCTGACAGTTTAAAGCCTTGGAGCCTGCTTTGGATTCTGTGCCTTCCTTTCTCTCTGCCCCTTCCCTGCTGGTGCTGTCCCTCGCTCAACAATAAGTAACCATTAAACAAAATCTACTAATAGTAAAAAAGTCAAAAAGGGGAACTACCAGAATCACATTGTTAGTTGAACTCAGTAGGAAGACTGCATGAAGGCACAGCATAAGAGTAGCTTTATACATGGTGTCCAGAATGGTTTGGGATATAGTAAGCATACCAAATTGACTGGATATGGAATAATGTTGTTATAAACAAGAGTAACATTCTTCTGATATTAAAAAGACATAAATTACGATTGAGGAAAACAAGAGCTTTCTATCAATTGTCTACAGTATAAGAGTTTAAAATCATTTCCAACATCTTGCTGCATTTCTCATAACTATATTTCTATGAAGTCAGCAAAGAGTGTCTCCATTGCATAGATAAGGACAAAGAATGAATAACTTTAAGTAGATAGTTCTGGTGATGACATGGAAACCAGAGCTAGCTTTCTACAGTCTGATATACTCCTGTTTCTCAAGACTGGTAGGAAAATCAACAATTAAGTGGGGTATCTATGATGTTGGTACAAATGGACATATTGCAATATCAGGCATACACTAAATGTTCAATATTATTACTTCTTTAGGTATTTGATGTACAACTCCATCATTATTATCATCATTTATACTATATTAAAATTAGTGGGTTATTAAATGGACTTAAAACATATTTTTAAATAAAAGTTTTCTTAAAATTTATTTTGAGAGAGCGAGAGAGAGGACAAGCAGGAAGGGGCGAGAGAGAGAGGGAAAGAGAGACTCTTAAGAAGGCTCTGTGCTGTCAGCTCAGAGCCTGGCATAAGGTTTGATCTCAAAACCCACTTTTAAAAAGAAAAGAATATGTTACTGTATCTGTGCTATATAATTGTATGGCTCTTTCCTTTGACACATCTTATTATGTATTAAAACTTATTTATCTAATCATTTATCTATTCAACCATCCATTTGCTCATTAAAAATACTATGAAACTCATTCTCTTTAATTTCTGGGGATGAAACTGTGAAGATGTAGATCTCTGAATTTAATTTACTTGCAGACAATTGGTGGAAACACAAAACTTGAAATAACACCAGATAAAACTTATTATTGATTTATTGGCCTAGGGAGGATGGCATTCCTTATCTGGTTTGACGAATGCTGGAGCTACCCAGTTGAAAAATCAGAAAAAAGAGATGAGAAACTGATCGTGGGTGAAATTTTAGTTCTATTGAGGACATCCAAGTGCAAGTATACAATAGGTTATTAGCCATGACATTGTACCACATGTCACTGGCAGTGCAAAGAATAAACTATGTTCCTAGTCCTTTGTGGCTTCACACTTAGGTTGAAGGAATAAGTCATTTATGTGTAAAAGTAAAATAAATGGATGAGATATCATTAGAGAGTAAGAAAATTATACAAGCAAACTGTATACACATAGGTTATTACTATTTGCAATACAGTGTAAACTGTGGGCACAGTAGATGAGGGATCATTTCATGAAGGATGGAGGACTGAAAAGGATGGTAAGTAAGAAGTGAGATTTGGATAAGCAGGGAGGGAAGTAGTTGGAGCAAAGAGAAATTTATTTGCAACTAGCAAAAGATATTTGTGGTACTGAAAATCATCAGGAAATATTCTAGCTTCTTTTTAGTTTCTGATACCTATAACATATGTTACTTTCAGATTTTCTAATTTTAGAAACTATCCTTACTGAATATTTATTTCTTTATTTATTCTTATTTAGAAGATACAAGTGTTTTTTTTCATGTCTAATACTTTTTCACTATTAATTTATTATTCAGATGTCAACTTTTCTGCCTTTTTATTTTACATATTAAAAAATATATATGAATCACATTGATTACTGTTATCTACAACATTTTGACTCAAAATAAGAAAGGAAGAAAAATACTAAAGTTTCACTGACTGAAAAGAATGGAAGGCAACTGGTTAAAATCAGATTCAAAATAATTCTTTTTTTATTTGTTATTTATTTATTTTTTTAATTTATTTCAATCAATCAATTAATTTTTTGTTTTTATATGCATTAAATTAAATTAAGTTAGTGAGCATCTAGTGCAATAATGATTTCAGGAGTAGAATCCAGTGATTCATTCCTTATGTATAACACCCAGTCTTCCTTAATGCCCCTTACCCATTTACCCCATCCCTTCACTGACAACCCCTTCAGCAATCCTCGGTTTGTTCTCTATATTTAAGAAACTTTTATGCTTGTTCCCCTCCTTGTTGTTGTATTGTTTTTGCTTCCCTTCCATTATGTTCATCTGTTTTGTATCTTAAATTCCACGTATGAGTGAAGTCATATTTGTCTTTCTCTGACTAACTTCACTTAGCATAATGCCCTCTAGTTCCATCCACATCATTGCAACGGCAAGATTTCATTGTTTTTGACTGCTGAGTAACACTCCATTGTGTGTGTGTGTGTGTCTGTGTGTATACATACATACACCACATCTTCTTTATCCATTCATCTGTAGATGGACATTTGGGCTCTTTCCATACTTTGGCTATTATTGATAGCACTTCTTTTTTTTTTTAATGTTTTATTTATTTTTGAGATAGAGAGAGAGCGCGTGAGCAGGGGAGGGTCAGAGAGAGAGGGAGAAACAGAATCTGAAGACAGGCTCCAGGCTCTGAGCTAGCTGTCAGCACAGAGCCTGATGCGGGGCTCAAACCCACGGACCGTGAGATCATGACCTGAGCTGAAGCCGGACACCCAACCGACTGAGCCACCCAGGTGCCCCTATTGATAGCACTTCTATAAACATTGGGGTGCATGTGTCCCTTGTATCCTTTGGGTAAATACCTAGTAGTGCAATTGCTGGGTCGTAGGATAGTTCTATTTTTAATTTTGTAAGGAACCTCCATACTGTTTTCCAGAGGGGTTGCATCAGTTTGCATTCCCATCAGCAGTGCTAAAAGTGCTAAAGCGTTCCTCTTTCTCCTTGGCCTTGACAACATCTGTTGTTGCCTGAGTTATTAACTTTACACATTCTGAAAGTTATGAGGTAGTATCCTTATGAGGGTTATGATTTGTATTTCCATGATGATGAGTGATGTTGAGCATTTTTTCATGTGTTGGTTGGCCATCTGCAAGTCTTCTTTGGAGAAATGTCTATTCATGTCTTTTGCCCATTTCTTTACTGGATTATTTGTTTTTTGGGTGTTGAGTTTAATGAGTTCTTTATAGATTTTGGATACTAACACTTTGTCTGATATGTCATTTGCAAATATCTTCTCCCATTTTGTCGATTGCCTTTTAGTTTTGCTGATTGTTTCCCTCACTGTGCAGAAGCATTTTATTTTGATGAGGTCCCAATAGTTCATTTTTACTTTTGTTTCCACTACCTCTGGAGACGTGTTGAGTAAGAAGTTGCTGTGGCCAAGGTCAAAGAGGTTTTTACCTGCTTTCTCCTCAAGGATTCTGATGGCTTTCTGTCTTACACTTAGGTCTTTCATTCTTTTTGAGTTTATTTTTGTGTATGGTGTAAGAAAGTGGTCCAGGTTCATTTTTCTGCATGTCCAGCTTTCCTAGCACCATTCGCTCTCACGCTGGGGGCATAAGTGTTTATAATTTTTAGATCTTCATCCTGGATTGAACCCTTAATTATTTGTTACCTCTTGTTGCAGTCTTTATTTTAAAATCTAGATTATCTGATATAAGTATGACTACTCTGGCTTTCTTTTGGTGACCATTAGCATGATAGATGGTTCTTCATCCCCTTACTTTCAATCTGAAGGTGTCTTTAGGTCTAAAACGGGTCTCTTGTAAACAACATATAGATAAATCTTGTTTTCTTATACATTCTGTTACTCCATGTCTTTTGATTGGATTGTTTAGTCAATTGACATTTAGAGTTAGTACTGAAAGATATGAACTTACTGCCATTGTGTTGCCTATAGAGTTGGAGTTTCTGCTGGTGATCTCTTGTCCTTTCTAGTCTTTGTTCCGTTTGGTCTTTTTTTGTTGTTTGTTTCGTCTTCTCTCCCCTCGGAGAGTCCCCCTTAAAATTTCTTGCAGGGCAGGTTTAGTGGTCATGAGCTCCCTTAGTCCTGGGAAACTCTTCATCTCCCCTTCTTTTTTGAATGACAGCCTTGCTGGATAAAGACTTCTTGGCTGCATAATTTTCTGATTCAGCGTGTTGAATATATCCTGCCACTTCCTTTCTGGCTTGCCAAGTTTCTGTGGAGAGTTCTTTTGTGATCCTGATCTGCCATCCCTTATAGTTTAAGGACTTTTTTCTTTTGTAACTCTCATAATTCTTTCCTTGTTTGTATATTTTGTGAATTTGACTATGATATGCCTTGTTGATGGTCGATTTTTGTGGAATCCAATGGGAGTTCTCTGTGCTTCCTGGGTTTTGATGTCTGTGTCTTTCCCCAGGTTAGGAAAGTTTTCTGCTACAATTTGCTCACATAAACCTTCTACTACTTTCTCTGTCTCTTCATCTTATGGGACCCCTATGATTTGGATGTTATTCCTTTTTAATGAATCACTGAATTCTCTAATTCTTATATCGTACTTTTTGCCTTAGTTTCCCTATGATTCTCCTGCTTAATTATTCTCCCTAAATTTGTCATTTATATCGCCTATTCGCTGCTCTGCCTCATCTGTGGCAGCTGTGGCAACCGTTCAAGGATACATCTTAGTTATAGAATTTTTAATTTTGTCCAGACTAGATTTTACTTCTTTTATATCCACAGAAAGGGATTCTATGATTTTTTTCAACTCCAGCTAGTATTCTTATTATCATGATTCTAAATTCTGATTCAGATATCTTGCTTATATCTGTGCTGATTAAACCCCTGGATGTCATTTCTTCCTGTTCTTTCTTGTGGGGGGAATTTCTTTGTTTTGTTATTTTGGAAGAAGTAAAATAATTAATAAAAGAAAAAATTAAACAATTTTTAACACACAAAAAAATCAAATACAGGAAGCTAGATCCTAAATGTGTTTAGGTCTGGTTGTTGAAAGAAGCTTGATAAATAGAGAAAAAAATGGAGAGCAAAAAAAAAAAAAAAAAAAAAAAAAAAAAAGAAAAAGAAAAGAAAAGAAAGAGAAAGAAAGAAAAAGAAGAAAAAAAGATGTTTTAAACCTTAAAAAATTATACAATAAAGTAGAATAACATGAAATGAAGAAAGTAAAATAGAATCTAAAAATTCGCAAAAGATAAAAAAATAATAGAAAAAAATTTTTTTAAATATTTTTTATAAAAATGGAATATAAAAATAATAGTTTCTCTTTCTGTATCTAAGAACAGAAAAGGTAAGAAACAGAAAAAAAATGAATAGACGGATCAGGATCAGCGAACAGAATGAAATACGAATGAAATTACATCCAGTTTCCACTAGAAGTCAAACTATGAAGCACTTTATAGTCCATACGCTAAGCAGGCGGAAAGACTTGTGATTGTCCTCTAGGGCTTTGTTGGCGCATCTGGAAGGGGCTTGTTGTAATGGCTCTGATCTTCAATAGATGGCGCTGCTTAGCTTACTGTGGTGGATCGGTGTGGCGTCCGTATGTTAGTGTGTGCCTGTGCAGGAGAGGTGAAAATGGCCTCACCCACCTTCCCAGTCTGTAGCATCAGAACTCTGTGCTTTTCCTCCCGGCAATCAAACACTCCTCCTTTGTTTTTGGCTTCCACCCACTTCCTGCTTCTATAATGTCCACGACCATGCCAAGCCATCAGCCTGCCAAGCAGCACCTCCTCCCGAATTTTATCTTAGATGGGCCTGTGTTTCCAGACCTCTCATTTCTGAGGTCCCTGCAGCTTGGACCCACTCTGACCCTCTGGAAGAGGGTTATGCAAAGCTATGGTCGAATGCTGCTTTGCCTCCAAGATTGCTCACGTGACTGTGCCACTGCAGAGGCCTAGAGACTGCAGTCAGGTTCCAGTCCTCTCCAGAAAATATTCACGCGATTGTGTAGCAGCAGCAGTTCAGGGACTATGGTAAATCAACACACATCTGATGCCAGGCTTCACTGCACCCTAGCATCATTGTTCTAATACCAGTAAACATGGTTGTCCTCTGGGGTCTGCTGGGACCTTTGATGGTGGGGAGGCCACACAGCCTCTATGAAATGTCCTCATGGCAGGGGAACCACCTCTTTCCATGTGGCCCGAGGACTCCTCATATCTGGCTGTCTGCTCCTGTGGATTCACCCTTCCTACCAGAGCACCACCAGGCATTGAGCTGTGGAGTTTGCAGCTCTGTGCTCCTCTGTTTAAGAGTCCAAATGGTATTGAAACCCTCTCCTTTCTCCTTTCTCCCTTTCTTGTTCACTCCTTTGTGGGTGTTTCCACTCTTTCTCTTTCTCTCCAGCTGCTTTCAGGGGGAATGCTTTTCCTATACTCTTCTCACTGTCTCAGTCCTCTCTCCACAAACAAAAGCAGCTCCCTACCCTCCACGGCTTCTCTCTCCCCCAATTCACCCCTCTGTGCCATTTACCTGCTGAGTTCTGTAGCTCAAGTGATGCAGATTGTTGTGTGAGTCCTCAGATCAGTTTTCTACGTGTGCAAAATATTTTGGTGCTGATTTAGCTGCATTATAGGAGTGAGAGAAACTGAGAGCTTCGATGCTGCTCTGCCATTTTGGCCCTTCCTCCAAAATAGTTCTTACTAATGAAAATATGAGCATGGACAAATATTTTCTGAAGCTGAGAAATAATAAGATTAGATTGAAGACACAGTATCTTTTCAATTGCAATGGAATAGTGATTGATATAGTGAAAATTTAATTAACATTTAGCATTGCTGGCAAAGAGCAATGATGAAATGAATGGACTTAAAAGGGTACAGTGTAAATATATTTGTAAAAATCAGGTAACTGGTGAGATAAATTGAGGGAATGATAAAACATTTAACTTATTCAACACTGACATGAGATTCACCTATCCAGCATCGTTATAATTTGTAAAATTTTCAGTGTTTTCTGTGGATCATAAAATATCTTGTTCAGTAGAATGATATATACGTGTTACCACTATTAAAATTGTTAATTCACATATGCTTGCAAACAATTAATGATTAAAAAATAACATGGAAGGACATCTCAAACTTTGTATTCTGAATGTCAAGCAAATTGAATGAGGATATGGTCCATTTTTAATACGACGTACCAGATGGTGTTTTGCTGATCAAGTTTACAGAACAAAACCAAAATTAAAACATAAAATAAGGCCACACATTAGAATCTTTACTAATATTAAGGAAATGGCAATTGTGATTTTTAAAAAAGCTCACAGGAGCCAGAAATAGAACGTACGAGCTAAAATACATAAAGTGGTTATATAGCAAATTTATGCAAAGATTGAAAAGAACTTGGGAAATAATAATACATTCTTAACAAATATTGTGTCATCACATGTTGAAATTAATTAGTCTGGGGTATGTCCTTCTCTCCATAATATTTTTGAACAATTGAATGTTTTGATCTTCAACCTTTACAAGGTATTTGCTAAATGTCTCCTATATCATAATAAGTTACTACTGCCAAGCACTGACTACTGAAGTTACAAACTAAAGTGGATTCTCTGGTTGAAAATTACAAACTGTTATCATCCATTGTGATTTAGGACGACTTCACAGAGCGAGCACAGGCCTAATTGGATGTAATATGTATAAGGGTTCTCTAGAGAGAGATTCTCATTTTATTTCTTCACCCAAGCTGAGAATCATACCATGTGGCTTATTAAAAATGCCCATGGGGTGTGAAGGGTAGAAATCTATTTAAGCTTTAAAGTTTCCAAGAATTCAAATGGTATGGTTTTGAGTAGTTATCTTTATTTCATTAGGTAAAAATTTATATCTTTTGTAACCAGAGCTGGATTCTGTCCTTGCTTTAAAACAGTATCATTTTTGAAAATGATGGTTTGGTATAGATGGAGATATTGAGTTGTTTACATATTAATTAATTTCTATAAACCCCAGTTCTCTTTTTATCTCACCAAAATGTCTATTACTGCTTTTACATGAAAATAGCTGGTCAATTCAAAATTACCAATGGTTTGAATTTATTTCACATCAATCAAAACACACACATACAGTCTCCTAGCACAGATCAAATGTATCTCTTGTGCAAATACCAACTTAAGAAAATTACTTATCAAATTAGTGAAAGAAGCAAAACCAAACAAGGCTAAACAAAAAAATATGAACAAACAGATGTGATAAATCAAAAGTATCATATGTATCCTTTATCTGGCCCAAATATACATTTGAACACCACAGAATTATTGAAGGGGAAGAGTTTTAATATATTTAATATACAGATAGTCTCAAAATTTCCAATAAAAGTCAGTGTTTCAAATATTTTCTCTATAATTTTAAATTTAAAAGATAATTTGCTAATACAAAAAACAACACGTAATTTGGATTTTTTTAGTTTCTCTTCTTCATTTTGAATTAGTTGCTAGTGAGTGCTGATAATGACCACAAGACAAGTAGCAAAGAGAGAGAGAAAAAATGAAGAACCTGGTGAATGTATCAACTAATAGGTCCATCCCAAAATAATTGAGAGTTCCCTCAACTTTCTTTTGTTTTCAGTTTTAATAGTCATATATAATAGGTTTTATAAACTGACTGTGCATTGCATGGAAGAAGGCATTTATTTTAAATTACTAGCTATACAAATGATTAATATTTACATATTGTGATAAGGGTGTTTGTAAACAAGAGCCTAACAAACATGTAAGGTCTCTCAAGTTTTGTGATCTTGGAAAGTGAGTTTATTTAAATCCAAATCAACTGCTTTTTCAAGTAAATATGACCTTTTCAAGATTCATGTGATTATGCATCATTTTTCTAATATTCAGGACTGGCTAGAATAGTCATGCAACATCACATTGTATTTTAAGGAGAAACAAATCAACACAATAAATTTTTCTCTAGTAACACATGCAGCATCAATTGGAGACTCTCAAAAAATTTGCCACTCAGAACTCCTTAAATGAAATATTTTAATTAGTTTGGCTAGCAAGTCTTAAATAGAATGCAGCTGCCTCGAGCCAGGGAAACCTGCCTATGTCTATGGGGTAGAGTGTAGCTTTGGTCAAACAACAATCCTCAGTGAAATAATTCTGCATATTTCATTACTGAAGTAAACTCAAAAGTATGAAACTATTTAGCATGTTAAATATCAAAGTCCAAGGTGTTCACATGAAGCATTAGACTGACTTAGTTAATTAGGAATTGTCCCTGATTATTAGGTTCAAATTTAAAATGGTCCACAAGTATATGTTATGAAGTGAGAAGAGGAGGAAGTCTACTGGTAGAGAAATACCACCATGGGGAAAATAAAATGGATCATGGCATGAATTGAAGTTGGAGTATCATGATGATTTGAGGAGACTAGTCTAATTTTGCCTTCTGCAGTTAGACCCACATCCTTTCTATGTCTTGCTTTCCTAGTCTGCAACAATGAAGTGCTGAAATTAAGAAAGGTTTCAGCTCAAACACTTCATAAATCAATAATCAAGAATAAAATGTGTTCACAATATTACAATAGCAATGACACCAGGTTTTTATGAGAACTTAGCCATTGAGATAAAATATTAGCATTTTAGGGGCACCTGAGTGGCTCAGTCAGTTAAGCATGTGACTTTGACTCAGGCACAGTTCATGAGTTTGAACCCCACTTCTTGAGTTTGAGCACCACATCGGGCTCTCTACTCCCAGCATAGAGCTTGCTTCGAATCCTCTGTCTTCCTTTCTCTCTGCCCCTCCCCTGCTTGCACATGCATGTGCTCTCTATCAAAAATAAACAAACATAAAAAATATATTAGCATTTTACCTATACTGCATAAGTTAAAATTTATATCAATCCTTCTAGGTTGACTTTATTTTATCTATTTAATAGATACGGGAACTGAGAATAATTTAGTGAGTCAGTGACTAATCTAGAATTGAAATCTGCATTTTTAAAAAAAAATTAAATATTCTTTCCACTAAATCATAGGTTCTTGAGAAAAAAATAATGAGAAAGCAAAATAAAACAACACCAAAAAATAAAACATAGCTTAATTTGAGAAAAGGAGATGCAGGCTTCATAATGACAACTCTACTATGGAAAACCAACAAGCAACAGATGGCCTATTGACAGAGGGCCAGTAGGCTCATGGCATCCTCATTGTATATCAAAAGGCACCGCCTATTTATAGAATGTGTTTTCCTAAAACACACCATTACTCAAAGTCATAACAAATTCTCATGCGAAAATGATGAAGGATAAGGTCAGGAAGAGAAGTTCCAGATATGTGGACACTGTAGATTTATAACTCTTGTTAAAATTCTTGAGGCAGCGAGGGTGTGACCTAGAAAGATAAACTATATGGAAGAGAGCAAAGAAGTTCCACTGTGATACCAAAAGGGGAAAAGTAAAGAAACAGAAGAAAAAGCAAAAAACATAACAAAGAAAACAGCACTGTTACTATGAAAAATGTATAAAGAATATAACTTGTTAATTCATAAAAGCAAAGACACCCGATTTCCTATCCTGACTTGGGTCATAAAAAAATCACTAAGCTGAAGATCTTCTCTATTTTATCCTACCAGATAAGCAACGTCTCGTGGTTAAGAAGAATGATGAACACCCCTTCTCTCCTGGGTAAACTCCAGGCCAAACTCAAAGTAAAAAACCAATGATTATTTGTCTCATATGATACAAGTGCCAAATACTGGAAATCAAATCGGTGGGAGCAGAACTGGTATTCTTTGCAACTTAGTTAATGAAAAAATTTACATCAATAAATAATTTTATTCCATTAGCCATGTGATCACAGAATACAAAACAAAAACAAAAACAAAAACAAAACCCCAAGAATATCTGCTCTAGACACAACCATAAGTGGGTAAAATCTCCTTTCCTCTTGGTTTGTACCTGAAATTGTGACTAAACTTACTCAATTTAAAACAAATGTATGTCGGGGCACCTGGGTGGCTCAGTTGGTTCAGTGTCTGACTTTTGCTCAGATCATGATCTCCCAGTTTCTGAGTTCAAGTCCTGCATCA
Organism: Cryptoprocta ferox; assembly: GCA_028646485.1. Taxonomy (NCBI): domain Eukaryota; kingdom Metazoa; phylum Chordata; class Mammalia; order Carnivora; family Eupleridae; genus Cryptoprocta; species Cryptoprocta ferox. Next base: position 13,315,263 of record CM053578.1, read on the forward strand.
GGCTCTGTCCTGACAGCGTGGAACCTGGAGCCTGCTTCAAGTTCTGTGTTTCCCTCTCTGCCTCTCCCGTGCTCAGGCTATCTCTCTCTGTTTCTCTTTCAAAAATAAATAAACATTAAAAAGTTAAGAAAATAAGTCAACTATGTTACTCCATTTTTTTAAAATACTTTTTTTTAATTTTTTTATGTTTTTTATTTATTTTTGAGAGACAGAGAGAGACAGCAAGAGCAGGGGAGGGTCAGAGAGAGAGGGAGATACAGAATCTGAAGCAGGCTCCAGGCTCTGAACTAGCTGTGGGCACAGAGTCCGACGTGGGGCTCTAACCCACAAACCGTGAGATCATGACCTGAGCTGAAGCCAGACACTTAACCAACTGAGCCACCCAGGCACCCCTAAAAAACTTTTTTAAAGTTGGTTTATTTATTTTGAGAGAAGGGGAGAGAGAAAGCATATGGGGGAGGGGCAAAGAGAGGCAGAAACAGAATCCCAAGCAGGCTCTGCACTCTCACTGCAGAGCCTGACATGGGGCTCGAGATCATGACCTGAGCCAAAACCAAAAGTCAGATGCTTAGTCGACTGAACCACCCAGACACCCCATAAGCTAGTCCATTTTTAAATCAAGTTGGAATTAAAAGCTTTAACAATAAAATAAGATACATGTGTGTAGCTTGAATAGACTTGAGGGAGGTTGAATGAATTAATCTAGCATCATCTATGTTTATATTTATATGGCTTTTTGAATGGTTAGTTGAATGGATTCATTAGCTGGAGGTTTGTTAAGTGTCATGTTCAGTCCTAGGAATTAGTATTGCTAAGTAAGGCATTGCTTGAAAATTGTCCATGAGACACTTGCTGATGGGCAAGTGTGCTTGTACCTCAGTCGAGTCTGGCACCATTAGTTATTGTGCCCAGTATGTAGTCTCTGGGATCCCAAAGTCCCAAACAACCTAAAACTTATTTAAAAACACAAAATGATGGTGTAATAATTGGCCATGCTTATGGAGGTAGTCACAAAATAATTTTTTTAATGAACCTGACCTACGAGAATTCGTAGGTCAACTAAGTTCACTAACTCAATTCACTAACTCATAAGAAGAAAGTGTGTACTTATTCTTTTCCAGGTCAGAAACCTTCTGGGAAGGTCTAGTTCTCTGATCAAAGAAATCATATCATGTTATCCTTTCCTTGGAGCCAGAATGCCTACAAACTGTCAGCAATACAGTTTCCATTATGAAGCCAAAATATGCAGTGACAGAAAATTTGGATTCACTATTATCTAAAAGCTTACACTATTAATTACCATTCTTTAAACATTAATTTCCCTGAAGTAAAACCTAGTGATTTATATGTTCAAACCCATTCAATAGATTTGTCCTTCTAGAAGATAAATCTGAGATTCTTGGAATGGCATAGAACTTTCTGCAATATCTGTCCCCTTGCTTTCTCTGTGCATCATTTCCTACCTCGTTCCCACTGCAAAACTTAACATGCAATCCAGCAAAACCAAGAACGTTACACAGCAAACCCTTGAAACAATGCAGGAGTTAGCAATGCCAAACCCCTTGCAGTCGAAAATGTGCAGATAACTTTTGACTCCTCCAAAATTTAAATACTAATGCCCTACTGTTGACCGGAAGCCCTTAACAGTTGATTAACATGTATTTTCCATGTTATATGCATTATATACTGTATTCTCACACTAAAGTAAGATAAAGAAAAGAAAATGGTATTAAGAAAATCATAAGGAAGCAAAAATACATTTACAGTACTGTATCAAAATAAATCCACTTATAAATGGACTTGCCCATCTCAAATCTATGTTGCTCACACAGGGTGAACAAGGGTCACTGTAGTCACCTAGATATGGGATGTTATGTCATGCTTTGTGCTATAGTACACACTGCTCCATATTTTAAGAATTTTGCTCCTTCTCCATGCATGGACCATGGAAACACCTTCTGGCCTTCTCTGACTCCTACCTAAACCCAGGATTCTTACTTTCTTCCATGTTTCCATTGAGACTCCTTTGGGCCTCAAACGTCGTATGCTTGCCATAGTTTTTCACCTGTGTGTCTACTTAAGAACTATGATGATCTAATTCTAAGCACAAAGTGCTAGAGATAATATAATATTGTATACAGTAATATAGCATAGATGTTAAAAAGGAAGGCCTTTGATGAAAGAGAGGTGGATCCAAGTTCCAAATAAAATTTATTCTGGCTGGGTGACTTTGAGCAAGTCCTCTACCTCTCTGGTCACAGCTTCCTCACTTGTAAGACAGGAATAATCACAGTCCCTCCACATAACACATGTGGCAATTAAGAAGATTCACCGATACATAGTAAAAATGGTCTATAAATATTTGCTTTTATTAATACTTTAAATTCCATTTCAATCTTTGGCTCATAGCAGAAGCTTAATAAAAATTCATTGAATAAAATGAATGAATGGATGTTCAAAGTCAGGTTGCACTGATATCTATTGTTTCTCTCATATTTTCAATACAGACCTTCCGTCTGTATTCATTGTCCATATGCCCCTGCATCAGTCAGATAATATGTATCCAGACACTAACTGATCAGCCCAAGAAACGTATTACTACTCTTTAAATTTTCAATGCCCATTGGAGCTTGACAAACAAACAAGATACCCAAGTAAAGTATAGTAGTTTAAACAGATTCACTTGAGAAATGTTAAAAAGTAGATTAATAGGTAATGGTGGAATTCAAGTTCTGGAGAACATTTGACTTAGTGTCTTCCACATCACTCTTCCATCCCATCCCAGACCTTCATTGTATGGTTGGTCTCAGAAATCATATGCACCCTACCAGTGCTTCTCAGACTTTAAAATACATGTGAACCATTTAATGAGTTAAAATGTAGAGTGTGATTCAGAACGTATGGAGATGGGAAGTGCTGAGAGATTTGTTGTTTCTCAGACCATACTTTGTATAGCAAAGGAAGTGCATGATACAAATTTTTTTAATGTCTATTTATTGTTGAGAGAGAGAGGGGCAGAGTGTGAATGAGGAAGGGGCAGACAGAGAGGAGACATAGAATCTGAAGCAGGCTCCAGGCTCTGAGTTGTCAGCACAGAGCCTGACTCAGGACTCGATCTCATGAACCGTGAGATCATGACCTGAGCCAAAGTGGGACGCTTAACCAACCGAGCCATGCAGGTCCCCCCGGTGTGCAACTTTTAAAAAGCAAAAGAATCAACTGAGGCACTTGTTAAAGGCAGAGACTTTGGAATCCCTAATTTGTAGTGACATCAGGCATAGTTAACAAATACTTAAGGTACTTCTCATGTCAGTGGTCTCAGGACCACATTTTGAGAATCGCTGCACAGGAAATGCATGCTTCTTGAAGGCAGTCCTATTTGCCTTTAGTTTCTCCCGCCTAGCAGAGTATCTGGAAATTAGTGGCTGCTACATGTATATTTGTTTTGTGAATGAAACAAACAAACAAAAAAAACATGAATAAATGAACCAAGAGTTCAACTGAAATTTTAGAAAAAATTAGGATAGAAAACAAAAAAAAAATGTTTTGACATGTGTTTAATATGTCAGTCTGCAAAATTTCTGATAACACCTTTAGAATATTCATTATTTATCATTCCTTCATAATTCTCTACTTCTTCAATATGGGTAAACAGTAATATACAGGAAGTACAAACTCAGTGAGAAACCATAACTACTAAAAATTTGTAACCAAGCAAGATTATTTTAAAATTTGTAAATACACTCTCCTCCATAGGTTACTCACTGCATTTCACATGATTTGTGTTTAGCTACTGAGTTCTGGTCTGTGTCTGGTAGACAAATGACTCTCCAGGCAGCCTAATTCACTTGGAAAGGGAGAAGAATCCCAATGGTTCCCATTGCTTCTCTTTCTCAAAAAACATCACATTGTTTTCTCTCAGAGCCAGTTCCATCCTGAAGCCCAAAAAAGTGAGTAATGAGGTGGTTCATATTTTGCAGATTGGGGGCAGAAGATATTTCTTCTTCTACATTGTAATGTGCTTTTCCTATAGAAGATTGGGGGTTCTTTAATTCTCCCTTAAAAAAAAACCACTTAGAACAAGAAAACTTTATGTCGAGATATTGAATTGTAAATGTATATAGATGATGGGTTGGTGAACATGAAGTACTTTGAAAAAAATAAACAGCAATGTAAAATGACTACAAAAAAACCCAATTGTGGTCAGATGCAGCTTTAACTGAGGGGAATCTAGAAAATGCTAAGTATTTTATACACTGAGATGTTAAGTTAGAAAATAAGAACAAGCATCTCAACACCTCATGTTTTCTTCATTATCCTTTTAGAATTATGTGTTAATTAAACACCACTTTTCATTTTTTTCAGATTTTAACAGGAGACTATAATAATTTGACTAAAAGTTCCTTGCTCTTATCATAATAGAATAATAATAAAAATAATAAACCAAAAATAATAATTGTACTCTGTTAAAACTCTCATTATTTTTCACGAAAGAACAAAAGGATCACTGACCTCTGCCTTGTAGGTGGGAAAACATAAGACAATATTAATATTATTTATAGGAACCATTGCACTCAAAGATACCAGAAGGGAGAAACCCAGAAAAATAATGTAATAGTAATAGTTGATTTTATTAGATGCTAATCATATACTACTTTAATACTAATTACTTTCTGTGTATAAACCTACTAATATCTCATGACAACCTTACAAAGTAGTTGTATCATTTTATAATTGAGGAAAATTAGATATAGAATTCAGTCTTCAGATATAGATTCAGGCTTCCTACCAATTCACACTTGGGATATTTAAATTTTAAAGGATGCAAAGGAAGGATGCAAAGTATAAAGGCAGTTTCTGCTGTAATCACATTTCAGCGTTGGGTTGGCTGAGAAGGTGAAATTTAGGAGTTGTTTAATTTCATTCATTCCATTAATATTTTTTGAGAATTACTATGTGCTAAATATATGAATGGCTCCAAAACTACAAAGTTAAACAATACTGAATTTCCTCCTTGAAGATATATAATAGTTAATAATTATAATTATAATTAATGCTCAATTAGTATATAATAAAATAGTACATTGTAAAGATACAACATTATGGAAACAACTGATAGATAATTTGTGCTAAATATTGGTTTCTAAAACTTTGCATAGATATCTGAGGAGCCAGTGCTCCAATCTGCCTTATGAGGATAAGCACAGAAGTAGAGAGATAAATTGGGAAAGATTTATGTTCAAGCTTATGACTAAAAATTAAGTAAGAGTTTCCAGGCATAAAGAGAAAGCATGGAGTAAATGTATAAAAAGAGCATGGTGTGTTAGGACACGGACAGGTGAGTCTCAGGGCTGAGAAGCAATCCTGACGAATGCACAGTCTGAAATGTGTTATGGGGTAAATGGCAGCTGGTGTGATTGGCATGGTAATTTGTGTTTAGATTGAGAAAGATCTTACATAGCATGATTACATGAACGTATCACATAGAGTACTTTAGCAAGATAACTCTGTAGGCAGTTGGACAGTATAACAGGAATGGTTAGAATTTATAGTCAGGGAGACCAGTTCTGTTGTTTTAAAATCAGCAGCAAGAAATAAGTGAAGTCGTGGCAGTGCAAAAGGAAGGAGAAATTCCAGGGGCTAAACAGTAATAGAACTCTGATGGCTAGAAATTAGTTGGAGAAAGCAATAAGAAAGAGTGATAAGTTAAAGGCAATACTACTGTTACCTCATAAATATCGAGAGCTTACAAGGTGCAGGGACTAAAACATTTTACAGGTTTTAACTTATTTAGAAAGGCCTTGAGTTTTGAACTTGGATAACTGAATGATGATTCCCATTTCACAGGTAGAGAATAAAGGAGAGGGGGGAATACTGAGGGCAGTGGGAGATAATGTGTTCGCTTTGTTTGAGAAGCCTACATACCCTTTGGGTGGTGATGCCTACCGTGCTGTTGGTAACATGGATCCCATGTTGAAGAGAGATATCAGGCTAGATTTATAAATTTATATAGCTCTTCTTGTCCATGGATTAATGGTGCTTTGTAGAACAAGAAGAAGGGAGATTAAAGGGTGGAATTCTTGGAACATAAATACTCAAGGAAAAGGAGAGAAGACAAAAAATACAAATGAGCAAAGTAAAGTAGAAGGGAAATCAGGAGGAAAAAAGGTAAGAAAGGAGAGCATTTCAATAATGAGATTGTAGTACAATGTCAAGTTTTGCATTCAATCTAAGCAGGACATGAACTGAATGTAAAAATTTGGGAATTCGGAAGTGGGTGGTAAATTTTAGGAGTACATTTTAGTTGCATTAAATGTGATGAAGTGAATGAGAAGTTGAGACAGAGGCCAAGTAGACTATTTCTTTGAGGATTTTGACATAGCAGAAGGAGTTGGAGCTGGAGGGTAAGGATCACGGTATTATTAAAGTTTGGGGGAAAAAATGAAAAACTTTAACATGTAAACAGAGCAAAGGGAGCCAGTGAAGATGGAGAAGCCAAAGGTAAAAGTAATGATAGAAGGTAAGTGGGGTGCAGAGAGTAAGCACTGATGGAGTGCAGTCCTGGGGGAGGCCACAAAGTGAGAGTATATTTGAATGTAACAAATACACTATCACAGTGTTTATGGCCTCAGTGTTTGGAGTCAAGCAGCCCAGTTGTAATCCTGACTCCCTCACTTATCAATTGTGTGAACACAGAGTTACTAAATGTGTATGTATCTCAGTTTCATCTCTGCCAAATGGGAAACTCTTAGTACCTCCTCCCCATCCCTGCTAGTGTTACTAGGAGGATCAAATGAGATGAGGCTTCTGAGAACAGAATACGCTACTATTGGGCAAGTGTCCTCTAAGAATTAACTGTTACATCCAAAAGAGAAGTGCAAGGAGCTATAGCGGAAGGGAGAAGAATCACTAGTCCTTATGATAAAGCAAGAAGGGAAAAGGGGACAAAAAAATGAAAAGGCTATCCAACAATGAACTTATATTCTACACATACATGGAATATTCTTCTAAAAGGCTAGCAATGAACACATATTCTACACATGTATGGAATATTCTTTTATTCTGTTTTTATTTTTTATAAAGTAAACATTCCATATCTCTAAGGAATGTTGACACTCACTTTGTTGCTAAGGGAGATAAATATCTATCTTCTTATTCTGAGTCACACTAATCACAACTATTTAATTATAGAGTTTTTCAGTCTTTGTCTATATAATGGTTGAAGGTACAGACATAAAGAACCATGATCAACTCTTTATATTAACTACCTACAAATGTAGGATACTAAAATTGCAGGATTTTACTTCATTTCCCTCTCTGCAAAGTGCAGTGATACTCTGGGAATAATTTCTCTGCTTTGCATGGTCTCTGCTCTGCTGTATGGATACTCCTGGCATTTTAATAGGAAAAAAGGCAATTTCCAGAGTGAATAAGACTTAAAAAGGATGCTGCCATAGTTAAGAAAAATGGATTCTAGGATATTTCTGTCTATTGTTAGCAAATACTGCCTATTTGTTTCATTTTTAACCACTTTATTCTCACTCTCATGAAGCCTACATTGAAATCAGAATAATTTGTTCTCCTATTTTGACTCTTCTTATAGAGAGAGTTTTATAAGAAAATTATATATGATAGACTCAAGCTTTGCATTCTTCCATTATACTAAGCATTTATAAAGGAATAATTCAGCAATGATACACACTATTGTGGTTGTATATTATGTAGGTAATGGGTAGACTGTGTTTCAAAGTGATTTTTACAACTATTATCTTATGTAGTCCATGCAAGAGTAAAATGCATTATGGCTATATTTCAGGTGAGAAACCCGACATGGTGAAAGCAAAAAAATTTTCCCTAAGTCAGTTAGCAAGGTTAGAAATGCTAAACTGTTAAAAGTTGCATTGTTCATGTTGTAAAAAGCTATTCTTAGGCTATTTTTGAGAGCTTTTGTAAAGATTTACTCTTCCATGAAATCACCGGAGAAAAGGATAAACAGAAAAAATTCTCACCTTTTCTATTTGTTTTTGTCACCAGTACTCTAACATCTATAAAACTGCATATATTTAATGTTAAATCTGCATGCAGAAGAATGACTTCAATTTAGAGAAAGCAATGATTCAATGACCTAGGAAGTTTCCTGTGTTTATTTTCTTAACGGTGAACAGAGGTGAAAAAAAAATAACTAATTGGACTGCCAAGGCATCCTGATTGGCAAACACAAACCAAGCCAACTCTTGTCATCTTCTCTGAGAAGCTGGTGAGGCAGCCTGTAGGGCGCATTAGCTTTCAACAAAGGTAAAGCATTTAGTGCCATGATGGTACACAGAGGTTTCCCAGAATTTGAATCTCTTCAAGTTACTACAGGCTGTTTTCCTCTGTCTCCAAATATACATTGAACTGACAGGAGACATCATTCTCCCTAACTGAGTCTTCTAAGATCTTGGGAAATATTCTTCTGGAGGAAAAGAAGTTATATGAGACATTTGGGGAGGTTTGAGTATATAAGAAACCTGTTGTATGGTGTTTAGACTATGTTTAGTGTATGGTGTTTATTGAGAAATGTCTGAAGGAGAAACATAGCAATTTATGCTAAAAGAACCTCCAGCCAGGGCCACCATGTCAAAGGATTTCTAATGACAATGGAATCTCAAGAATTGTGAGGCTATATTCTGAAATGATATCCTAATTAAATATTAAAAATTAATTCCTTACATTATATATTGACTCTTATACTTAGGAAATTATATTTTCTAATTACATATTACCTGGGAGGTAATATGTAATCTAAGGTCAATTTGCAATCTCAAAATTCAGATATCCACTTTAGGAGAGGATTGAATAACAGGGACCATACTTACCATCATGCCTGAAACAACTAAAAACAGAAACCAAAACCAAAATGAAAACAGGAAAGCAGACAAAAAATATGAAAAAATGGTTGTCAAGACACTGAATGTCAGGCAGTGAAGAGTAGTGATTCCAAGACAGCAAGTAAACTAAGTAAGCGCAAGGACTACCTGAGCTTATCTGCTAGAGATACTCCAAGACATAGTGCAGAGAGGACAAATTAGGCAGAACCCTGAGGTCTCTATGGGCTGAAAAATAGTTGGTAGAAGTCAAGGAAGGCCAATGCTTCATGAACTTGTGAGAGTACCAGAAGGGTGAGACCTGTGTAAACAGAGCATATCCCGTAGAGGGTCCCTTAAGTTTTTAGCTAAAGAAACTACCTGAGTCAGGGAAAGAACCACTCCTCATGGCATACAGAGCGTTGGGTGGACTACTTAGAGGAGTTTCCTCAATAGTGGGGAAACTGAATATTGCTCTGACCTGCTAAACAAAGCTTAAAAGCAAAATGCAAAGGAATCAAATGACTTCCAAATAACTTTACCTGAATATCAGGACAAAGTTCAATCACATTTAAATGTATGCAACAATATCTAGACAGTCAAAAAGATAAAAATCACAATCTCTAACATTTGATGAAAAAAATCAGATATTCAAAGAAACAGTGAAACATGACTCATCACGGGGAGAAAAATCTATTGAAATCTTCCCAGAAATACCACCAGGATAGAATAGTATACAAAGGTACTAAAACAATGTTTTCATATTAAAAAAAAACAGGTTGACAACAGATTGGCATTATAGAAAAATAGATTGATAAACATAAAGACAAATAGAGACTGCAAAATGAAATGGAGAGATAAGAAGCTTAGAGAAAAATCCAATAAAGCATCAGTGAACTGTGGGACAACTTCCTTTAGCTCAATATACTAAATATACTGTAATTTGAGTGGTAACAGAAGAATATATTTGAAGAAATCAATGGCCATTTTCTTAAATTCGATGAAAACTATAAACTCCCAGATCCAAGAGATACAAAGTACTTAAACCACAAGAAATATAAAGGAGACTATACTGAGTTATGTTACAGTCAAATGGCTTATAAACATTGATAAATATTTCCACAAACAGAAAGGAAGACATTTTATGCACATGGATTGGAAAAACAAATATTGTTAAAATGCCCATACTACCCAAAGCAATCTACATATTTAATTCAGTCCCTATCAATATACCAAGTTCTAGTTCACAGAACTAGAACAAACAATCCTAAAATTTGTATGGAACCACAAAAGACACTGAATAAACAAAGCAGTCTTAAAAGCAGAATAAAACTGGAAGTGTCACATTCATAATCTTAGATTTAAGATATACTACAAAGCTGTAGTAAACAAAACAGTAGGACACTGGCACAAAAAAATAGACACATATATCCATAGAACAAAATAGAGAGTTCAGAAATAAACCCATGACTACATGGTCAATTAACTTTTGACAAAGGAGGCAAAAGAATGAATGACAATGAGGAAAAGACAGCTCTTTCCTCAAATGGTGCTGGGAATAGACAGCTACATGCAAATGAATGAAACTGGACCACTTTCTTACACCATATACAAAAATAAAATCAAAATGAATTCAGGACCTACATGTGAAACCTGAAAACATAAAAATCCTAGAAGAGAGCACAAGCAGTAATTTCTCTGACATCAGCCATGGCAAAATTTTTCTAGCTATGTCTCCTGAGGGAAAGAAGTCAAAAGCCAAAACAAACGCTTGGAACTACATCAAAATAAAAACCTGCAGAACAAAGGAAATAATCATCAAAACTAAAAGACAAGCTACAGAATGGGAGAAGATATTTGCAGATGATATATATGATAAAAGTTTAGTATCCAATATTTATAAAGAATTTATACAACTCTATACCATAAAAGCAAATAATCCACTTAAAAAATGGGCAGAAGACATGAACAGACATTTCTCCAAAGAAGGCATACAGATGTCCAACAGACACATGAAAAGATGCTCAGCATCACTCATTGTCAGGGAAATGCAAATCAAAACCACAATGAACTATCACTTCTTGCCTATTACAATGGCTAAAATCAAAACTCAAGAAATAATAAGTGTTGTGAGAATGTGGAAGAAACCCTTATACACTGTTGGTAGGAATGCATACTGATGTAGCCATTGTGGAAAACAGTTTGGAAGGTCCTCAAAAAATAAAAAATAGAATTACCTTAAGATCCAGTAATTCCCAAATTTACCTAAAAGAATACAAAAACACTAATTTAAGATGACATATGCACCCCTATGTTTATTCCAGCATTATTTATAATATTTATAGAAGTAGCCCAAGAGTCCAATGATAGATGAATGGATAAAGAAGTGGTATGCATATGTATGTAAGTATGTACACACACACACACACACACACACATAATGGTATATTACCCATAAAAAATGAAATCATCCCATTTGCAGCAACATGATAGATCTAGAAAGTGTAAAGCTAAGCAAAATAAGTCAGTGAGGGAAAGACAAATACCACATGATTTTACTCGTACGTGGCACATCAGAAACAAAACGAACAAAGAGAAAAGGGGACAAGCCATAAAACAGAGTCTTAACTATAGGGAACAAATGGATGGTTACCAGAGGGGAGGTGGGTGGGCCGATGATAAAATAGGTGATGGGGATTAAAAAATACACTTATAATGATGAGTACTGAGTAATGTAGAGAATTGCTGGGTCACTATATTATACATTTGAAACTAATGTAATACTGTGGATTAACTATTCTGTAATTAAAACAAAAACATTGATAAATATAAAGTCTTAAAACCAACCAGAATAAAACAATACAATACCTAGAGAGGAATAATAATAAGAATGACAGCCAATTCTCTCAGCAGGAACAATAAGTCAGAAGGCAATTTAGTAAAATTTTTAAAGCACTGGGGGTAGGAGGGGGGAGCCCTGTCAACCTAGAGTTCTAGATTGAGTCAAAATGTTTTTAAAAATTTAGAGTAAAATAAAAAGAATTTTTAGCACATATCAAAGCTGAATTTAATAACCAGCAGACTTGTACTACAAGGAATATTAAAGGAAGCCCTTCAGGCAAAAGGTAAATGATATGGAAACCTAGATCTGCACAAAAGAATGAAAAACACCAAAAAAAAAAAAAAACACGGTAACTATATAAGCAAATAAAAAGACATTTCTCTTACTATTTAATTCTCTTTAAAAGGCGGCTGAGTATTTCAACTACAGTAATAAAAGCATACTGAAGAATTTAAAATACTGTTGAAATAAAATGTATGATGACAGCACAATAGTTGGGATGATAGAAATGGAAGTTACCTTAGAAAGATTCATATACTATATGTAAGTAGGTATTATAACTGAATTAAAGATATAGAACAGTATAAACCTTAAAATAATCACAAAAATAACAAGAAACCAGAGATATAGCATATCAGCCACAAAAAAAAGAGATAAAATTGAAATCATTATAAAATTAATACAAATAGGGAAGGAGGAAATAGTATAAAAGAAAATATAGGATAAGTAGAAATCAAGTAGCAAGCATATTAATATTCACATTTAATACATGTAAAAATGCCAGCTGAATTTAAGAGATTGTCATCAGGTTAAGACCAAAACTCTACTATATATTGTCCACAAGAAACTCCCTTGAAATATAAATATGCAATTTGGTTAAAAGTAAGATAATGAAACAAGAAGTATCATGCTAACACTAAACCAAAAAGATAAAGTGAGTCAAGTTTTCAAAAGAACATAACATTCTTGGAATTTTATATGCCTAATAATGAAGCAAAATATATGAAGCAAAAATGCTAGAATTATAACATAAAGTGATACATTCTCAGTTATATTTGGAAATTTCAAGATTTGTCTCTCAATAAATGGCAAAACAAAGAAAACCAATAGGATATAAGAGATGTGAGTAACACTATCAATTAACTTGTTCTAAGTGGCATTTATAGAACACTGTACAAAATAAAAAAGAACAGTCTTTTCAAGTTCACACCAAACATTTATCCAATACACTAGATTCTGAGCTGCAAAACAGGTCTCAAGAAATCTAATATGTTTAAAACCATACAATGCATGTTCTGTAAACATAATAGGATTAAAACAGATTATATGCAAAAATCCCCAAATATTTGCAAAATAAAATATCTCTAAATAAGATATTAATCAAACAAAAACCAAAGGGAAATATGATAGGATTTTGAAATGACTGGAAATGAAAATACAACATATCAATGAATTCAGGCCCATATTTGTCCCTTGAGGCAGTATCTTAATAATGCACATTGTAATGACCATCACTGTTGCCTCTTCTCCATTCATTTCCTTTCTCTCCATCAGTTTTTCAGGTATTCTCTCTCCTGTCTAGCTACTATTGCTTATAATAGTAGAAGGCATGTGGAACATTGAGGGATTAAGAAAAATAAAAGGATTTAGCCATGCCACGTTTGTTGCTATGAACTCACTAAACATACATTAATGGATTTTTCATCGACTAAATGATGGATATTTGAGCTTCTGTTGCAAAAGCATCTCAACGCAATTTGCAGAAATAATGTGCATTTCATTTTCAAATCTTATTACAGTATTTGAGCCCTTTAGACTTATTTTAATTATGCAGAATGATTTGTATTGGTGATCATGTTCTACAGATAACAGCATATATCAATTTAACCTTTTAATTTTCCATTTGTTCACTTACCTATGTGATAAAGAATGATAATGTTTTGTAATTGACACCTGGGCATTGTCACATCTGCTTTTCTTCTCAGCAGTGAAAAATGCATCATTTGTGTTTAAACTATATTCTCTAAGAAATTTCCCTCTGACTTACATGGTTAACTTATTTAGTGAGGCAGAAAAAAGATCCCATGCATTGTGCTTAGTTACAAACAATATGTGACTGGATAAATAGCAATTGCACATCAGTCTGCCTGACTTATTGCTGTTATCTACCAGCAGGAATAAATTAAAACTTGATTCCGTTGTTACATTCGTATGTACACATTTTCACAGTGTGTCACCCTCTATTATAAGCTTGGTGCCTAGTTTGCTGCATTACCTTTACTTCACTGACCAGAGAATTTTTTAAATAGATTTATAGAAATCATAAAGTTATATACTTGTAGAAATCAACTATGAATGGGAAAATGATGAAGAAAAGTACAAAAATATTCAACTACATTTTATTTTAACAAAATGAAGAAAATGACAAACTATAGGTATATCAACTGGAAAGTTTTGGAAGATCTACCATCCACTATCAGAGTACTTATCACACTATATTTTAAGTATCTATTTTATTTTCTTCAAAATAAAATTGCTGGAGGACCAGAAATGATCTGGCTGGGCTTTATACCCTTAGCACATAGCCCAGTTCCATATATAGAGTAAGGGTTAAGCAAATATTTGTTGGATTAATGAATGAACTAGTCATATATATTGATAATATAATACTGCTGTAAAATATAATAAATCAAGTATATAACTTTGGGGAGATTGTTATTAAAAGTTGCTTTAAGATTATATATTAAGTCCTACATATATGAGGAAATGTTGGTGAATATCTGCATGACTATAAAATGTTTATTTCTCCTAAGTAGTTTGTGGCAACTTGGAAGATTATATATGCTTTGAAATTTATTTGTGAGTTACTCATGTTACATAAATGATATTGTTCTAACATTCTCCATATCTTCATGTTAAATATTTAATTTGCAAATTAAGAATTTCACATAATTTACTTCATAATGACATTCAGGAAAGTCTTCACAGAAGTCAAAATGTCAAAATCTAAAATTAGTTATTTAGATGTTGATGGTTAGTATTGAAAATGAGGAAAGGTAGATCATGAGTATAAATAGAAAAAATTTAGTTATTGATAAGACAGAGGATGTTAATCTGGCTATACAGAAAAGTTAGAGCAGGACAAACCAATGGAACTCCAAGTTTATTTGACAGGCTCTTCTTATTTTCTTATTCCCCAGAAGTCAAAGATGTCACAAAATCAGGGGCTGAAATTGGTATTCATTTTCTCAGCTCTGAAACAATGGCTATTAGAGAAAATGAACATGCATGAATTATCTCCTTCTTGTCTAATGGCCATGATTTGATTGGTGGTGAAATTACTCATAAACCTGATGAATAAGTTTAAAAAAATTTGAGATATTCTCAGGTGTGAGAGTTTTAGAATTTTCTTTTTTCTGAATGCTTTTAGGAACATTTAACGTATGGGTGGGGCATTAAATTATTTTGCCTCAACATTAAAATAGTTTAAATATCCACCAAAGATACCATTTTATAGAGCTATTATGTCTTTAAGAACTGTTATAGTAGTATATTTTATAACCATAGTAGGAACAAACAAAAATGAAAAGCTACTTATAGAGCAAGTGATAAACACACATCAAATGGGTTTTATGAGCAACAGAGTCGGTTATAACCACCTGAGGCTATTTACTGTAATGACAAAAAACTATTATAAAAGATGCAAATTTATTCTTAACTACAGGTATTGAAAAAATCTTCTGAAAGAATTAACAAGGTTTGTTTCCTTTTCCACATTACATAACACAGTTATTTTGGAAGATTTTTTTTTCTGGCATTGTTAACTTCATAAAAGGAAAAGTCATGATGCAAACAATTCTCAATTCTAGGACTTATGTCTCCTAATTTCTCTTTATGTTCTAAGCAGTCCTGGATGTATAACAAACACTAAATTTGAAGCTTGATGAGTCAGATTTTTAAATCATATGTTCTTATTTTTCTGCAAATTATTTTAGGCCATTTATTTTTTTAAGTATATAAATATAATTAATTTCTAAAAAGAAGAAAGAAACTAATTAAAGAGGGGCTGCTCAACACTAGGTTCTTGTCTAGCCAAGATGGAGAATTTAGAAAGCATAAATGGGCAAACCATAAAATATACTAGCTTAAGTATATAGGAGCTGGAAATTTGACTAATTAGGAATGATCAAGAGGAAAAAGGAAACTGATCAATTAAAAAAGGTGTTATTCAGAATAACAACAGGAAAAAGATGAACACACATCTAGCATTACCACAGGAACAAGTGGATTGATTAGTAGGATGGATAATAAAAGCTTTTAAAGCAGTTACTGTCTTATGCACTCCTTTGCCAGCACTGAAACTAAGCCAGGAGAACCATATTCCCACAGTTCTTGCAGTTCATGTAAGTATAGGATGGAGGAAAAACAATAAGCCTTATCACTCCACCCCCATTTAATTTTTAAAATTATTGAGGTATAATATATAAAACTTGAGTATACCTAGTTTAAAGGTGCACTATGTCTCCCTCTGTCTCTGCCCCTCCCCTGCTCACACTCTGTCTCTCTCAAAAATAAACATTAAAAAATTTTTAAATAGGTGCAATTTGATGAGTTTTGGTAAATATATACATTTATGTAACTTCTACCACAAGTCAAGATAATTTCCATCACCCCCAAGATTTTTCTCATTCCTCTTACCAACCAATAGTTCTACCTCTAGCAAGTTTTACCATCTTTAACTTTATTTGTATAGGTTACTAGATTTTCTAATCAAAATAAAATATTCTTTTGAAATTGGAAAATATAACATAATTGAATTTTTTAGATGTTAATGTTTCCTCTAACATTCTACACTTATAAGACATTTGAGATCTATAACTTGATCCTATCACAATTGTGTATATGCAGTTTGATATTATTGTTTTTTGGCAAATGAGAATATCAACGCTCAACATTTACCAAATTTGCTCAAACTTACACTGTTAATTAATCATCATTCTGCACCTAGAGTTCACTCTGCATGAATCCTGGGTTACCAAACAAATACAGCCTGTTTTCTAGCTCTGAGCCAAGCACAGCATCATCAACAGAGAAGAACAAAAACCAATTGTCTTTATTTAAAGATTTCACAGTATCAGACTATATCATGCTTTCTAAAACACACTTCTTCTCCCAATTTTGGGCGTCAAATTTTCTGCTTTTACAGTAGCCCTTCAGGGTTCTTCTTACCCATGGAAATGGTGTTGAATACTGGGAGAAAGGAGAGGAGCAGCATTTATTGCTAGACTCTTCTCCCCTTGGGGAACCCTTACATATATCAAACAGAAAGGAACTGCAGGTTAAGTATAGCTGGTAGGTGTCTCACAAAATTGCAAAGCAGGGAAGGTAAACTTATCTTTGTCATCTTTCCCCACTTCTGTATGCTGGGGGCACCAGGGCAATCTCAAAGTAGAAAGGCATTCTTTATGTTTTTAATGCCTCGTTTTCTTAATGTCTATTTGTCTATAGCAAAGTGGGATATCTGTTGTTTGGTAGTTTTTAGCTTATTTATTGTTAAGACTCTTATTAGGTGCTGAATACTGTGTCAGACAAAGGGAATGCAATAAACAAAATAAAGTTTGTCTTTAGTTTTGCTATCCCCTCACCAAAAGCAGTTGATAGGAGAGAGAGCTAAGTAATTAGACATAGCATCCTTTGGGGTGGGAGAAAACTATACACAGGGTGGTATAGAAGTAGCCTTGGAGTTCACAGGCCAGGGGGTTTCTTGAAGGTGGCACCTATGTTGAGTGTTAAAGTAATATAGCGCCTGGGTGGCTCAGTCAGTTAAGTGTCTGACTCTTAAACTTTGCTCAAGTCATGATTTCGTGATTCCTGAGATCGAGCACATACACCCCCTCCCCCGTGTCAGCTGTGTGCTGACAGCACAGAGCCTGCTTGGGATTCTCTTTCTCCCTCTCTCTCTTCCTCTCCCTCTTTCTCAAAATCTATACATAAACATTAAAAGCAATGCCACACAAGGGCATCTCAAGATGGAGGAGTATAGAAAGCAGGGTTGGCATGAACAAAGGTGTCAAGATAAGTATGGACAAGTGGTAAGCAAAGAAACAGCAAACTTCATGTGGCAGCAGGGCCAAGTGTAGGAAAAATGGTGGCTGGGGCCACATCTTCAGGGGTGTTGCAGGAACTTGTTTTTATTAAACAGGCAAAAGGAAACTCCAGTTGGACTTTAACCAGAGAAATGAGTGAGGAGATTTGGCTAAAGAAATCTCATTCTAGCTGTAAAATGAGGACTAGAATGGAGAAGAGAATAATTCAAAAGAACTCAGAGGGACTCTTGGAAGCAATATGGGAGTGAGATAATGAATGGCTCAAGAAGTGGCAGTGGCTATGTTGTTGAAGCTTGCCTCTCTCTCACTTCCCAAAATGACACATCTGTTTGCTCAAGTTTGTTCTCCCCACTCATTCACTAACACATTCATTCACTTATTCAACTAATATTTATTTTGTTCCTTTTAAAATGTTGAGGGTACAGCAGTCAGCAAAATAAAGTCTGCTCTCTGTCTATTTCAACTTCCCCACACTTAATGAAATGTTTACTTCATTACTTAGTTATTGAGGTCAACTTCCTTTTTTTAAAGCACCCAACGGAAATGCATGAATTTCAAGCACTAAAACAAAGAGGTTTTTTCCGGATCAAAAAAGTCGCTTCAATTTCTTGAAATTATATCACACAGGTTACTGCTTTCCTCCTTGTAACATTCCATGTACTATTACAGTTTCAATAGTTATTTACAATCTATTTTCTGTAAAGCTCTATCTTAAATATTTTATATGAATTATCTCATTTAATTTGTATAATAACATAATAAATTCAGGATTGTGATAGCCAGAACAAAGACCCCTGAAAATGTGTCTGCATCCTAATCCTCAGAACCTATGAATATGTGACATTACCTGACAAAAGGGTCTTTGTTGTTCTAAATAAGTTAAAAACCTTGACATAGGGAGATGAGGTCCAGTGTCATCACATGAACCCTGAAAAGTAGAAAATTTTGCTTGCTTGTAGTCAGTGAAAAAGATATGACAACAGAAGAAAGGTCTGAGAAATGGCAGCTTGGTTAGGATTCCTGTTTCTGGTTCCAAGATACCGGGTGCTATGGATTAGGACCAGAAACAGGTCTCTAGGAACTTTCTGACCTAGCAGCTGGCAAGGATAAAGAGAATTTAGTTCCATATCTGATGGAACTGAATCCAAGAACCCAAATGAAAAGGAAATGGACTCTGTCCTAGAGTCTCCAGAAGGAGATGCAGTTTTGTCTGCATGTTGATTTTGGTCTGGTGAGACCTGTACCAGACTTCTGACCTACAAAATATACTGTGTTGCTCAAGTCACTAGATTTGTAGTAATAGTTTTACAGCAGTAACAGGAAAGTCATAAGGATTATGATGTGTAGGTTTATTTTCTATAGATGAGAAAACTGTAGCCTAGTAATTTAAGTTTTGTTCCCATTTGATGCAGTTAAGTGACTGAGCTAGGATTTGAATCTAGCATACTCCAGCTTTGTTTAATGCCCATGCCATTTCTCCTATCATAGACCCTGGTTGAGTTTAAGCATTAGATTACTTCTATTAAATAACTACCATCTTAGAAAGTGTGTTTTGAAGAAATTAGTTTGTAGACCTTCTGTCCTTTGAAAAAATTGACCCTGATATGTTTGAGGGAGATGGGACAATTTTGAACTCAAAGATAATTTCCAGGTTCTAGATGTGGGAACTAAAAAAGAAACTTCAGTGCCTGGAAAAAAAAAAAAGCTGTAGGAAGACTGGTTTATTAAAAGTTTTACTGAAAAAATATTTCTCTTTGTACACGAGAGAAAATTGAAGCTTAAGTTTTAAGCAACTTGTTCCTGATTGTTGAACAATATGGCAGAGCTGGGTTTAGAATTCAAGTTCACTGTAAAGCAGAGAAGTTCTCTCTTAAGAACAGATGAGAAGATGGAAGATGTATAGGAGATTTGTGTGTTGGGTTCGGAGCTCGTGAGATGTGGGGAATATGTGGAATTCTGTTGGTCTCTGGGTGTGCCCACATATGTCTACACTCACACTTAATCCAGGGTAACTAAAAAGTGTTTTGCCCCCAAAGTATAAAATGAATACCTGTTTTATAAAGAATTGTTGAAATATGAATAATTATAAAATAAAAGTAAAAAGAATGACTATGAGTCATAGCCTATTGAGTTTTGTGTTTGTGCCTTTAAATAACTTTTCATCCCTTAGTTCTGGTGTCTAGAAAGGTGACCCTTAGAATCTCTGGTCCACTGGCTTCTGATTGGTATCAGCCAATGGGTAGAGTGGGCAGGAGGTGAGAGGTGGGAGGAGGCAGAGATCAGCAGGGCTGGGTCCCTCTATCTGCTGGGGGTCCTCCCTATGCAGCTTCCCTCTCTGAGTTCTCCACTCTACTCTTGCTTCACCAGGCCTAGATGTAATAATTCCTTGCTATTCCTAGTCCCAGGGTGCCTCACTATCCCTTGTTGGTACTTCAGGGTTTTTTTTGTTTGCTTTGTTTTTACTTTCAGCTAAAGGGATGTTGCCCAATATAGCAGGAGATCCCATTAAATCCAGAAATTTATTCTTTTTTTAAAAAAAGTATATTTTTTAAATAAAAGCACAAGCAGGGGAGGAGCAGAGAGAGAGATGGGGACAGAGGATCAGGCTCTGGGATGAAAGCAGCAAGCCCCTGTGGGACTTGAACTCATGAACTGTGAGATCATGACCTGAAGCAAAGTCAGACACTTACTTAACCTATGGAGCCACTCAGGTGCTCCATCAGAAATTTATATATTCCTGAAGAAAGTGTCTGAGTCAATATATCAAGGTGTACTGTGAAGAGTTAGAAAATTGAGTTGTTAGTATTCAGACAAATAAACCATCAGAAATGCAAATGGAGTTATTTTGAAAGCCCTAAGTTCTTTAATATATCTATTTCTTTTTGGATCTAACAGCATGTATATGAAAGAGAAGTACTCATTAGAGAATAACCTGAAAATACCATGAATCTATCCAATGGAACACAATGAAATATACTGTAGCATATGTCCTAGCATCTAGTCCATTGTTCATGGAACATGCTGTACTCTTTTCAAGAAAACGGGAAACTATGTTTTTTGCTGACCATTAGTTCAGGATTGTCTTATAATACACCATTAAAGATGCTGGCAAGCAATGTTCTTAATGTTCTATCCAGTTAGATTTTGACAATGGAAGGAGAAGGCCTTTATTTAGCAGAGGCTTGACGATAGACTAGAGAACTTTTTTCCTTGGTCAAGGCAACTGACTACTTAGTTTTCTCGTCTGTTAGTTATAATTGCATGTGTTCTTATTCTGTCTTATAAATTTCTTGCAAAGCTCAGAAGAAAAAAAGTACATGACACTACCTCGAGGCTAGGTATTCTTAAGGTAAGACACCAATGGAAGACAACAGTTTTCAGTTTGGATTATGAATCTGTGTACTGCCTTATATGAACACCATAAATAAGGCTATATCTCTAGAGGGCCAGACTGGAGTCATATGAGTCATGTGAGTACACAGAGAATTGCACAGGTTGTGGTAGAGTTTGGTTGTGAGGCTCAAGTGCACTCCATGAAAACATGTGAGGCATGGAGATTTCAGACTGAGACCTATTTGTAGTTTCTATTTATGAAAAACTTTTTTTAATGTTTTACTTATTTTTGAGAGAGAGAGCAAGAAAGCGTGAGCAGGGGAGGGGCAGAGAGAGGGAGACAGAGAACTGGAAGCAGGCTCTAGATCTGTGCTTTCAGCACAGAGCCCAATGCGGGGCTCAAACTCCTAAACCATGAGATCATGACATGAGCTGAAGTTGGAGGCTTAACCAACTGAACGACCCAAGTGCCCCCTATCTGTAGTTTTCAAGGTAGTTGTTGTCAACCATACAAGTCATAAATAGAAAGTCTCTAATTAAGGTCTTGATGAACACATGCATGTTGTTCCTTTCCAAAGCCAGGAGTTGACCAAATTGCCAAATTTAGTCAGCTCACTGTAAATATAGAAACAGTTTCAGTCTGATTGTGCCAACTACTAGAAATTAATAAAGCTATTTCAGGTCCCTCTCCCTGTGTAGTTTTGTTGGTTCGGATCAGTGTTATTGTTCTTTTCTGTAAACTCACATAAATTAGTTGTTCTGAACCCACTCAAAACTGCAAATTTTTTTGTCAGTGATTATTGCTCTTATTACAAAGAAGGAAGCCATGATGTGACAACGAACCCCCACATTTAAAATCATTCAACAGGATGACACCAATTTGAATATTCTTTGCTCTTAAGAATTGTAGAAGCAGACAAGAATTGTACACGATTTTCCCTTTTCTATCCAGATATTCTCCCTCATGGAAATAGAAGCCCCTTCCTTCTATCCCACCATTCCTATTTCCAGAAATTATGATTCATTTAGCCAAGGCTGTTTTCATATTGACTTCTTTTGTTTGCCACTAATTCTTGCTTATTTTGCAAAAAAGAAAGAAAACCAATATAACATAATGTATGTTATAGTTATAATCTTGCAATTTTTCAAAGGTTAAGTTTCTCAGAAATGTGTACCATCTATGACCTTCATCCATGAGGACTGACATCTTTTTGTGCCATTTAAATTTCTTATAAACTAATGATTACATTGACTGGGGGAAGCAAAGGTAGCTTTTTATATGGGAGTAACAAAAATTACTGTCCTAGGTGTCACCTTTTCTAATATAAACTAGTAGTACATACTATACCCAGTGACTCCCCTAGGAAATTTGTTGTGAACTAAGATTTGTTACTACAAACCAAAATACTATTAAGGTAGTATACATCAAGAGAATTTAAGTTTGGAGTAGGATCTGCCCAACTGATAATCAGAACATTTAAACGTATGTGTTCAAAACCACAGAGCTGTGGGCTTAATGTATCAATATTGCTTAAAATATAAAATATAAAATATAAAATATAAAGTAAAAAAATGCCTGGTGTCTTTTAAATTAAAGAAATTAAAAAACTGCCTTCAACCTCTATTTTATGTAATCTATTTCTGGTAACTAAGTCAGAAAAGAAAAAAAAAAACATTGAAAAATAGTGAATGTCTGAGTTAATATTTGCATATGTTTTGCCCCTTAATCATCTTTTTAAATGGATGTACTCCCCACCTTTTTGGACAATTTATAATGTCATTATTATATCTATATGCTACAGTCTATGACAAAGAAAGTAGAATGTGATTTACAGGTAGGGACATCAAAGAATATTTCAGAAGTGAGGGGATATGATTTAACTGAAGAGTGACAGATGATTACACCTTGCCTCAAGCCACCTGTGATATTAAAAATAAATTAAATCCCTGGAAGAAAAGCAAAGCCATTCAGTTTCCACACCCGTCCATAAGCCTGATGTTTATTACTTTTGCACTAGCAGCTTAGAGAAATATCCCTACATAGATTGATTCTTTCAAAGCTTGAAAGAGAAGTCCTTTGTGAGGGGGGTCAGAGCAATCTTTCTAAATAGCTGAATCCTAGAATTCCTAATCTTTCTACATCCATATCTTAAGTGTATGGTTTTCTTTATTTATATAAAAGTGAGAGATTTACCTATTTGCTTTTACTGGCCAGACTTGCAAATTTATACATAATTTTATTCTAAAAAGGTATATGAGAAATAGTACCTTATCTAGTACATGAAACAGGAGAGACAATTTATATATGCAGTTTACACTGAAAAGGGATAGAGCTTAATATGATCATTAGACGCAGGATGGAAAAAGAACACTCATGATGTTTTCAAAGTTTGTCTCCTCCTACAATCAGTTTTAGAGAAATGTAGAACATTACACAAAGACCACTGAGGAAAAATAAAGAATATTGACTCCCTTCAAGAGTTTGAGATGGGCTATAGAGGTATGTAAATTAGTCATGTGCATATGTGATTACTTTAGGGAGATTATACAATTCTCTTTCCAATATCTTTATTTTTGTTTAGAATCTCTTTAAGGAGGAGACTAAATTTTAACTATTAGAAAGAAGATATACAATGTACTTCCTTTGGGAAAGGGAAAATAATGGTATTACCAAGTTCAATTCAAACAAAATATACTAGGTCAACTACTTTTCTATGTATGAAAGAAACAGTTACTGAAGACATTGAGTCTCTAGTAGCTCACAGGGTGGAGTCAAATGATCATATTGTTTATCTACTGCTACAATAGTATTGTAGAGCAAACATATCTGCTGGTAAGCTGGTTATCAGTTGGTCCCAGATGGCCATGGCAAAGATAACTGGGACAATAAGGTTCTGTTCCATGTGTCTTTCACCCTCCCTCAGGCTAGTATGGGCAACTTCTTATGCTAATATCAAAAGGTAAGAGCAAATAAACTTCAGTGTGCAAGTGCATTTCAAACCTCTGCTTGTATCATATTTGCCCAAGTCCTATTGGCAAAAGTGAGAGTCAAAGTGAGAAGACACTACAAAGTAACATTTCAAAAGGAAACAGGGAGGGATAATGAATTTGAGCCTAACAGTTTTTCAGTCTAATATGAAAATTGCACGCAGAAATAAATCTAGTGTGGTAAGTACAATATTAGAATTGATAAAATAGAAAATGGATGTAATTCAATTTGTAGAATTGCTGTCATTGGAAGAGTCTTTCTGGAGTAGGTGATCTCAGGAAGTGAGATGGTCATTTGCCAGGGACAAAAGTGGACCCATAAGGATGACATATGATAGTACATCAGTTGCAGATATGGATGGTAAAGATAGCCTAAGTGTTGAGGATCTGAGTTACAGAATATTGGAAGTCACATCCTGGAGAGCATATATACCATTTTGGATAATTCTCAGTAGAGTAGGTTTTAATGGGGGGTTGGGGGGAGTAGGGGTGAAGTAAGATACCCATAGGGCACTGGTTATATGAAAAGGAGGAATGGATGTATAAAGGCTGCTATGAAAGTACCCAATATAAATTCTACTGCTTCACAGTACTTTTGAGACTTCGTCCTGACAATGGTCATTTAGAATTTAAAAAAATTATATATGTATATAGAAAGGGTTTTTCCCTAGGTAATTTTCTCATGTAATTTGTGAGTACTATGCTACCCTACATAGTAATTACATTTACTTCACATATTCTATGCAGAGTTTCAATGCACTTTTTCTAGTGTATTAAAAATTCCCTTTTATATTTCATACATATGTACTAACCACTAGTTTGTGCAAAGCCAAAACAAAAAGTTAAGATTGTAAGTTAACAGTCATAACAACAAAACCTTGAATCTTTAGACAATTGCGTGT
Source organism: Cryptoprocta ferox (assembly GCA_028646485.1). NCBI lineage: Eukaryota > Metazoa > Chordata > Mammalia > Carnivora > Eupleridae > Cryptoprocta > Cryptoprocta ferox. The sequence continues at coordinate 13,340,281 of CM053578.1, forward strand.
TTTTAGCTTGGTTCAATGAAAATAAAATCATTGTCTTAAAATAAAGCCTAAGTTAGTCTCATGAAGAGTACATTTGGTGAAGAGAAGATGAGGGAATAAAGGTACAGCTCAGAAACATGGAGTGATACGTGAGAAGATAAGGATGAGTGATAAGGCTAATCAGGAAGGAAATGATGAGATCGATGATTTAGCTATCACAGAAATATTCAGAGAGTTAATCTGGACTCCACTGTGCTTTGCAATCGCTTCTTAAAATCTTCACATGTGTAGACCCATGTGCATACGTACATGTGCACACAAACACATGCACACAGATAGTCATACAACCTGTCAGTAGATGATTAGAAGATAAATTATTTGCAAGTACCTGCCTGCTATGCAAATTATATGTACAGGATGAAATTTGGCTTTGTGTAAAAAGGAATGGATACTTACATTAAAGCATTAATCACATTGTATAAATACACAATAAGAATTCTTCCAGTGTCTACATTGAGTTTTCAGCCTAAATATAACAGGACAGTACCATTTTCAGTTTGTTGATTCTTTTTAAACTTAAAGGTTTGAAAATATGTGTGTGCATGTTATCAGATTTTGACATGGAAAAACCTTAAGGGTAGATCAGTTATTTATTGTTCATCCATGTAATAATAATAATAACTGAAAAAAGGATTACTTACTCTGACTGTACTAAGTACCAGCGATGCAATGTAGAATAAGTCACAGCCTCACTTCTAGGAACTCTCTGTGGAGTACAGAGAATAGATAGACCTAAATGGTAGACTGCAATTTGACAAGTGAAATATGAAGCATGGGTGCCAGGAACTGTGTGAAGACAGTAGCGAGCGATAATTTCTGCAGTGGTTCGTACTGTTTGTGAAGTTTCACAGAGCGACATCTGATGGAAGAAGTGAAGGACAAACAAGGGAGAAAGAGACACAACGAGGGAGATTTAGTTCAGGCCCAACCACATATATGTTAAAGGGCATGAAATATTCAGAGAACTGCAAATAGCTGGGTGTAGTTGGAATTATGATTGTGAGGAAAAGTAAAATTGTAAAGAAAAAGGAGCCAGGTCCCCTTCTTTCTTGTAGAATTGTTGAGGAGGTAAAACTCTCAAGTTTATGGAATAGAGTATACTTACATGAATGCCACTAACTATCCATAAATAGTCCCCAGGCTAACTCTTTGTAATTACTAATGGTATCATATCCTTTGGATGCCTTCAACTTTAAAATTCTTAATTACTTTTTCTTTTTTAATTTTCCTCACTAAAACAATTTAGTCATCAAATACGGCTCATTCTTCCTTTAAATGTCTCTTGCATCTGCTGTTCATTTTCCAGATGCTTCTCAGTTACCTGGGCGCAGAAATCTCAGTGTTTGAGGGTCTGGGGGGAGGGCAGTCTTAATTATTGTTCTTTGGTTGCAAGCAACAGAGACTGCTTCTGGCTCAATAACCCAAAAGGGGATTTATTAAAAGAAATAAATCAGACTAAGTGTTAAACAATGAGCTGATATAAGGCAGGACCTAGGTTGGAAATGGAAGCCACATCATCAGGAGTGTGAAGTTCTCCATAGGAAGCTGGCATTAATGTATCTCAGGTTCAGAACTTCCCCCTGGGAAGCTCTGAATGAGAAACTAGGATGTCTATCTGTGACCAGGAAGATGGCCAACATTTCATTGACTACAAACAAGAAAAGCCAGTTGAAACTATAAGCAGATGCACAGAAGAATGTATGTCCACTGTGGGCATGCAGAGTAGTTCTGAAAAAGTTCCTCGTCTTTGAAACTTCTTTATTTCCTCCACCATGAATCCTATTTACCCCAGCTTCCAAAATAGCCCTATTTCAGGCATCAGTCAGTTTTTTTGGTCATTGATTTTGGATTCACATCTGTTCTACTCCAACTGGTTTTCATTTCACACACGTGCTAGTGGTCTGTTCCTGAAAACCTCTATAGCCCATTCCTTGTTTCTGCTCCAGGGAGATCCCTGCCCACCCGTGGATTTGCCTGAATATAAGCATGCTCAGGGACTGTTTTTGGTGCTTTTAATGGTAATCATGAAGCCACCATATCATTTCTCCTATCTGCTACCTTTTGATCTATTCTTTCCACGCTTATTTCCAAAAAGCTCTCAGAATGCTTCTTGCCCTCTAGTTGATATGTCCTCTTTATTTTCCTTGTATTTGCATGACTTATTCTATTCCCAGATAATTTGTTTACATTCATCGGGCCTGCAATGCTTCATCCATAACAAAATTTCTCTCTTTCTTCCTTTAACACTTGCTAGTAATTTAACCTACCTCCTGGGGTTGACAGCCATGGGGTCAAAAAAAGCTAACATGGTGTTAGCATTAAGATGGAGGTTCACTGTGCAATGTTGTGGTAGAAGTTTCTAGTCATTACCTATATCTGATTCTCGGAATTTCTATGGCTACTCAAGGAAATTATCCTTCCGTGTTCTTTTTTGCCTTTTCTAAAGTAAAAACCTGTGAATAATTCTGGCAAATGACTTTTCAGGGGAAGTAACTTTTATTGCTTGTAGGTCAATGCCTTCAAGTATTGGTGTGAATATTTCAGAACTCTCCACCTCCGTCTTGGTGATCATGGAGTCTTGACTGCTGAGCCACAACTCAGAAGACAGCTGCCCCTAGACACTTGCCCAGTTGTATGGCAAACTTGGGGATGGAAGTAAAATTTTCTTGCTTTAAGACACTGATATTTTGGGGTTGCTATTTTACTGCAGCCTAACCAAGTCTACACCTGCTGACAAAAAATACGAAACATCCTTAAAAGTTTCCAGATAATCTCAGTTTGTGAAGTGTGATTTGTTCTTACCTGGTATTCACTTATGGAGATATGATAAAAGTTGATCCTTGAACAAATGTATCCTTTGGTGCATAGAAAATTTATTTATCACACAGCACGTGGAACTGAAGAGCATATCAATGATTGCCATTTATAAATGTTAGGTGCTAATAAATCCTACTAAAATATTTTGAGACTAATGAAGAGTTTGAGTCCCCACCGAGCAAGAGAAACAGTGATGGAATGTCAGTGGCAGTGGCTAGAGACAGAAACTGGTCTGAGGTCAAAGAATACGAGAAAGGAGTAGAAACTCTCTTCCAAAAAACACAAGATGTTAACTTCAAAGAGATGTCTGAACTCTGATCAGAAAAATTCCCAGATTGAAAGTAGTCAAGGCTCTTTTATTTTAAAAAAATGCTAGGAGGAAAACATAAAAAGAATGCTGCTTTACATACTTGAATGGGGCAAGGGATACTAATATAAGGAAGTTATCAGGTAACTGTTGTGCATAAAAATAATTGCTTTTATTATTTTTTTAATTTTTAAAAAATATTTTTATTGCGAGAGAGAGAGAGTGAGAGAGAGGGCGAGCATGAGTGGTGGAGGGGCAGAGAGAGAGGGAGACAGAGAATCTGAAGCAGGCTCCAGGCTCTGAGCTGTCTGTACAGAGCCCAATATGGGGCTCCAACCCACCAACCACGAGATCATGACCTAAGCCAGAGTTGGACACTTAACTGACTGAGTCACCCAGGTGTCCCCAAATCATTATGGTTTTAGAATAAGAAAGAGTATTTTTGATTTGTTTAGAATGATAAAGAAATCAGAGCAAATTCAAGCCCCAAATCTCAGCTACTGACAAATATAACATATGGAAACCAGGAAATTAGAGAATCACAAACAAATTTAAAGTCAGGAAGGAGGTTAGATAGATAAAGGGTGAGCTGAAGAGGAAGAGCTAGGTAGATAGGTAGACAGACAGACAAACACACGCACACCTTCAAGTAATTTTTTTCTCACCTTTCAGTTTGGATTTTAATCCAGTGTCATCACATCTCCCTCCTTCCAGTTTCTGTATGTGATTGTGTTGAAAGTTACATTGTTACTATGTCCAAACTATGATTATATGTTTATACACATGACAGTTTTACAGAAAAAAAGAAGCTGTTTCCTTTTGTAAGAATTTAGTCTATTTAAATTGTGCGACAAAAGAAAGCTAATTAGCTTTGGTACAGGGAGCATTAATAATTAATGCAGGTTTGTTCAGCTATTCACCCTGATAGTGACTAATTCATAGAAAGGAAGGAAAAATACAGTTTATGAGAAAATATCTGGGAAACACATCGCTAGTGGTGGTGAGAATGGTTGTGATGAAATGTAAAAAAAGAAGGGAAGGAGGAAGAGAACAGAGAGGAGGAAGGGAAGAGGGAGGGCAGAAAGGGGAAAAACTCATACAAGATATACATAAGTTAAAAAACCGCATCTTCCAGTCAAAAACTTGATCCATTATGGCTTAGTCCTAGCAATGAACATAATGATAAACTCCACTCATATTTCTGACGGCAACCAAAAACTCCAGTAGTGGTAAGTGTTAACTAAAGGGAAACATGAGCATTTTAAAAAGAATTTTAGCATAAAGCCTATAGGATCAGTATGTGAGGAAAGATTAATTGCAAGTAGACCTCTGCTTTATTCTAGTTGTACCAGTGGGAAATATTACCTCAAATCTTAATTGTGATTATGATTTCACTAATGGATCACCTACAAACTAATCCCCCTAGGTCAGTTACTCATATTTTCTGTACCTGTGCTAGAATCCTTACATGAATCTGAGCCCTCTACAACTTGGCTGCAACTGTCTTCCCAGACACATATGCTGTCACTACCCCCAGCCTGAAGCAGCAATCAGTTCTTAGTTCCTCCATTCACCTTCTCTCCTGGAGGATTCTTCCATTTCTCTAACTAAAGACTTCCAGTTCATTCCACCAGGTCCAGTTCATACTTGATCTCCTTTATAAAATTTTCCTCAGTGAAGATTGATGTTACAGGGAGTAAATAAATACATAAAGTAGAAGAGATCCTTCCAGGGATCCGTAATGATATTGTTTCATGGACTGAGAAATGTAATTAATACAACCTCAATAATGCTAAAAAAAAGAAAAAGAAAGGAGAAAAAGAAACACAAAACACCCATTGCAGGGTGCCTGGGTGGCTCAGTCAGTTGAGTCTGACTCTTGGTTTTGGCTCAGATCATGATCTCACAATTTCATGAGTTCGAGCCCTACATGGGGCTCTGCACTGACAGTGCAGAACCTGCTTGGGATTCTCACTGGCTCCTTCTCTTTCTGCCCCTTCCCACTCGCTCTGTCTCTGCCTGTCTCAAAATAGGTTAATAAACTAAAAATAAAACAAGACAAAACAAACTAAAAAAAGAAAAAGAAAACACTCACTCTCAGGCAGAATCACCATGTTCCTAGCATGTAGCTCTCTGTCTTCTATCATCACAGTCTGGCTTATAACATAATTAACATTATGTTTGTTTTCTGCCACTACGTAATAATCTTTTTAGGGAAAAATACTCTTTGGTTTATTCACTTATTTCTATATTCCTGCTACACCTTTTATATGGCAGGTGGTTGCTAATAAATATCTCTGGATTTGAATGAACTGATTCACTGTCAACTCAGGCTCAAGTTTTCTCACCATCGAACATGAGCAAGTCTGAAAATGTCCCAGAGAATTTAGCTCCATTTCAATTATTACAAATTCTAAATATTATTTGGTTCTAATAGAATGTGAGAAACAATGTATTTTGACAGAAAGAAAAAGCTGGTTAAAAGCCATACAACTTAACCACTAAGAGGTCATATATGACCTTTCCACAGAAGTATCATAACCGTGACTTAGAAAAAAAAAGCCAAATTGAGCCAATGGATGAGAAATTGTAGATAATATTGATGATGTGTTTTTGATAAAGAAAAGAAGAGAAAAATGACTGTTTCATGGGGTCAAGGAAAGGTTTTTTAAGAAGCAGGGTTCCGAGTATGAATGCAAACTTAGAAGGTGGATCAAGTAGGGGTGCTTGATGAAAAAAAATGATTTCTGGTATAAGGTCCTGAGGAATCTGGGACAAAGGTACTACAAAAAGGGACAGTCTTGGCTTTTTGCCGTCTCTTTGTCATACATACAGCTTTTGCACTCAAGGAGCACAGTCTTAGACCAATAGTGAGGGATAACTCCCCAGTAAGATATAAAATATCTCTGGCTCCTTCTACACAAACAATATTAATGGCAATTCCTACTAGTTTTAGCATTAAAAAAAGTGCCTAATAACTAATTGCCCTTCAAAAGAAAGGCAACAAAGAAATATAGCCTTTCACATCTTATATACATCAGGAAGGATAACATCTTGAGAGAACAACTAGATTACAGAGACAGAAATAAAATAATAGAAGAAAGAAGGAAGTAAAGTAGAAAAAGAGGGAGAAACGAACAAGTGAAGTTGTACCAAGTTATTGCTTAGAAACACTTGCTCAATAGTGGAGAGGTTATATCAATGTAAGATCCTTGAAAATAATTAATTATTTAAACAGGTGATGGAATTTGGGTTCAGGAGAAGGCTGGGAAGTAAAAGCCACAGCAAGTATGGGAGATAGTGTCTAAAGCATAGAGTGAACAAAGTTGAAAATGTAGAGAGATATGAAGCTGGAAAATAGTACTGGCAACTTTACTGAAGTATAATTTGTGTACCATAAAATTCAACCAGATAAGTATACCCTTGTATGAGCTTTTGACACCTGATTTTTTTTTTCAAAAATTCTTAAAGGCAATTAGAAAGTCTGTCCTACAGCAATGAATTTGTAGAAGTCACCTTTAGCCTTTTTTGCATACTCTTAAATGCCTATATTCTCATTACCTCTTACTATTAAATCATGCTATTTATTTGTATTATTTACCTTTTTGCTGTCAAATAATGAGTTTGGTAATTTCATTGTTATTTTTATGGACTTGTATTCATTGAGTAAGTTGCTCTTTGGATCTGATTGGTCGTGGCAGTTAAAAGAAAATTATGATCATGTTCTTGGAGTAGTTTGCAAAGATTCTTATACTCCCTACATAATTATATCCAGAAAGGGTTTATGAGATGAAACCTCAGGGCGAGGATATAAATGATATGGCACCGGATGCTGGAAAGAACATGAATGCATTGATCTCCTCCTTAAAATCTTGCTAAGTCTCAATTAAGTTTTGTGGTAATTACTGCAAATTCAAGACCCAGCCCAAAGTGAAAAGACAAACTACACTTCAAAACAATAGCTATTTTGATGTCAGTTTATTGCAAATTTCTCTTCTAAAGGTTTCTGGAACAGGTTTATTGGACTTTAAATGAAAGGAAAATACCATATAAATATAACATGTATTCAATGGCCATATTTTACTACTTAATTATCTTAACTTCCAAAAAGACAGGTTCACTTTTAACCAAAATTATTTCAGTTGCTGCTGTAAGTTTATCACCTCAAATGATGATACACAAATTATGTATAAGCATTTCAATTATAAAGACTACTTAACCATGTAATTTGACAGCCACATCACAGAGTCTATCTTTAGTTAATCTGACACTGAGGATCTTGGCCTCCTTATTTAAATTTTCAACTTCTGAACACTCAGAATTGTGTACATTTATTTTTTAACTACTTTACAAATCTATTTTTCTATTTTAATTATGATTAAATGTGAAGACCATCAGATACAATGTGCACTTTCATCAGAGGACAAAACTGAATATCACACACACACATTCATATAGTCTTTTTTTTTTTTTTTTTTTTTTTTTACTATTTCCTCATCATTTAATACATTCAGGGGGATCAGCTCCAATATGACTTCCTCCAGCCTATCTTTCTATTCTAATGAACATGCAAAGAACATGTTAATCATCTATAGTGTCAGTGGTGGGCTATTCCTTTTGACCTAATTCACCACCAATTTCATTTATTCAACAGACATTTATCCTTTGTCTTATATATGACCAGTATCTAGCTCAGCACAGCCCAAATGAGGCAGAATGGGCCCCTGCTCTAGTAGTGTACAATCTAGTGGAGCAGACCACACCCACACACAAATAAGGAAGGAAGATTAGTCTGTCACATTTGCCATGAAAGAAATAAATAGGGTGGTGGCAGGAAGGAATTTAGGGGCTTTCTTTTAAATCACTGCCCAGCAAAGCTTCCTGAGAAGAGGTGATATTGAGCAGATGTCTGAATAGGATTGAGGTAGGCATTTGAAGGACTTAGGAAGAGTATTCCAGACAAAATGCTTTCAGACAAAAGCATTCCAGAAAATGCAAAGACCCTGAGACAAGAGAATGTGTAGCCTCATTGGAAAACTAGAGAACTGGAAATAAGTAAGCACGGGCGGGGAGAGGAAGTGGAAGAAAAAAAAATGAGATGTAGTTAGAGAAAGGCAAGATTATTCAGTCATTGGGGCTTGAAAAGGAGTGTGGATTTTCTTTTAAGGTCAATGGGAATGCACCAATTTTTCTGTTTTTCACTAAAATAAGCAGGGACATAATATGATCTCATTTCTAACTTAAAGTTCTCTGGAATGTGTCATGAAGTACAACCTGGGGGAGGTCAAGAGTGGAAGCCATGGAAATCCATGTTTAGTGGTGGCCTTGGCTGTGCTGTAGGGAGGGAGGATCATATCTTGGGCTGGGGAACTGGGAAAGGGAACTAGGAGAAAGTGGCTACACTCCACGTTCGTTTTCAAAGTGAACCAATCTGTTGGACAATACAAAAGTTATTTAAAATTGATTTTGGTGTTACTTGTAATTGAGAGGTCTTTTCATTACAAATAACACATATTTTTATCTACAAACTGATTTTTTTTTTTTTAATAGCAACCTTCCTGTTTTCTTTGTTAACACATCTGTGGGACTGATACATTCTGCTGACTTGCAGCTTGGACCATTTCTTTTTCCTCTCCCTTTTCATTTTGCTCAAATATGTTATAAACTGTAGTTACCTTAGATAAGATTCCTCCTGGTTTGGTATGGCCTTATGAAACCAAAGACAGCAGTCACAAATGTGTACCAGGTTCACTCCAAAACCCAGGGTATATATTTTAAATGAAATGTACATATTCTAACAAAAATGTGAGAACACTGGGGCTCTTTAAAGAAGACAAAGCATCAGTGGTTTGGATGAGAAAGCTTATTCTTTTTGGCATTAACCATCTGGCAGGCATTTAGAAGAAACCAGCTAAATCTCTTCATGGTTTAATGCCAAGTGGCAGCAAAAGTGAACCAAATCAGATTTCTTGGTGTAGCTCTATTAATGTGTTAAATAAGTAGAGGAATCAGAATTTCTGTCAAATGGGTTTGGTAGCAAATTAAAGTTATGAAATCTCAGGTCTCTCTGTGTCTGCAACTTTATATCTCACTTGATTCCAAGTGCCTAATTCAGTCATTCAAAACTAATTTGTACAGAGAGGCTGTGTGGGTTAATGGTTAAGTCAGAGCATGTGGTTTGTGAAGCTATGGTCTCTGGGCTCATACTAGGCTTAATCCCCTACTACCTATATGGCACTGGGTGAATTACCTAGCCTCTCCAGGCCTGTTTCTTCAACTCTAATATGGGCATAATAATGGGATCAAGAGAGTTTTATAAGAATTGCATTATTTAATATGGGTGATACAATTTTTAAAACGCATGACTGGTGTAAGCTTACAGTTGACTCTTGAACAACACAGGTTTGAATTGAGCAGGTTCACTTATGTGCAGATTTTTTTAAAAATAAATCCAGTAGAGTACTGTAAATATATTTTCTCTTCCTTATGCTTTTCTTAATAACATTTTATTTTCTCTACTTTATGTAGGAATACAGTATATCATACATACAAATTATATGTTAACCTACTGTTTATGTCATCTATAAGGCCTCCAGTCAACAGCAGCCTATTAGTAAAGTTTTTGGGGAGTCAAAAGTTCTAAGTGGATGTTCAGCTGAGTGAGGGGTCAGCATCCCTGCCCCCTGCATCACTCAAGGTCAACTGTATTTTGCTTTTTCTCTACTTTTTTTTAGTTATTCAGTCTACTGGGCAGTTCCCTACTCAATACTAAAATTCATTGACAGCACTCAATTTTATATAACTGATGAATGCCTTTAACCATGTGTAAAGACTAAAATGACCTTAGGGGAATGCAATTTATATTTTAATGGCCTAATGGAACCAATTATATTATATTAGCATAAAAAATTTTAAATAGAAAAATGTATTCACCAATAAAAATGTCCTATATTTCAATAAGAATGTTCATATGCCAACTGTTTATTAGTCAAGACTCAAGAAATATTCACCAGTTAGCATTACATTTTATGATTTTTAATTCAATATCCATTAACAAGTTAATTCAAAAGCAAGGAGGGCTTTTATAATATGACATTTAATTATAAAATAGCCTTAAATATAAAGCTTCTAGGAACTATGTCAAACTTTTCAACAAGTGTAACTAATTAAATCTTTCTAGGGAGAAATTGGATTATCTGGTAACTCTGATTTAAAATCATGGAAAGGAAATCTTCACAGCAATGAAGACCATTTTCATTCTCTTCATATCCAATTTTCATATTCACTTAAAAAAACAAAATTAATAATCAAGTGTATAATGTATCATTAGCTGTGAATAGCATCATCACTATTGTTTCAGAGAAAATGGGCTTTGGTATCAAACCTAAAATCACTGGAGAATAGTTAATATGCAGAAATAATATTTTAATAGGACAATAAAGCTTAAGTAATAAAAATAGTCTTCCAGATTTGAAAGTTGAATTTGAAAAACCGTATTACATTTGAAGTTTAAAAATTGATTTTTCTTAATATTTTGTTATTTTGCTGAAACTTCATTAGTTTTAAAAGAAAGCTTATGCTTACTACAATTAGTCAGTTTTATTGCAACCACCCATACCACTAAAACAATAAAATGTGTGGGATGAGTAAATGGGAAAATTATAAAAGCTTTCATCATAATTTACTGTCTCTGTTCTGCTGAAATTTTTTATAGATTGTTATAAACTTTGTGTTAAAAAGGAGCAGCTGAAGAATTTCTAAAATAAATAACTGGTCAAAATAGAGCAAAAAGAAATGTTAATTGTCTACAGTGGTATAAATTAAAACATATTTTTGTTATAATGCTTAAAGTTAATAATTAAATAAATAATTAAAATAAAATGATAGTCTAAATAAAGTATATTGCATGTTAAAAAATTAATAAATATAAAAAGCAAAATAAAAAAGAAAGTATATTGCATGTTACTGATTGGACATATATAATCAATTTGACTGCCTATGCTACTGCAGTTGAGTCCAAAGAAAGATATTACATGTTTAGATAAAACGACATGTATTTAAATAATTTTTCTTAAAATAAAAAAATGAGTAATATACTGTTCTACCCTGTGGAATATAAAATGCTATTGGCAGTAAATTAAGAATTACAAATATAATACAGGATCATTCTAAAAAAAAAAGGATAAATAAAAATGTGAAAATCGCTCACTTAGTTACCCAGTCCCAATTAATAAGGTTATCATAGTTGACAATTTGGAAAATACCATTTTAGATTTATTCCTTACACTGATAAAAATATATGGCCTATACAAATATATTAATGTGTATATATCTTATCTGTTAAAAAAAATAAAAGAATTATAACTAGATCTGTTGTCTTTCAACTCACTTTCTTCAGGAAAAGATAAATTTTCAAATAGTGTTTCTTCCTTTTTAATGACTGCAAGTAATCCATTCTACTGATTTCACATAATTTATGTTACCAAAGATTGGCACTGAGGTTGTTTGCAATATTTTACCATTATATACAATGTTTCGGAGGCCTTTTTCACAAACATGGAAGCACCAGTTGAAGGTCCTTGCAGGACTGATTCTTAGAAGTAGAATTAATCAGTTAATGGAATTGAGCATTTAAATTCTTGAGAAATATAAACAAATGGCTTTCTGAAATATTTGAGCCAATTTACTCTCCTATCAATAGTATATGACAGTGCTTGTCTTTCTCATACTCTCTGAAACACTAGATATTATTCTTCTTTACATTTTGTCAATCTCGTGGGTCAAAATTTGCTGTCATTGTTAGGACTTGTATTTATTTAACTGAGATTACGGTTGGATTTGGGCTATTTAGATTTCTGTATTATATTCTATATTTAGATATCCTAATTATATTTCTTCTTTATTTTTATATAGCACCCTTTAGTTCTTTCCAAATTCTAGGGGCTCTTTATAAAGCGTGGCTTTTCTCTTTTGTATTTAATATAGGTTACAAATGATTTTCCAAATTTGTCACTTGTCCCTGAAATTTGTTTACAGAATCTTGGTAACTATAATGACTCTTAACGATATCCTTCAATGTCAGTGTCATGTAACAGTGATATTTAAAATGTATTATCAGGGGCTCCTGGGTAGCTCAGTTGGTTAAGCGTCTGACTCTTGATTTGGGCTCAGGTCATGAACTCATGGTTCATGGGTTTGAGCCCCATGTGGTACTCTTTGCTGGCAGTGTCGATTCTGTCTCCCTTTCTCTCTGCCCCTTATCCAACCTGTCAAAGTAAACAAACATTAAAAAAATAAAATGTATTATGAGTTATTTATAGATATTATTAGAAAGCCTAAGATTTGTGACTATATTAACTTTTAAAAGATAAATAACGACATAGTCATAGTTATTCATATGATATTACTCTACTTCCTCCCATATGTTTTTCTAGATACTAGGGATAAAACGATAAAAGAGACATACAGATACATACTGCATTTACATCACTGCCCTCAAAAAAGGGTAGTCAGATTGAGAAGTCAAGAAAAATTATAGAAAGTAAGGGAATAAAGTTACTTAAAAACAACAAACAAAAGCCTAAAAGACATTATCTTCATAGTTGATTAAAGGAGATTTAGCACACACACATATTTAGGTTATATATTAATAATTAGAAAAGACTGAACACTGACAAAATTTTCTTAGGAAAAAATCAATTGACATTATGCCAGAAGGCAGAAAATTAGTGTGTTTGATTAGTGTGTTTGATAGGTAGCTATATTATAAAATAAGTTTATCTAAACCTGCAGTTTATATAATTAAAATCACATTTTATAAGTTTTAAATGATTCTTCTCCACTAATTTTCTAATGTATTTACCAATGTAGCTAATTAATTTTTATTGTTTGTCATTTATTCTTGAAAGTAGTTCATGTAGTCATGCTGCAAAAATTTTAAATCTATCCTAAATAAATCTCATCTCTGACCCTTTTCTGGACGAGGTGTATCTTTTGTAATTAAAATGTTTTTAAACTGAGAGATTATATATCCATAAAATTTATGCATTATTATGTATGACAGACTGTTCAGTAATCACTACCCAATATCAAGAACCTTCACTCCAGTAGTGATAGAAATCCAAGATAACTGAGTACAAATCCATAGGTGGAGTTGGCAAAGCCTACTAGACAATAAACTCAGATAATAATAAACATGATAGGGGGAAAAAACACCCAGTAATATAAATGATAAGGAACATCAACACTATTGGGGAGAACTGATGGGATCTGTCATATAATTAAAGATAAAAAATTCTAAATGAAGCATTCAAAATAGCTGTCTTGATTACCTTGGTTCTATTTCCCCATGTGTATTGTTAACATTTTAATAAAGTCAGATAAAAAAAATTCCCCATTTTAAATATTAGAGCTTCAGTGAATCTCTCTGCAAAACACTACTGGAAAATGGAGCCAAAATCCAACTGATTTATTAAAAATGATAATTTGTTGGACTAATAAAACTACATGGTGAGATTATTTCAATGGGAGAAAATGCTGCCAATTTTATTTATCTAAGGAAGACGGGGCTGTGTGTTTCTCTGGGTATGAACATGACAAAGTGTCCTAGTTTCTATCAGATGAGCCATACTGAATTATGTGGTCCAGCAACATGAAATGTCAAGAGAGTATTAAGAATAGATGTGAGGGGAGGAAATAATTATCATGCCTATTTTGTTGATGATGATGGGTATATGTGAAATAAAAGATTCTACAACTTCAAAAGATTTGCCTTCACTGATTTATTGATAAAATATCTAGCAAGACCATGGAGGAATCATTTGTATATATATCTATCTTAAACTATTGCTATCATTATTTTCTGTTTGGAAATAAACCTAATTATAATACTAAAATCTCTTTGAATACTCAAAGCAGGATTTGTAGCATTGAAACTCTATTATCACAGGACACCAGGGATTGGACAGTCAAAGCAGTCATTTTCTATGAGGAATGAACCAAGAGTAGTGTTTTATCTTTTATTGGAGGGTATGTTCTGCTATTCTTGGGAATCTCTCTATTGTTAAACACCACTATTTTTCATGAACTGGTACTTTTCCTCTGACAATTTTATGAATGGTGTGTTCTTAATCTGTAAAGAAAGCTTGGTTATCTAGAGCTGTTTTTCAAAGTGTGGTACCCTGGACAGACAGCATACTCATCACTGGCCATATCCCAGAGCTACTGAATAAAGATCACTGTTGTTGGAGCCTAGCAATCCATGCAAAGGGGCTTGTCATGCATACAAAATGTGAGAACTACCAGTTGAGATCTCCAATGTGGTAGAAGCTAGCCACATGGGCTATTTAGTTTACATTTAAATTAATTAAAATAAAACAGAATAACTCAGTTCCTCAATCACACCAGTCACATTTCAAGTGCTTAACAGCCACATTTGGCTAGTGACTACCATACTGCAGAGTACAAATACTGCTAAAAAGAAAACTACAGTCCCCAAATGGTGTTATTCAGGCCAAGTCAACAGACTGAGGCTTCATACCCAACCTAATTGCATTTCAACCACTCCCAGAAATATGTCTTAACCTGCATTCAGGAATCTGTTAATCAACACCAAAATAGGTAGTCTGTCAAATGGACTCTCTATCCTCTAAAGGAAGATGAGATAATTCACCTAATAAGACTGTCTATCCTTCCACTTAAGGGAAGGTGACCTTGCTTGGAATAATCCTTATTTTCCTTTGCTAGTAACTTTCTTGTCCCACCCTTCTTATAAAAACCTTCCATTTTGTGTAAGTACTTGGAGCTCCCCTCTATTTGCTAGATGAGATGCTAATTGATTCATGAATCACTTAATAAAGCTAACTAGATCTTCAAATTTACTCAGTTGAATTTTTGTTCTTTAACAATGTGGAACATTTCCATGACCATAGAGATTTCTTTCGGCTAATATTGCCTAGGTCATGGCAATGATCTGAACCACCACTAAATTCATCGTGCTACTTTTAACTTTTCCTTTCTTTTTAATTTCTTCTCTTTATTTCATTCTTCTCAATTTCTTCTCTTTATTTCATTTTCATCATGAACAGATTCCTTTAGAAGCCAGAGAATTTGTGGATAAGGTGTCAAAGGGAAGCAGTAGTACAAAATATCTCTCTCCCAGGTTTGCAAAAAGCACAAAATCAGTCAAAATAAATTGCCAAGATTCACCAGCAGCAAATAACCATAAACATTTAAAAGTGGCAACCAAAGACACAAAGGAAGAATCTAGAACTGAATATAGCATTACTGAGAAAAGAAAGGGAGTTGGTTAAACACTGACAACTTTAATATTATTTTCCAATTTGGAGAGAGAAATATTAAGAATGCAAGTAGTTAAGGAGGAACAATTTTAAGAATGACAATAGTTCTTGGGATTGTAAACTTTTACATATCAATATAGGACTTTGGCCAAGATGGAAGAGGCCTAGAGGGATTGATATCTTGGGGGAGGAAAGTTGGGGGGTCAGTGTTACTGACTTGGGGGATACCTACTTAACTAGGAGAGTTGACTCTAGTACAAATCATTTAATATCATTTCGAAGAAGAGAACAGAGCTCTTTGCTCCAGCAAGAATTGATCTCAGCTTCATCCAAGACCTCCCCATTCATTCCCTGTCTTCATGATTCCAGGTATAGAAAAACAGTTTAAATTCAACATCTACCAAATTACAGTTTCAAGAAAAAAATATCCCTGATAAGATGACTCAAGTATGAAGAAGAATTCATTCACATTACATCAAAGTAAATAGAAGGTATGGAGAGAGCTGCCCAATTCAAAGATAAACAATTTTTTAACAATTGCATGATGGTTATACAAGCATATTTAAGCAAGAGGGGATGTATGTTGAGGGGAACAGAACAAACAAAATACTTAATACAAAGAAACAGAGGCCACTACAAAAGATAAAAATAGCAAAGATGAATTCAACACAAAAGAAAAAATACTATGATAATAACAGAATAAAAATGATGAAAATAAATTGAATGCTAAAACAACTCCACTCAGATCTAATAAATGAATGGAAGCCATGATAGATGAAGTTGGCCCTTGAATATCAAACTATTGTCATGGAGGGAAATAATCAGAGTAAATGCAAAGGAAGAGACAGAGAAATCAAAACAACTGAAAATGATAGAAATGGAAAGGGAACAATGAAGATTGAACGTAAAGATTATTGTTATTCTCAAAGTAGATATCCAACAAATGGAATGGAAAATAGTATTGAAGAAGATAATGTATGGAAAAATTTCCTGTAATGAGGGAGCACTGAACCTACATACTGAAAATGTACAATAAATAAAATACCAGGAACACATGGAAAAATATCCTGAAATGAGGGAACACTGAACCTACATACTGAATAGATACAATAAATAAAATGCCAGGAAAATTATCATTGAACAACTAGTATATAAGTATATTATAGCTAATTTTTTATTGAGCATCAAAGATGAAGAAAGCATTTTATTATTCTATAGGTAGAAACAAAAGGCACTTGTAAGAGAGAAAAAAGTCTGTTTCTAACCTTTTCCCTTGAAATATTCTTTACTAAAAGACAATGTAAAACTACTTACAAAGTTCAAAATGGAAAATATAAGTCAGTAATTCTGTGTTATTTCCAACTATATTGTCATTTAAGCAAAAAAGCAAGAGGGGGTATTCAAATATTCTACTCTCCTTCAGGAAATATTGCACTTAGGTTCTTGAGAAAAAAATAAACTGCCCAATGGAGACATTCAGCAAAGAGATAAACTACATAAAAATGGAGACACCACGGTGGAAGAGGTAGCAGTCAGCAGTGAATCCATTTAAATATAACACTTAGACAAAGTGGTAAGAAAATTATAGACAGAGAATGTTATATAAATGCTGAATAAAGCAACAAAATCAGGAGGACATGTAAGAGAAGGAAATAGGAAGAGAAAAAGTGCTAATCATCATGTCTTTCACAGCAAAGAATCAATTGACACTACAAAAATGAAACATGTAGTTTAAATTAATCACACTTTAATGATTTTCATATTTAAAAAAATTTTTGAGCAAGTTTCTAGAGTTCTTGTACTAAAAACATTTATGTAAAATTCAGCATTTTTTTGGTTTTTCTTCAAATTATTTTACTTCAATTAAAATCAAGTCAAATTTACTTGGTTTATTTTAAATTTATTTTAATTTTCTAATTTAAAATCAAAAGTACTATCATGTAAAGCAATTGACCACTGAGTTAAAAAATACTAAGTTTGGGGTGCCTGGTTGGCTCAGTCGGTTAAGCGTCCGACTTCGGCTCAGGTCATGATCTCACGGTTTGTGGATTCCAGCCCCGCATCAGGTTCTGTGCTGACAGCTCAGAGCCTGGAGGCTGTTTCAGATTCTGTGTGTGTGTCCCTCTCTCTCTCGCCCTCCCCCACTCGTGCTCTGTCTTTCTCTGTCTCAAAAATAAATAAACTATATAAATTTTTTTTAAAATACTAAGTTAAAATGAGAATGAAAAGCATATATTAACATTTTTATGTTAACCAGAAGATATTTTCACTAGTCACTGCTTACTAGTTATTTGATTAGAATGTTTATTCTTTGAGTACATGTCCATTAATTGAAGTTCAAAATTTTCCTTTCAAAATAATCATACCACAACGTGGAAACTATATTTTCTACAATTTCCAGTTTCATTTTTTAAAAGAAGAGCAACACATTAACATTAAAAATGTTTGCAAAATAGTCTCATTGCAAATCTTTCTATATTTTTTCTTAAATAGTATCTGGATGTTTTACAGTTGCCTATCCTACACTAATTCTACAAAAATTTCTGACAACTTAATTGTGACAAGTCTTTCAAAAACATTCCATTTAATTTTTATAGATAGAACTCATATTTTTGAACTTCTTCATCCATTCATATAATAGTTCATTAAAACATTAAAATAACAACTATAACTGCATAAGCAAGTTTGGGAACAAAGCTATCTCTTTTTTTAAAAAAAATTAATGTTTATTTATTTTTGAGAGAGAGGGACAGAGCATGAGTGGGGAAGGGGCAGAGAGAGAGGGAGACACAGGATCAGAAGCAGGCTCCAGGCTCTAAGCTGTCAGCACAGAGCCCGACATGGGGCCTGAACCCACGAACCGCAAGATCATGACCTGAGCTAAAGTTGGACGCCCAACTGACTGGGCCACCCAAGTGCCCCAAACCTATCTGACTCTTAACATACAGCTTAACTGGTAGGAATGTAAGTACATAGTTATATTAGAGAGGTATCTACCAACCATGAACATCTATTGTTCCACAGACAGTCACTTAAATGGATGTCAATGCTATACTTCTTTTAAAACAGAGTGTGTAAAGTATGATCTCATTCTTATAAATTTGTTCTTTATATTTCATCATACATATATCTATCTAGTCACTCTTCTATGTGCATATACATGCATAGAAAGATGTCAGAAATTATACTTGCCAAAAGATAGCCAGTGTTAATATAGCCAGTAATATATTTCATTAATGTATCTTTCTAGGAAAAGTTCCTATCACTTTATTACTATATTTTGTTGCCATATATTATATTTTACTATATATATTTCTGATTGTCACTGTATGTATTACTACTCATTGACTATAAAATTAAAAATTACATAAACAAAATCACAAAATACAAACCAAAAAATGCAATGAAGAGCAGAGCCTGATTGAGTTTGGGACACTAGGCAATAAGCTATAGTGCATACTTTTGTTGTGTCATTAACATATGTCATTGACCCTTCCTTCCTTCCAGAAGAAACCTGAGATCTCTCCTCTTCTGTCATGGAGCCCATGTACTTCAGAGGAATATAGCCAGCGAATTTTTATTTTCTCAGCCTTTCCAGATATACAAGGAAACATACAGACCTATTTGCTAGTAGAAATCATCCTTGAGCCATTCGGAAGATCAATATAAGACAAAACTGGCACTGTGAGAGAAATTCCTGTTGGGTGAGTGAATAAGTCTTTTGTGTGCATGCAAATGTATTGAGAAGGATTCCTAAAGCATGCTGATTGACACATTCATTCATTAGTCAAGAACATCAATCCTCATACTACATAAAACACAATAATCAAATTTGTGCTTGAGCACTACTTGGGCCATGGATCTTCTACCTTTCTGAATCTTCAAAACTGAACACAAAATCTGTGAAATACAGAGGTTTAATCAGAAGTTTCCCTAACTTCAAATTAAGTCAGTCAAATTGGTTGTGAGGATGGACCTAACCATTTCTATGTAAACTAATATTTGTTAGGAAAATGAATTAGAGCAAGTTCAAAGCTGATGATTCTCCAGGACAATAACAAAATGTGAAGCCCAAGGAGTGATTCACAACTAGGAATTAATTGTGATTACCATCTAAATCAATTTCATTCTAAATGGAATTTTTAACAAAGCAGTGAATAAACTGTGAAGAACCAACTTATTCATAGTAGCCTAACTTGGTTTTTAATAGTGCTCCTGTAATAAATGATAATAGTGAATCCAAGTTTGCTGGCATGATTTTCATAGTGGCTCCTGATTAAACAAGAGAATTCTCCTCAGCCATTTTACTACTGCAAATGATTAGTATGAGGAGAATGAATTAAACTTGATTGTCTCAATATGAAAATTAGATATAAAAATAATCGAGAAAAACAACTAATTTTGGACGTTTGGTTTGCTTCTTTGATAATGAGAGATTAAACACCTGAACAGGTTGTGCCTTAGGGAAAATGGCAAGTAGTCTCAAAGTTTTCTTCAGTGTCCCTTTTTCTCAGTGTCTCATAGAACTTCATGGCGTCTTCCTCTCCATTTCATTAGTGTCTACCTGCTCTCTCCAACTTCTATTTTTTAGTCACATTATAGCTAAAGTATAATTTTGCTTATTCACAGCAAACTAAATGAAGGTTGGCATTCATTTATATCTCTGTGTGAATCAATTTTAATGCATTGTCTCTTCCAGTGGTGTTTTTATATCTAAAACCACAGCTCTAATAATAGAGAGAAAGCCTTATTTCTCCTCAAGCAGATTCAAAACACAAATAGGTAAGTGATAGTGGCTTTAAGAGGGTATAAACACCCTTTCCCAAGGGGCCATTATTGGTACCATGTGATATAATGTAGTTTATCTTTTTGCCAAACAATAAGTAAATAGGTTGATATGTTAGCAAATTAGTATATGGCTATAAAATGCAGTTTCTTAAAGTGGCTAGCATACCATGACTTATGGTATCCATGTATGACCTCAAAATTTGAATAAGCTCCCTTAACTTTTAAATTGAGTGCCAACTTTGTCAAAGTGCTGTGAGCTCTAAATGTGTTAACACGAGTAAAACGTTGGGCATGGTGTCTGACACAGAGGCAGTACCCACATTCCACTCTGTTATTCAAAATGAATATGTACTTAGCCACAAAATCTGGGTTATACTTACAAAAAGCATGTCATAAAATAGAATTGTCTGAATTATCTGACTGGCTTATCTATTATATGCTAATGATCTCCAAAACAAATCCTCTCCTTTGCTGCCCTTCAACTTTCTAGTTTGGGTTAAATGCACATCCTATGTGCTAGCTTAATAGCCTGTGTTTGAGTCAACCATGCATCACATGCCTGTCTACTCCATTAAGTTTTGAATCCCTTGAAGGCTGGGATCCAGTTACTAGAGATCAATAACCTTGGGATTGGATGAAAGAATAAACAAATTGAATCAATTTATTGCTAAATTCTAATTAAATTTGGTGTGAAGTAAACAAAGCTGCACTGGTACACTGCTACTAAGAACCAAATATTTGCTTATATGTACAGTTAAGAGAATAAAAAACTTTAAATATGAGGGTTTCTGTTTAGCTGTTACAGTTTTAAGCAAAACTCAGATGACTGGATTTTATCCCTTGTCCTGAGAAAATAATCTGATGATGATAATCCCAGATGTTAAGGGATTAGCCACTATCTGGTCTGCCAATGATGTGTCCCTACTACCAGTTTCTCTTCCGTGTTCTGAGACAACATATAACTTTTATCAAATGCATAATGGAAGAGTTTTAAATGTAAGAACACTACTGATATCAGAAACTTGTTTTCACCCTAATGGATGGGGGAGGGGAGCTTTTAAAATATGATTGAACTACATAGGGTATGAACTGCTGAAATATTGCTTTCATCAGTAAAACTCTATAGTTCAAATCCTCTAAAAAATTTCCCAACACAACCTCTGTGATATTGTGATATAATAAATAAATATTTTGTCTTTTTCCCTAGTTCCTAGCACAAAGATCCCTTCTAATTCACTGAGTAAAAAAGGTGAGAGGGGTATCTTTTGTTATTTATAATAAGCCCCATTCAGCCATACCTGAGTTTATGCTACTGACATGTCTCTTGGTAGGCTCCCAGGTAGTTGAGGATGGGGGCTGGATACCAAAGAAACAACTATGATCGGAAAGCCGGGACTTTCAGCCCCACCCCCAACCCTGGGTAAGGAAAAGAGGCTGGATGCTGATTATTATTGGCCAATGGCTTAACCAACCATGCCCATGTAATGAAACCTCCATAAAAACCCCAAACAAAGGAGTTTGGAGAGTCTGGGTTGATGAACATATCCACACGCTCCGGGAGAGTGGTGTGCCCTAAACTTCTGCACATGGGATACTTCCAGACCTCATCCTATGTACTTCTTCATCTGGCTGTCCATTTGTATCCTTTAAGTATCCTATATAATAAACCAATAATAATGAGTAAAGTGTTTCCCTGAATTCTATGAGCCATTATAGAAAATAATTAAATCTCAGGAGGGAGTCATGGAAACCTTGGGTTTGTAGTCAAGTTGGACAGACGTATGGGTGACTTGAGGACTCTGCTCTTGCATTTAGGATCTGAAGTGGGACACAGTCCTGTGGTACTGAGCCCTTTGTTATGGGACCTGGCTAACTCTGGAAGTTAGTGTAAGAATTGCTTATGTGAGGGAAAACCCACACACTTGATGTCAGAAGCACTGTGACAAGACACAGTTTTTTTCATTTTAGTCTCTGACTTCACTTCCATCTAAGGCATATCTAGATTCTTAAGGGCAGATTTATTTCCCCATTGTAACTTTCCATTCATTTCATCATGAGGCCATAAATAAGCCTGCTGACAAACATGTTGCAAAGCATGCTCCAGGCTAAGCTTGGCTCTATTTTGTCTTAATCCTTGTCCACAATTTCACTTTTGCTCTCTTATTGTCTAAATCATTTGCCAAGCAGGGCCTGGACATTCAACTGTACCTGAGGAAGAGTCAAGGGTGGGAGAAAACTAACTTTTGGCTATAGAGAGTAGATTCCAGTGATGTTAATTAAGGTAAATAATACTAGCTTCTATAAAAGTAAATCCTGAAATCTGAGTGGTTTAAAACAATTCAAGTTTCTCAATTGTATTGAAATTCAAGAGGGTTGGTGGATGGTGGGTGTTGTCTGTTCCAAGGAACCAGTTCAGAATCAGGTGCTTCCTCTAGGTCTTCAGAATCCTGCGCCTTCAGGCAGAGGACAGGAAAAGAGGGCTAGAGATGCTACTGGGGCCTTGCCTGAGGAGGTACATATCACTACCATTCATATCGCATTGACCAGAACTAAGTAAGAATACTGGAAAATGCAGCCAAGCTTGCGCAGAGAGAAGACACAGATATGAGTGAGTACTGACATAATCTGCCAGAGGCAAGATCTCAAAAAGTCAAGCAGAGGATCCTCATGAGTATCAATCTCGGGGGTATGCAACTTCATAAAATGTCTTCCACAGGTTCATTTAATTTAGTGTGATACCTTGGTTGTAATCTCTGTATAACTGGGAAAAAATAATAATGAATTTGGGTTGTAAAAATGTTGTATAAAGAAGCTATGTGAATTCCTTTGAAAAATTAGCAATTTTCTTCCAAAACAAGAAGTTGTCCCATAATTTACATATGCCTTTAAAACAGGAGTATGAGGTGGTTTGATTTCTTAAAGAAGTCACACATTTGCTATAATAATTCAAAGCAAATATAAGTCCGCATTACTATTTGAAAAGTATATTACATGAACCAAAAGTATTGAAACTAAACCTAAAACCTTTGGTGTTTTACCTAGCAGAGGATTTTGTTAATTCACCAACATGAAATGAAAATAATTACGTAAACTATCCTATTGGATACAGATATTCCAAAATGACTGTTTGCTATTGTATATCTCCTGTGCCCAAGAATATCTTACCGTTTGCTTAACTGTGTCAGTTGGTCCAGCTGTTGGAGATTAACAATAAAGTGTTTGTTTAGTGTGGCCACATGAAGTGAACTGCATAACAAATTGGAATGTGCCTGGTTGGCTCAACTGTCCAGAATATGAAATTTATGGAATTGCCATCATGGCTTCAATCACTGTTCAAATTGGAAAACCCTGCTCTATAACCACAAGACTAGTTGTGTTGCCCTGACAAAGCAATGGACAAATATTTCCAGGGACCACAAGAGTACTCTTGGGAAAGAATCTGAATACTTGGGGCATATTCCATATAGTTCAAGAAAAATAACTCACTGAAATCACACAATCCTATTGAAAAATTAGTAAATGTTTGGTTTTAACATATGAAGAATGAGAATATTATGAATATTTTATTATTTAATATAGTCATAAATGGCCTGGTACAAAGAAATGTATTCTGTAAACAGATTGTTCATTATTTCTGGCTGTGCATAGCACATAATAAATCGTTGTGAATCAGATGTGGACATGGCATAGCATCTGAATTCAGAAACTATTTCACTCTGGAATAAGTCATTCAGTCACTCATCCTCCAAGAATATACAGTGAGAATGCCTAATAACTATTTTAGATGCTGAACTACAAACATAAAAGAAAAATATCCTTACCGTCAAGGACCTCTCTTTCTAGAGGAGAGTAATAAAATGCAAAACGTAATGAGAATATGTGATGCCTATTAAAACAGAAGTCTATATGCAGTCCAGTGGAAGTAAAGATGGAAGGTCACCTAAGCTGACCTAGGGGAACCAGGAATGGTGTCAGCTTAAACCTGAAGACTGAGTTGTAGTTGTTTCTGTCAGTGTAGCAAGACAGGGAAGCCCATTCAGGGCAAAACAAAATTGCAGAGTTTAAGGCATGAAAACTTGGAAAAACACAAGCTAGAACATAAGATGGGGGTAAGGGAATAGACTAAGTAAGGAATTTTAGATCTTATGCTTTATGTAAAGAGGACCCAATGAAACATTTTGAGAGGCAATATGACATAATGAGGTTTGCTCGTTTGGACAATCCCTTGGATAATTGTGCAGGAATGGGTTGCAGCAAGGACAGTAATTTTCACATGCTATGTGCATGAGCCCCACTCTTAGAGATTCTTATTCAATGTGCCTGAGTTGAGGCCCAAGAATTTGCATTTCTAATAAGCTCCCAAGTGATATTCATACGGCTGGTCTGTGAACCATACTTTGATTAGTACTGGATTAGAGGCAAGGAAAATGCCCCTGGAATAATGATTATGATAACCTGAAATAAAGCAGTGCCAGGAAGAATAAAAAGAAGTTGAAGACATGTAACAGATGGAATAACTAAGCCCGATGGGCCATACGACCAATAACAAGATTTGAAAACACAGAGATAATCCTTCCACCTCACTGTAATGTACAAATATCTCAGGTTTTTGTTGTCCTTCTGTTTCACTCCCCACTCCCTCCCTTTTTCCACTTCCCTTCTTTCTTTGTTTGCTTAAATGATCAGTCATGCCCACTCCTTTGCATATATTCTCACTGCCTTGCCCCCAACCCCACATTTCATTGTACTCACTTTGACAGACAAGATGCCTGCTTAAATCCAGACCCCTAACTACAGTTTATCTGCATTTCACAGCCCACACAGTGATGATTGGGACATTTTAGTTTCCACAGGACTGTGTCCACACTGCAGTCTGGCAATCTGCCATACTCTTCTAGTCCATTCTCTCCCTCACTTTCATACTATCTACTATGTCCATAGACTCTCAGTACCAGCCTTATTCTCAGCTTCATATTCCACTGAGAACCTACAACCATTCGGCAAAGAGCCTCTATAGATTCTCCCAGGCACATCCATCCTACATGCATCTGTGCCCATACACTCAGCTGGCTTTTCTGCTTCCATACAATGCAGCAAAAAGATGGCCATCTATGAATGAGGACATGGGCCTTCACTAGTCATAGAATCTGCTGGCACCTTGATCTTGGACTTCCCAGTGTCTACAACTATAAGAAATAGATTTCTGTTATATATAAGCCACCAGTCTCAGTATTTTGCTATAGCAGCCCACAGAGACTAAGACAAGGGACTATCTTCACCTCTGAAACCCCCCCCCCCTTCTAGTTCAGCTCCACTAGGTCTCTGTTTTAAATCCTCCACTTCTCATTTCTCTATCCAACTCTGCTGGGTCCTCAGGCTTTGAACTTCAGCAAATCCCTTGCAACCCGACTGTCAGGTTAAATCATCCCCTCACTGCTTTCTTAGAAGATGTGGGTCAGTCCTGTGGGCTCTCAAGCTCAGCCCACTTGCTGAGGCAGCCAGGTGAGAGCTGAGGACAGCACTTTTTCTGAATTCCTTTGCTTTTTGCTGCACCAAGAGTTTTAATAACTGTATTTACATTGGCACAGAGCGTCCGTCTGGTTATGGAGAGAAGGGAATCTATTATGTGGTGTTTTCATCCCACATAGAAATTTTACATCTCAGGTTGTGTCTTATAAATCCACCCCCCCCCCACTTCTTGTGTGTTCAATCTGACAACTGGATCTGTGGGTTTTATCTTTTTCCTTAGGCATTTCTCACAATAAATTATCCTTCTTACTTTTTTACCAGAAATGATAAATCCGGATTCTCTCAATGGTCTCTAAGTTGTAATTTTAAATACCATTTACTAAAATAGTTTGCCTATTAGTCATACTTTGAAAAGTTTTATTAACCAGATTTTACAGATTAAGGAAATAAGCACAAAGTGGTTATATGACTCCATGAAAATCCTGTAGTTAATTGGGGCACCTGTGTGGCTCAGTCAGTTAAGTGTCCGATTTCAGCCCAGGTCATGATCTCACAGTTCATGAGTTCGAGCCCCATGTCAGGCTCTGTCCTGATAGCTCAGAGCTTGGAGCCTGCTTCAGATTCTGTGCCTCCCTCTCTTTCTGCCCCTTCCCTACTCACACTCTATCTCTCCCTCAGAAATAAATAAACATTAAAAAGTTTTTTTAAATCCTGTAGTTAATGAAGTTATGACTTGAGCCTAAGTCATGTTCTTGGCCCTACATGCCCAAATGCTGTTTGTGTGGTGGCTAGGTTGCACTACATTTTCTAGAATTCTCTTTCCTATGTTTTCAGTTACCAAGGGTCTGGAGAAATTCTCATAGGAGATTTGGAGAGCAGGAGTGAGGGAGCAGCTTACACACATGGTCACTCACCTGTTGTCCCCTTGTTGCTGTGTTGTGCCTGAAACTACTTCACTGTCCCCTGAATCCTTCAGCTTCCCTGACTCTTGGGCCAGGTGGGTATTTAGGTTGTCATAAAGAACTCTGGCCTCTGCAGATATAGACACATATGGATTCTAAATAGAGACTCTATATATATAGATTTTATATACAGTTTCCATATATAGAGATCCATATGTAAAGATTTTATATATGGAATCTATATATAATCCATATATATATTATATTAGTATATATATACACAAACAAAGACAATCTCCTAGTGGTTCTGCTTCTCTGATTGAACACTGAATGATTCAACATTGCATTATAAATCTGATTCCACTGAGAAAATAAATGCCATATGGACCTTTATTAATTTTTTAAAGTTTAAATTCTTCCCAAGAACACCTCTGTTTCAAACTAGGCTTAGTTTCTTTAGCCCTTTCTGTTAGAGGAAAAATGAATGAATGGATCTATGAAAATTGTTGATATTTGAACCACACCTGTTTGTTAGTATATGAAATGTTACTACTTTATTATTTTAATAAGCTCTTTCAATTTAGAAGAGTCATTTAAATTACCATCTCTCATTCTCCATTGTCCTTATGAATACAACTCCAATGAGAGATCAAGAGTCAAAGTAAATCTTGCATAGCCTTTTTTTCAACTGCTTAACATCTAACTTCATTTGTTCCTGGACACTAATCCTGCCATATATTCAGTTTCCTCAAGGAAACTATGTAATAAAGCTTTGTTTCACCTCTGCTGTGGCAGAAATCTGTTGACTTTCTCTTCCTCCTTAATGTGTAGGCGCCATTAAGACCCATAAGCTGCCAGAGTGTTCCTCTTGAAAAACACTGTACTTCATCCCTTTAAATATACTTACAGCAGAATCAATAGACCCCACTCCAACTTAACCTGAAACAGTCTTAACATGCACAATAATCTCAACCAATCTTCCTTAATTTGGAACGAAAAATATGCATTCCCCCAACATGCTTATATCTATAGTAAAATATAATCTCTACTCAGGACTCAAAGAACTTCCTCAATAACGTGAGAGAATGGTTGTAATCTGTGAAGCCATCTGCAAGGTCATGTTTGTTCCCCCAACTCAAAACAATTAAATATAAGCTGAACGGAATGAAGGGAATGAAAATATACATATTAGACTACCTGGACACTTATCATATAGAATTCATCTCTTAATCTTGGTCTGACTTAAATAAAATAGTCCATACTGAGATGTTGATAGAGATTATATATAAATTGAGTTGAAAATGAAAAAAAGTGTATTTTCCCCTAAATTCTTTGCATAAGAAATCCTTGCATTTTCCCTAGCTCTCTGCATTGGTCTGATCAACACTCAGACTTGCTATCTCTACCCTCAAGGCATATGAGGACCCTGATTTACTTCTTGCCACTTGCACCATTGTAACCCTGGTCCAGGCCACCACTCTTCACTGAATTAGTATAGTAGCCTCTCCATTTCACCTTTAATCTGAGCTCTGCAATGCAGCCAGAGTACCTATTAAAACTGAGTCACACTGTCACTCTTCTGTTCAAAATGCTTCATGAATGTCTGCTCATCTCACGTGCAGTAAAGATCAAATGCTGGGCTGTGATTTACCTGTTTGTCTTGTCTCCCCCACTAGAAAATATGCTTTAGGAGGGAGGGCAGGGATCTTTATACATTTTGCTTGCTGCAGTACCTGTACAACCTAGATCAGTGCCTGACACGCTATAGGCTCAGTAAGTATGCAATGAATGAATGCATGGATTTTTAAGTGTAAGCGAAATGAGACTGACATCAGGCAGAACAAATGATGTATTTCTAAAGATGGTAGATCAACAAACGTCCAAATGTTCGATGACGCACCCAGACAAGTTTTTGGCTCTAGCTGCTTCACTCAGTGAAAATACAATTATGCCATATTATGGAACTATTACCTCTTTCCATGCATCTGTAAGTCTCAGCATCTGTATTTAGATAAGGATATCACTTAAAGAAAGCTTTTTCTTTGACCTAAAACTTTCTTATGAATAAAAAGCTGATTCTGCTAACTGTTATAAGGGTATGCATGTTGAATTGCATTTCTCTTGATGGAAACTGAAATTTGTGTCCTTTCTTGTCAAGTTTATTCAGAAACCAATGGCATGATTTCACATTGACTGTTTAAAACCACAGTGCCCTTGGGACTGTGGGGAAGTGTTTGCTTCCACATAAAGCAACCACACTGCAAATGGACCTGAAATCTGGGTCCCAGTATTTCCTGGTGTTAAGGAATAGTTTCAGGAAATCCATACTGTCCTCATGTGTAAATATGAGGACAACAATTTGGATTTTTGTTTAAGGACAAAAAAAAATTTTGTTTAAAGACAAAAAAGACAACCCGTGGATTTTTGTTTAAAGAAATAGCGTGTTTAAGAATGTTTTTAAATGCTAAAGTTGTGAGATTCAGAAATATATCTTGTGACA
Source organism: Cryptoprocta ferox (assembly GCA_028646485.1). NCBI lineage: Eukaryota > Metazoa > Chordata > Mammalia > Carnivora > Eupleridae > Cryptoprocta > Cryptoprocta ferox. The sequence continues at coordinate 13,369,402 of CM053578.1, forward strand.
TTTTAATTCTTTCTATTATACAAATTTGTAACAGCATTGCTTGAAGGAGCTTAACAAGACTCAAAGTAATTATTCTCATCCATCTCACTGAAAATATATAAATCTTACATTAAAGATTTTGCAAGTTATGAAAATATATTGTCCCTATAAAGTATATTTACCATCAGATGGATTCAGATGAGGCTTTGGAATAATAATGGAGAAAACCAAGTGATTTAAATTAAGGCTCAACAATAGTGCCCAGCAAATCATTTTGCAGGTCTTCAGCTCCACGTTTATGTCTCTTCCATAAGTAGATTATGCTAATAGGTGCCAAGAGATTCATATCTCCAGCAAGCTGAGAAAGGCTGTGGTTACTTTAAATTCTCTTTCTCTCAAAGGGCAGACATCATAACCTGAAGTATTTTCATTATGATTCACTTAACAAAGACGATGTGTGGCAGGTAGCCTGCCTATCAATAATCTTTAGTAAGTATTCGCTTTGGACAAGCTTTGTAATGTGGGTTTGGAACAGAAAGGCAAATAAAAGAAGACATGATCTTTCCTCTTAGATGCTTGAACCAAAAAATCACGTGCACATCCCTACTCTCTTTCCCCTAACAATGCACATGAGGGATAGAATCAATTCTCATGTGGTCAAATTCCACTAACTGTAACTTATTCTTGAAACACATGCTAGATCCTAACTCTGTACCTCCATGTTTTCTGAAGAAACTGTATATGCAAAGCACACACACAAACCAATGCATAAACACAAAATCAATCCCAAAACTCCACCTTGACCAAAGGATATTTAACTTCTTCTCAACATTATTTTCCCTGACCCCATTTTTTTTCAGATAAAAACTTCAGATAAAAACTGAGATAACAAGAGTACCGACATTATACATCCATGTAGGGATTGGTGAGATAAAGTGCAAAGACCATAACATATAATGAGCACTCAATAAATCATAGTTATCAATAGTAGGAATAGTATTCATTCAGCAGCAGCCCTACTGATGAACTCATGAACTAGAATTGAGAGCCTTTTATATGCCAGAGACTGTATTAAGTGCTAGCAAAATGAAGATAAACCACACATTCTATACTCTTAATTATTTCTCATATTTTTGTGAAACACACACACACACACAAATCCAAATACAGTGTGATAGATGCTCTGATTACATTTATAAGGTGTTATAAGAGCATAGTGGGTCATTGCTTGACAGACATCACATATTTTATGCTATTTCTGTATCATCTTTTTACATGCAAATAAGTTAAAAAAAACTTTAGTTAGCATGTATTCTTGTCTGTTTTTGAGAGGATACCAACCGTTGCTACCCAGTGAACTCGTTTGAGCTTTATAGCCAACAAAATACACTGGTCAGTTACTATGTACAGAATCTTTCTCGAAGTCACCTGTACTTCAACATATGTCCACTTGACAGAAGATTACAATTCATATTGGGTAGACAGATGACATCCCATTATAATAAATGTCCAGTGAGTGAATAGCATACAGCATTTTCTTAAAATGGGATTTTACTGGAGCAGAAACTGTATGGATATAACCCATCACCACTGTGCAGAAGGATATCATGATTGCGACTGGTTTTCCATTTAAATGATCTTGAGGCTAGATAATAAGATTCCACCTGTATAAGCTAAAAATGCAAAATTATATTTTAGCTTTCTCGTGGTCCAGCTACTTGAAATAAATGCATAATCAATATATTTATATTTCTATTTTCTTAAGTCAGTAAAATTAACAGCTGTAAAGAATATTAGCTTGGCAAAGATTATTCTAATACCATAGTTTTCCATCAGTTACAGCCACAGATAACTCATCATATCCCATCCAACAAAAGTGTGTATGAACGAAATATTTACTGTACGTCAGAGACACTGGATTACTAAATGCATGCTGCTCTATTATTTGCCGAAAAAAGCCATGATGGCATACTACCATACACCCATCAGAATATTAATAGTAATAGTAACGTAACAGTAATAGTAATAATACTATAAAAATAAAAGCACGTGTTGATGAAGATATGGAGAAAACCGAATCCTTGTACATTGCTGGTAGGACTGTAAATATAGCATCCAGCTTGGAAAAATAGTTTGGCAGTCCCTCAAAGTGTTAAAAATAGACTTTCCATATGACCCAGAAATTCTTATCCTAGGTATATACCAAAAAATAAAAGCCATATTCCAAATAAAACGCGTATATAAATATAAAAATGTTCAAAGTAGCCTTATTTGTAATAGTAAAAAATGGAAACAATACATTTATCAATTGATAAATGAATAAACAAAATATGGTATATAGTAATAATAGTATATTATTTAGCAATAAAAAAGAATAAGTATTGATAGATGCTACATGGATGAACCTTGAAAACATTATGTTAAATGGAAGAAGCAGACACAAAAAGTCACATATTGAGGGGTTCTATTTATAGGAAATATCCAAATTAGGCAGGTCCACAAAGGTAGAAAGTAGACTAGTGATTGTGAATATACTAATAGCTATTGGATTTTACATTTCGTTTTTTTAAAGTTTATTTTTTGAGAGAGAGAGAGAGAGAGAGAGGGAGAAAGAGCATGAGTGGGAGAGGGGTGGAGAGCAAGGGGGACACACAAGCCGAAGTAGGTTACAGGCTCTGAGCTGTCCTCATAGAGCCCAATGCAGGGCTCCAGATAATGAACCATGAGACCATGACCTGTTGGGTCAGATGCCCAACCAACTCAGCCACCCAGGCACCCCTGGATTTTACATTTTAAATGGGTGAATTATATGGAATGTGAATAATATCTCAATAAAATTGTTAATAATAACCTGACAAACTAAAAAAAAAAACAAACACAACAACCAAACAAAACACAAAAATACTAGTTTGTAGAAGTCTTTGTGAGAGTCTCTTTCCCCATCTGAACACAAGTTGCTTTACCTTTAGCATGGTTGGGAGGAAGGGTAGGGTGACCCAGCTCAGTGATTTATAAGGATGTTGAATTACGCAAAATTTTCAAAAGCATTCACTTTATGAAACCCGAATAGCTGAAACAGAAAGTAGCACTTTAAAACTACAAAGTCATCTCATAATTTCAAATTTATTACATTCATTTACTTAAAAAGCATTCAATTAAATAATAAGGCTATTACAATAACCTTAAAATTTTATTTATTTTTTTAATAACCTTAAAATTTTTAATGTAAAGCACAACTATTCAAAATTGAAGTTGTGAATCACAGTATCAAAACAGCGTCATGAATTATTTTATTTATATGTTTTGCTTTGGTTGAACAATTCTAAGAAATCCTGATTCATACAAATAAATACTTAGAATATGATTTGTAATTAATATACATTTTCAATTAAATGATTCTAGGGGTTTTGTTGCTTGAAAATTCCAAAACAAATCAGAGTATTCATCATAAGCACAAAGGCTAAATCAGAGTATACCAAATAATAAACCTCAAATTTTTCTGGAATATAGTTTTAGTAAGATGATTGATATATTGTATTTACTTGTTGAACAATCCATTATTAATTAGAATTACAGCACATTCCAAAAAGTTGTGTTCAAACTTTACCTAGAATTCAATTACGTATGGCATGTGCACGCTATAGTAGGATATTTATCTTCAGAACTTTATCAAGTACACATGTGGAGGAGGTCTTGATTAGGAATAATATCAATACTGAATTGCAACCTGGCTAAATAAACATGAGTACTATGCATGACATGCTGTGCACAGGCACATGCACATATGCACACAGAAGAACAAGGAATGTTTTATTTTGACCCCCTCACACTCAGAAAACAAAGTCAAACTAGAGCAAAAATAGTCTTATCAGTAGTGTCTAGTAGTTAAAATTTGTGTTTGTAATTCATTTGAAGTCGTGCCCTTTTTACAATGTAATTTTAAATATAATGAAAAAGGTATATTGTATTAGTGTCATTTTAAGTAAATGCTTCATGAGATTGTGACTCTGAGCAGAAAAGTCCCAAAGGGCAGACCTTGGAAAGCATGGGGCTACAGTGACACAGATGTTCCCTGCGGGTCTACAATTCTATTGTTTTATTCTCTTAAGCAAGATGGGTTTTTTTATGAAGTATGCATAAATCATTTAAGATTTTAACGTTATTTATAAAAGATTTTTGGATTACTGGGTCCCTATGAATTTTCTACCAATAACCTACTGCGAGGGAGGACAAAATAGTAACAACTACAACAAAAGAAAATACTCAGCCAGCTCTGTCTTGCTTCACACACTTGTAGTTTGTTTCATTTGCCCATCCCTGGTGCAGAGGAATGATCCCTTCTATCCTTAAGTCTGTTTAGACGGCAGACACCTCCTCAAAAGGCAATGCTGACTGGAGAACCTTAACACACGAGGCACATCACTATGACGTTATTTTTTGGGCCAGTTCTATGCACCTTGACATATACCAGCAAAATTATTGTTAAGGACAGTAGGTAGCTGTGCATTTCCTACCTCACCACACCTTTACCCATGTTGACCTCACACACATGTCCTTACATGCACGGATGCCAAGAGCTCCCAGCACAGGGCTAATAACATAGTAGCCTTAAACATATTTAGGGCCAGGCCAGACGTTTCCATTTGGGTCAGATATTTTAGAGATCGGAGAGTTTCATACACTACTTACACTGTTTTTTAATGTTTATTTATTTTTGAGAGAGACAGAGAGAGACAGAGACAGACAGAGCACGAGCGCGCCCGCACGCAAGCGAGTCGGGGAAGGGCAGAGAGGGGGAGACAAAGAATCGGAAGCAGGCTCCAGGCTCTGAGCTGTCAGCACCGAGCCCGATGTGGGGCTCAAATTCTGGAATTCGGAGATCATAACCTGAGCTGAAGTCAGATGCTAAACCGACTGAGCCAGCCAGGCGTCCCTACTACTTTTAAAAGGTAGGCTATTTAAGAACAGAGAAAATAGATAATTTCCTAAAGGATTGTTTTTCCACTTGAGTCTAGAGCTCAATTCCCAAATCTTATGGCTATTCTACCAGCATATCACACTGTTCTTAACATATTTATGTTTTATATAGAAACTACAGGAATGATGTTTATGTGTACTTGCATGAGGACGTATTGTTGAATCCAAAAAAGTTTGTTTTGTTTGTGTGTGTTTCTTGTAAACTCTTATATTGTTACTATGTATATGTATGTGCTTATATAACAATGTAATTTACATAAATATACATATTTATAAATTTATGCATGGGAACTTTCTCATATACCATGTATATTATTCATTTACTTGATTTTATAATCCTCCCAAAATATCTTCTATTGAGATGTTAGTATGTTGGTTTAGTAAATAATATGTTTATATCTCTAAGCATAGTAAATTACTTATATTAATTAATATTTAAGGAATACAGTTTTGGTGTTATAAATATTGCTAAGCTAAACACCCATTTGATAAGATTGTATTAAGTCCTATAACAATGTCATATAAATTTTACTTTACTTACAAAAAATATTGAGACTTTGAATGTCTGTTAGGGTATTGGGGAAAGAGAAGCTACCCACTGAAATTTATCAGGTATGCTTCCTACTCTCAACAGGCAAACAAAACAGCAGAGCAGATGAGTATGTAAAAACTCTAAAAGAAATCAAATGAGTTCAAAGCTCCAATAAATTTAAAGCAAGTAATATTATAGTCCAAAACAGTGATCTTACTTCAGATTGGAAAAACAAGAGAACACGATAAAAGTAGAAAAAGGAGATATTTAAGCTGGAAGAGTATAAGAAAATAAATCTCTTATTTTGTTACTTAAAAAAAAATCTGTCCTCTCATTATTAAAACCCTTCATTTTCCATCTAGCTTTAGGGTATTTTACAATACCCTAATATTTCTAATAACCTAGAGTAATTACTTATGGAAGCATCCTGGGAAATAAATGCAAAGTTTGTTGATTATGATCACTTTTTAAGCATATATAATTAAAAGTCAAAAAATACAATTTATTTACCAAGCACAAGGAAACTCAATAGAAATCTGTAGGGATCATCTTTTTATCATTCAGTTATTATGTTCATCTTCCTTATAAAGTTTCCTGTACAGAAATCAGATATAATAAACATGACAATAGGATGAAGCAAATTATAAAAATGAAATACTAACTCAAATATGATTGAAGGTTTAGCTTACTTGAGCTAAACTTTGTAAAATATACGATCGTGCCTTCCTGTGAGTGTTGTGTACTAAATCTTACCTTGATTTATGATGTTGGAAACCTACAAAGGCATGCTTTCTAATACATATACTCAGTCACAGCTGAATACCTCACTAATGTACTATATTCCCTGATGAACCAACCAATTTAATAACTTTGCCAATGCCAGCTTTTGAACAAAGCAGCCCCTCATTGACATTCCAGTGCAATAGCTAATAACAATTAGATTTCATTACAGCATTGTATCTTGCTATTGTCATCCCAACAAGAGATGCTTTCCTTATAATCCACAGAATTGACGTAAATGTAAATGTTAGTCCAACCCACCAAATAAGTAGTCTATGGACCCTCATTACCAGATATGAGCTCACATTTGTCTCATTGTCATGTATTGTTTTTCCATGTCATTTATTTTCCAGTCTGAAAAGACTCCAATATTTTTCAATTTTTGAAATCCTGGCACCAATTTGGCAAAATCTTACAGGCTCTGGAGAAATGTATTTTTTTTTGTTGTTGTTGGTGGTGTTAATACTGTCCTTTTAGAACCTATGTAACTAAACAGGGTACTATCTATACATTGTATGGATAGAGAACTCAGAGGTTTTCTCAGTACATATGTTAGAATCTAAAATTTACTCAAAGTGATGTATTCAAAAAAAACTTAAATCATCACTCCTTAGCTTACATAGAATAGTCATTTTGGCAATTTGACATTAATGACAAAAGGCTCATAAGGATGTTGAAGGAAATAATATCATTGAAATGCATTGTTTGATGTAGGCAAGATAGAGGTGAATTTACATTACTGTAGTTATGGAGAGCTAGGAAAGACTTTTAAATTCAAGTGATTATCAAAGTAATTGAATGGCATATGGATATATGAACATGGCATTAAACGGCTTTTTTCAGGATTTTCTTTAAGTTACATTAACGTTCAGGTTTCTGAGATAAAGATCGACCAACACAGGTTGCTGAAATCTACTCTATAGGGAGATGCCACAGAGAAACAAGGAATCTGATGGACCATAGACATGAACATTAAAACCATGAAAAACCTTTCGGAGAGATTAAAGATAATTGGGTATGTACATGGGAGAAACTCTCCATTGGTCCAGAGCTGAGGCTGGGGAAGAATTCTCATATTGTTTTGCCTTCTCCCCATCTCCCACACGTCATTGCAATGAATCAGTGCTTCTGTCCTTTGCACTGAAAATGAGAAAGCAAACAGAAACACAACCAGTAAGACTAGCCCAACTCAAACCAGAGAGTATGGAGTAATCCATTAGGATGCAAACTCTTGGGCCAAACCCCTAGGGCCTTTGTGAACCAACACCTCTGAGGTAGAGGCCAAATAATTTGTTTTAACAAGCTTGCCACAAGCTTCTGATAAGCACTCAAGTTTGAGAAGCCCTGGAGCCAAGCTGGGTGGGAAATGGTTAACAACAGATACAGGTATGCTTCTAGCAAAAATCCCTCCTTCCATGAAAGAACAACAGTATGGATAGGGTAATACCAAAAAAAAAAAAAAAAAAAACAAACAAACAAAAAAAGACAACAACCTCAAATTCCTGAGGGAGAAGGGTGGTCAGTAGTGGGTGGAGAGGGAAAAATGAAAGTGGTTTAGCTCATATTTTGATACTCTAGTCTCACTGTTCTGAAGCATTTAACTCCCTAAAATCTCCAGAAGGATTATCAATAGCCTTATAAAGTTAAGGAATCATATTGGAAATATTAAGGAAAAATAATTTTAAAGAATACCCAAATAGAAATAATTTGTATAAAAAAGAAGAATTAATTTATCGAAGGGTTAAATGGCCAGATGAATTCAACCAAAGAACTAGAAGCTAAACCACTGCGTTCAGGAACTATTCCAGAAGGCAAAGATAAAGAATATAAATAATGAGAGAAAAGGGAAGGTAAGAGATCCTAAGGATATAAATAGAAATGTTAATATCCATTTAATAACAGTCCCAGGAGAGAAAAAATAATGAAAAGATTATTTGAAGAATTAATGACCAAGATTTTTTCAGAACTAAGACTACAGATTAAAGGAGTTCATAATATACTGTTAAAAACAAAGATAGCAAGCCCCAAATGGAGTCACTATGCTAAGCTTTGTGTCACCAATCCAGGACTTAATTACAGTTTTGGGTCTCACAGAAATGGGATCTCAAACCAGTCATCAGGAGTCATCTCATCAGCACTAGTGAGGTAATTGGCTGGACAGACACCTGCCCTCCCCTGAAGGAAAGTGACCTTGCCATAACAAATCCATTTTTTACTTGTATAACTTTCTTGTCCTGCTCCTTTTTGCGTATAAATGTCTTTCATTCTGTACAGCTCCTCAGAGCTCCTTTCTGTCTGTTAGAAGGGATGCTGCCTGATTCATGAATCGTTGAATAAAGCCAATAAGATCTGCAAAATGTACTCAGTTAAATTTTATTTCTTAACAAAACTGAACCATAGAGATGGGGGTGAGGGTGGGAACAGTTGGGAACATAACTAAATTAAATTTAATAACATCAAAAGTAAAAAAAAAAAATTCTAAAAACTTCCTGAGGGAAGACACATCTACAAAGAAGAAGTGCCTGTCAGGGAAGAAAATGACTTTGAACCTAAAATGTATGTCTATGATTTGTCATTTTTGAAAAATAAAGAGGTTTTCCAAGTTACACAGGCTCAGAAATGTCATCTTCTTAAAATCCTCTTTGAGAGGATTTTTCAAGAAATTACTGCAGCAAAAAGCAAAAAATAAAAATAAAAAAGGACAATATGAAAAAGTAAATAACTTATGGAATTTTAATGTCAACCAAAGTAATGACAAAAAACAGATGCCCAGCAAAACTTGTTTGGGGACGGGGATGGCACATGGAGGGAACAGAATGTGTAGTGCAAAATGCTAAAGAAATTTTCTTATTTGTAGAAAGAAGATTATAATAGAAAAATAAGTAGTAGATATAGGTGTGTGAGTGTATATATACCTATATATAATATTTTTATAGACTGATTAGGAAAAATAAACATTTGAGGGCTGTAAAAGTTGAGAAATAAAGAACATTCATAAAAACAGAATATATAAGGGGCACCTGGGTGGCTCAGTAGGTTGAGTGTCCGACTTTAGCTCAGGCCATGATCTCACAGTTCATGTATTCATGCCCTGCGTCGGGTTCTGTGCTGACAGCTTGGAAACTGGAGCCAGCTTCTGATTCTGTTTTCCCCTCTCTCTGCCCCTCCCATGCTCATGAACTGTCTCTCTCTGTCTCAAAAATAAATAAATGTTAAAAAAATTTAATAAAAAAACCAATATATGAATTGAAACTAACTGAAGAAAAGTTTTTAATTAAGAAAATATAAAAAAAGATAAAAATCAAAGAAAACCATAGCACAGAGATACACTATTTGGAATCAGCTAACAAGGGTGCTTGGGTGGCTCAGTCAATTGTGTCTGACTCTTATTTCATGAAGCTCAGGTCATGATCTCACTGTTATGAGATCAGGCTCCATGCAAACATGGAGATTATCTGTCTTAAGATTCTCTCTCTCTCTCTCTCTGTGTCTCTTTCTGTCTCTGTCTCTGTCTCTGTCTGTCTCTGTCTCTCTCCTTCTGCCTCTCCCTGGCTCATGCATACACACATTCTCTCTCTAAATAAATAAATAAATAAATAAGCTAACAAAAATAACAATGACTATGTAATTGTACAGGACTAAAATCCAACTCACGAATATAAAGATTCTTTATTATTATCTCAGATAATTTTATACAAGATCCATTAAAGTAATATCAACAAGTGATTTGTTAATTGGAAAAAATGTATATTAGGTCAATATTACGGAAGATCATGTAATCATCTTATCAGGAAAAAAATTGAAGTGAAACTTTGCAACATCAAAGTGGATATTATATTCTGATATATCCAGCTAATGAAAAAAGAAAGTAATAATGAAAATATATGCAGTTCTATAAGCAGTACCAAAAAATATGAAGAAACAACAGGTGAAACCAAAAGACAGTTTTTTCTTAAATTTCACTTGAATATTCTCAGAAATATACTGATACTCTCAGAAATTGATTAAATAAGCAGACAAAAATCATGCAATACATTTGAACAGTTAGATGCAATGTTCATATTCTTTGAAAAACACCACTTACCAAAGCTGGCACAAGAAAAATTGAATATTTATAGAATATTTCTAGATTTGTTCACGAAATGTAATTCACATTCAAAAGTCCAGTAAGAAAACTACAGACTTCTAAGTCTTCATTGGACAGTCCTTCTAAATATTTAAGGAAGAAATAGTACCAATTCTACATAACCCTTACCACAAAAGAAAGGAGGAAACTCTTGCCAACACATTTGTGAGGCCAGAGAAAGCCTGATACCAAACCCTGATAAGATCCTTAAAAGATACGAGAAGACAATCCACTATGTCTCACTAACATAGATACAAACAAAACAAAACACCTAACCAAATATTATCAAACTAAATCCATGATATACAAAAATGTTAATAACACATGGATTTATTCCAGGAAATTTAGGATTGGTTTAACATTCCGAAAGTAATCAGTGCACTTAACTACATTAACAATATGAAGGAGGAAAACTGGGGTGGGGAGGGAAAAGTTTTGAATTCCCCTAAGTAAGCTAATAAACTCTTTATTTGAAAACTGGATAAGAATAATCCAAAAATACAAATCTAACAAAATCGCCAGTAGTCATTAAACTTCCTTCAGCCTCAGCATCCCCTGTGTAGTGCGAAGACAGTGTATACAAAGTGCCTGATAAAAACCTGCGTGGCATACAGTGGTAGTCATTATTGGGCATTTTCAGTGGAAAGGGGAGCACCTGTTATGCTGTGGTAAGGCTCCAGAAAGCTTCAGGTCATGAGATAAATGTTTCCTGGTACAAAGTGTCATGCCCATTTATTTCCCATGGTTGGATGACAAGCAATATAATTGAAAGAACAGTACGGAAAAGAATGCTGAACATGTAGGCCAAAATTAGCGGAGGTACACAGTAATGGATTTAAAACATGAGATACAAATGTTTAACAAACAATTTTTGTGAAGCAAACATGGACATCGGAGAAAGAGAAACATTTATGGGATCGAAGTACCATTGCTCTCATGTCAAAGTAGACAAGTTGTCCAAAGCTAGTAACAGTTAAAGCAGAATTGGAATTATATTCACTACTGTATACGCATCACTATACTGGTGCGATAATGAATCACATTATCATCAGTAGAGTACCAAGAAATGTGACTATAAACTATGTTATTAATACCAAAAAAATATTTTCCCCAAATGTAAATACACAGGAGAAAGCAATTGTAACTCAGCGCCCATGAATATTTTTTAGTGTACAAACACAAACTGGCCTACTCATAGAAAACTATTACACAGAAATTGAAATTAATAAAAAAATTTACCCTAACATGTTTATTATAGAACTATATCATGAGAGTAAAAAGATAAGTAAATAAATTACATCCTACAAACCCAATGAAATATTGTGTGCTCATTAACATCTTATGTTGAAATCAAAATAATAATAACTTAGGGAAGTATTTGTGTTATAAAGTTTTATTGTAACTGGAGTGAGAGAATTTTCTACATATTATAGTCTCAACCATTCTTAAAAACAATGAAAGCAAATATAGCAACACCTGAGTGAACATTTTCTCTGGAGTGATGGTTGATTCTTAAAATGTTTCACAGAACTTCTATGTTTTCTATAATATTCATGATTTAAATTGTATTCAGAAAAAAAAAGATTAAAAAATAATTATTTCAATTTAGGTCAATTACCTTCCTAATCTTTAGAAAACACAACTTACTATGATATTTCAAATTCTAAATGCCCCTGAAGAACCTTGGTCTTCAGCCTATATAATTGTTACATGGACCAAGATGTAATGAGTGTCCATGTATTTATAGTAAAAGAGAATGACAAGAGCAATAGATGTAGAAGCTGCATGGGGGTAAATCCATTAATTTAGAAATGTCTGTGGAAAATAATGCTGGGATTGGTGCATCAAAAATCAGGGATACCATAGCAGCAGGGCCTCAGTTAGCTGTAAGAGGTATATCAACAAGGAAAAGAGCAATTTTGAAAAATAACCGATTAATTAATTTAATCAAAAGGTAGATTTGGCTCATTTGTCTTGGTCTCAATCCTCTACCATCCTCCCCATATGGAACTGACCAACTGAAGTGGTCGAAATATTTAACAGTGCTGTAGCAATATCCTAATCTTTGCTCAACAAAATGTCTAGAACCAAGGTCATCTGAGCTACATTCCTCTATATTGATTGCATGCTGTTTTCAAAGCCTTTCTGTAAAGGTCTTCTTAAAATCCTCCCATTTCTCAGCTCCTCCGTAGAAGTCATCATGGGTGTTACAGAATAAACAAAAGCTTAATAATGAATGCCAGTGTGCCTTTTTAGCAGATAGATATGTGTTTATCAACAGTGAGTCTATTACTTGGTATAGATAGTAAGTGTATGACAGCTACTTGTCATCTGTTAAGAGTGTATTTTCATGACATTGAATTAATCTCAATAATTTAGCATCTGTTGCAATATAATACAGCAACTTTTAGGACCAATGAACCATATTCTTCCTATATTCAAAGATCAAGAATTTTCTAGAATATCATTAAATGCTGTAGACATTTTAAATAATATTATTCTTATGCTTATGATTCATGTATCCTCTATACCATAATACCTAGAAAATAACCTTTTCCCTAATTTGGCAACAACCAAGGAATACTAATTTCCTGGGAACACGTGGAATAAACAGTGATGGTTCCTGGAGAGGCCGGGAGCTGTTTGGTGTTTAGATTTTTGAACTGAATGCTATCTACCTGACTCAAAAGAAAATAAGAAAACTCAGATGCATTAAAGAAAAATCTGAACCTTTCAGCAAATACCCTGGAGTGCACAGTTGACATGAGATGGGTGCCAGAGAATGTGGAATCCATAGAGATTGGAGTCATGTCCACCACACACACCACAGGCATGATTTATGCTTTTTGGCAAAGCAGCTTTAAATTTGTTTAAGAAAAAGGAAGGGATTTTTGGATTCCCACTTAGCACCTTTACAATTAAACCTTTCTCAAATGGTCGATAAAACATGCTCCAAGAAAAAAGTATTTAGTAATGTGATTTAGCATGGAGTGTGTGTGGCCTTGCCTGGGCATTACGGCTAGATTGTTCAGCTGACAATAGTCCCATTGTAAAATACAAGCAATGGTCACATGAATAAGGATGTAAGAGTCTAGAGAATGTAATTAGTGACTTAGGAGATATGTTTAAGGAAAAATTACAGCTTTTAATCATTTTAAGGGTCCAGAGACTAGAAGGCACAAGCAGAATAAAATGTGTGAGGCACAGAAGTAAACACAAGTCATAGTAATGCACAATACTGTTAACGTAATGGCTTTGCTATCTTGGCAGTTCAGTTTATCACTTAATGCTATGTTATCAAGGCCTGACGTTTTAATTTCTTTTTGACCTAATTGATATTCCCTTAACACAAGGTGAAGACAAAATTTCATACCTTGATCTGGGGTTTGCTATGCTGCCTATTGGCTGAACCAATGCAAACATGCAAGAATCTTATTAAAACATCACTTTTTCTAAGTGGTCCCTAGTGGAGATTCTGATATTTAGATGTAAACTGACTGTCACAACACTAACTGCTCAAGCTTACAAAAATTTTCATTTCAGGCCAGTCTGTTTCTAGAAGGCTATGGCTGTCAAATCTTGTATCTTTCTTTCTCTCTGATCCCGAGAGCAGATGTACTCTGTTTGCTCTTATAATAAAATATGTGTCTGGCCTCTAACTGATTACAGTATCAACTGGAACACAAGACAGTCAGACCAAAGGGTTGTGTGTCAAAGAGCAGTTTAAGCTTCTCAGTGGAACAGGGTAATTTCTCAGAGTTTCACAGTGTAATAGTTACAGGCTTGATCCACAAAGGACAGTATTAGATTGCACATTAACCTTTTGATAATTCATGCTTCTAGAAGAAAGGCATTTCAGGTATAATTGTTTACACATATGTTATGAATGTTTACCCAACTGCCAGGAATTAAAATAAGCTTAAATACATTGGAAGAATGCGTAAGCAAGGTGAGTAATTAAAAGGCACAAGACCACTGGTAAGTCTTTTACGTGGGTGCCGATTAGTATATTTTGGATACCTATTGTGTAATCACCTACAGACCCACATACCTCAATTTATGCAATAATGTGCTGCAGAAAATTTTGCTATCAGTTACATTTCATATGTAAAGTAAAACATTGCTCTCACTAAGAATGATCTGGTGTTATGGCCTGAATGTTTGTGCCCCCCTCCCCAACACTCAAATTCATGTGTTGAAACCTTAACATCTGGTGAGGTTATGTTTAGAGATAGAACCCCTAAGGAAGTAACTGAAGCTAAATGTGATCATAAGGTTGGGGCCCTGATGCTATAGGATTGATGTCCTTGTAAAAAAGTGATAGAAGAGAGCTTGCTCTCTCCCTCTTCCCATGCACACTCACTAGGGAAATTCCATGTGAGGCAGAGCAAGAAGGCGGCTTTCCATAGGCCAGGAAGAGAGCTCTAGAAAGCAGCCATGATAATGCACTGATCTTGGAATTCCAGCCTCCAGAACAGTGAGAAAATACATTTCCGTTATCTCAGTTATTCAGTTTGTAGTGAAATGTTATGACAGCCCAAGCTTACTCATACATCTGGTAGAACCACAAATGTAGATAAAGAATTTGGCAAAGTCAACAGCTAACTCCAGAGCAGAGAGGGCAGAAAGTGGATGAAATACAGAAATTGTCCTAAGATAGCTAGCTAACCACACATTCCAAGGCGTTTAGACAATATGAATGGGACAAAGTGAAATACTTCAAAATTAAAAGGAGAATCAGAATTAGATTAAATACTGATGGATTTGAGTTGATATTTATTATGGATTTTATCCATATTAGGTTCATCTTTCATTATCTTTATAAATAGCATCTTAGATTTAGTGCACATTGTTCAAATTTATTATAAAAGAGAAGTAAGGTAGAGTTTGCACTAAATGGTATTCACGTGCACTATGGAGTTGAAATATTTTAAACAGCATGAAATGAGAGTCAGGATAATCCAAAGCACTTGTATATCAAAGTGAATTTCCCCAGAAGAAATAATGGAAACTCAGATGATTCATTTCACAACTCAAAAATATTCATATAAAATGATTACAATACTGTAATATAATACAAAATAATAAAGAAAATACAAAATGTAAAGACAAATAAACAAATTAACCTGCACTTACCTTTGAAAACCTTCATGGCTGGAGTGAGGGAGACAAGAGAGAGGGTGATTGTGTAGGACGACTTTCATTACCACTAATGGAATCTCTGCTGTCTATTGGCTCAATGGAATCTTTCTTTTCCTGCAATTTTAACAAGGAACCTATCCAATGACTGAGAATGAAGCAAAGCATTCCTAATCTTACTCTTGTATGGAAAAGCAAAGGGCTGTCCATAGGTGATTTGAAGTGACAAAAAAATACACTAGTGCCAGTTGTGGCCACCTTCCAATGTTCTGAAAAATCGCTGATTTCTGCCAAACACTGTGGCCTGAGACCAAGCATCTGAGCATGAGAGACCATCACCCACAATTCTGGAGAGAGGGAGAGAGAGGTAACACACACACACACACATACACACACACACACACACACACACTTAAATAACTCAGGTGATTACTTCTGGCTACCAAAGTTTGTTTGGCTAAATTTGTTTTTCCTTTCAAGCCAGGCACCATATTGCAATCATACTGCCTATGAAGAATTATCAACTTTAAATGACACCACTGTGGAAAGACAATTCTATGAAGGGATAGCAAGCCTTATCCATAATTCTGATGAACTGAAATTGTAGATGCAATTTACACATAACACGACTCAACACAAATTCAATAGTGCACACATTTAAGTGCCTCATGGATACATTAAGTCCTAGAGAAATTGAGAGAGTGTGTGTGGACACTGGGCCACAGTAAAGTAAGAGGTTCAGTAAAAAAGGTGGTTGATATGGATCTTTACAGATGAATAAGGATCAGTCAGACTTAAAAGCAATGGGGGGGATCTTTCTTTTCAACAGGAGGAAAGAATGTACAAAGAGCAACCAAAGCAGCATACTGATCAGGATAGTAGGGAGAGATAAGAGTAGACCAATGGATCATAACCAAATGTAGAGGGACTAAATTGACAGGCAGAGGAGTAGGAAGATGAGGGGATAGGTGACATGATTAAAAGACTATAGTTAAAAAAATCCCTATAACTTAAGTACATATGGTAGATTTACCTCATTTATTGGTGAACCTCCAAAATCTGTACCAGTAATTGCCACTCATCAATGGCTGAAAAAATGTCTTTACATGAATGAACCTGATTATAATGATAATGTGATAATTTATCAGTTGTTTAGGACTAATGGAAAAATACATTAAAATATTATTTTGTAAGAGAATAGATGTTTGCAATATGATAGATAATGACTGCCAAGCTATTATTATCCCTTATTCCAGCCCCACAATTTCACTAACCTTCCCTCGACCGCCCACCACAAGGGAGCCCTAGCGTCTACTACAGGAGGCCTTTCATGATCACCTTGTATATGTCATTTTCTATAACTTGATCCAGCTCCAGCTCGCGGTCCTGGAGAGAAGGTTGTCCTTTGTAGTATAAACCCAACAAATACAGTTTAAATTTTTTTTTCATGTTTTTATTTATTATTGAGACAGAGAGAAACAGAGCATGAGTGGGGGAGGCAGAGAGAGAGAGGGAGACACAGAATCTGATGCAGGCTCCAGGCTCTGAGCTGTCAGCACAGAGCCCGACGCGGGGCTCAGTCCCACCAACTGTGAGATCATGATCTGAGACGAAGTCTGACGCTTAACCGACTGAGCCTCCCAGGGGCCCCAAATACACTTTTTAAAAGCAAGACGATTCTGTAGAATGAACAAGAAAATGGTAGCTATCTTAATGTGTTTGTAGTCCACTCCAGGAAGACCCTGGAGCCGGGTAAGAGGTTTCATTGCCATGGTATCCCTACATCTTATTAGTGAAGTTTGGACAAATAATAGCAGTAGTAGGCAGAACTTCTCAGTTTCTTGTTTGAGAATAAAACCATGTTGTTCAATGTCAGAGGGAAGGGAGAGCAGTTCGAGTGTACATTATCTTTTCCTAGTTCTTCGGTTCTCAAAGTGTGTCCAGGGACAAACAGAATCACCCTGACCTGAGAATTATTAAAAATGGAAAGTCTTAGCTCTGTGGGTCTACTCAATCAGACCCTTTGGGTATATGACGTGACAGCCTGGGTAAAGAGCCCTCTAGGCAATTCTGGTACAGAATCAAGTTTGCAAACCCCTATTCCAGGTGTCTGATATTCTTCCGGCTACTTTCTCTCGTGTAGCCTTCACCCTTTGGTATATTTTGTCAGTGTCGTTATTGTTTCTCTGGCTTCACACTTACCCTTCTTTACCTTCTACTTTTGCAACCTTAGTCAATCCTTTAGAATATTTGGTTGGATCATGTGCTGTTTTGGCAGTGAATGTTAAGCCCTGTTAGACCTTCTTGAGCCTGCCTGATTAATCTGAACCCTGCATTCAGCAGCTATGCAGTTTAGAATGTTAACACTGGCTTGGACAGTTGGACTCTTCGCCCCAATTATGGAACTCCTGCCGACTCCTGGAGCTGCTGAGGTGTCAAGGCCGGGGTCCAGAAGGTGTCATACAAACCTCAGCTGGTGCTGCCTGATTACAAGAGAGATACTAGGTCTTAAAGTGAATGATGAGAGTAAGTGGTGATAAACTAAAGGACATTTTTAACTTTTCATGTTTGTGGGCCCTGCTCCTAAACTCTCAGGGAAGCTATATTTTAACATTTACCACGGTCAAAATGACTCAGCAAAACCTCAACGCATGGGCTCTATTTCTGCCCTGAGTACACATTGTATATCTGCATCGTTAAAAAAATAACCAAAAAGGAGCCTTCAAAACATAAAGATAAGCAGAAGAAAAACTTGACTGGTTCCCATAAGATTAAAATCACAGAGCTGTGCACATACTAAAAGCAGAAGATAAAGCCTGCAACATTATGGAATGTCTTTTGTCATAATTTGTAGTGCTTTATCTATGAAAACAAACAAACAACAAACATAAATAACCATGCACCAAATGTCCCTTCTCCAGAGAACTTCTCTTTGTGAAGATTGTGTACCCAGGGCAGCTGTCCTAACTTGGGCTCCAATAAAAGTCTTTTCCTTTTTCTTTACAATTTTTTTTTAAAAAGGTTTGTTTATCTTGCATCGACAGTGGCCAAAATGTCATTGCATCAATCACAATATTAATGTATTAATTGTAATGTCTTTTTTTTCTAACGAGAATATATGGTCCCTCAAAGCAAGACCATTCTGCCTTATCCCACTCACATTCCTAAAAAGTGCCTTGTTCATAACAAGTAATCAGTAAATGCTTTCTGGATAAATGAATAAGAGAATGAAATAAATGCAAATATGTCTATTACACAGAACTCTAAGATGTAGGTATGTGGAGTCATTGGAGTTGATCACAGATATTCTGCTCACTCTCTCTGTCCCTCCAGGGAGGATATACCTCTCTGCCCATGCAGAGGTAGGAGTGGCCATGTGACTGACTGGGCCAAGTTAGGTGAGTGGCAATTTTATGTATTTATTTATTTTATGTTTTGTCATTTATTTTAAGAGAGAGCATGTGCAAGAGCTGAGGAGGGGCAGAGAAAGAGGGAGAGAGAGAGTTTTCTAAGCAGGCTCTGTGCTGTCAGTACAGAGCCCTGCTGTGGGTCTTGAATTCATGAACTGTGAGACCATGACCTGAACTGAGATCAAGAGTTGGACACTTAATGAAATAAGCCACCCAGGTGCCCCAGGTGAGTGGCAGTTCTAAAACCCTGTAGTATGAGTAAGGCATGAATTTTTGTTGTTTAAGTCACCAAGATTTATTATGTTAATTATATTTTATTTTCTCTTTTCGAGGTGTAACATACATAAAGTACAATAACCCATACTGCCTATAAATGTATACATATAAATACATCTGTATAATCATGATGAGATCAAGGTGTAGAACATTTCCAGGACCTCAGAAGTTTCCTTCATGTTCTTTCTCCATCAATTCCATGCCCCACTAACCACCATTCTGATTTCTACCACCAAAGATCAGATTTACCAGACTTAGGGACATCATATAAATAAAAACATATAAAACATTTTCATTTGTATCTCTCTTTTTCACTCACAATGATGTATGTGAGATTCACCCAGATTGTTTAATATATAAGCAATTTTCTCTTTTTATTACTGTGTAGTGTTCTATGCTTAAATACCACACTTGATCCATTTTCCTGTTGATGGGTATTTGAGTTTTTCAGCTTTGAGCTATTATATATGAAGTGACTATGAAAATTCCATACATATATTGTAGTGGGAAATGCATTTGTTTTTCTTGCTATAAACTTTGTAATGGAATTGTTGATCCACAGGACACGCTTAGGCTTAGCCTTGAATATTCTGAAAATGTGTTCATTGGTTCTCAAATGTTCATCAGTTACCTGAAGGGCTTGTTAAAACACAAACTGTGAGGCCCCATCTCCATAGTTTCAGATTCAGTAGGTCTGGTTGGGTCTAAGATTTGGCATTTCTACAGTTTCTAGGTCATATTGAAGCTGCTGGTTCTAGGGAGCACTCTTACAGAAACACAAATGGAATTTACTGAAATTTGTCATTGAGAGTTTAGAGTTAAAAGTACTGTAGCATAAACTAGACCACCCTGACTGGTTATAAGTTTGGCAGATTTAACAAATAAAAATACAGCACAATCAGGGAAATTTAAATTTCAGACAGACAACAAATGGATTTTATGTCCACATGCAATATTTGGGACATATTTATGCTAAAAAATTCTTTGTTACTTATATGAGATACAAATTTAACTGGGATTCCAGTATTTTTATTAACCTTAACTGATACAGATATTATTTATTTTTTTCAGAGAGGACGTTAACATGCAGCTTGCTTGAATTATTATCCAAAGACATGCAGCTAAAAAAAGGCAGCAGCAGAGGGGCGCCTGGATGGCTCAGTTGGTTAAGCATCCGACTCTTGATCTCTACTCAGGTCATGATGATCTCACAGTCTGTGAGATCAAGTCCCCTGTCGGGCTCCGCACTGATAGCGTGAAGCCTGCTTGGGATTCTCTCTCTGCCCCTCCCCAATTCATGCTCGCTTTCTCTCTCTCTCTCTCTCTCTCTCTCTCTCTCTCTCTCTCGTTCTCTCTCTCTTTCTCTCAAAATAAAGAAATAAATAAACATTAAAAAATAAATAAATAAGGCAGGGCACCTGGGTGGCTCAGTCGGTTGAGCGTCTGACTTTGGATCAGGTCATGATGTCATGGTTCGTGAGTTTGTGCCCCATGTTGGGCTCCCTGCTGTCAGTGCAGAGCCTGCTTCAGATCCTCTGTCCCCCTCTCACTTTGTCTCTCCCCTTCTTGTGCTCTCTCTGTCTCAAAAATAAGTAAAAACCTTTAAAGAAATAAAAGTAAATAAATAAGGGGCGCCTGGTGACTCAGTCAATAAAGCATGTGATTCTTGATCTCAGGGTCAGGAGTTTGAACCCTGGGTGGGTGCAGAGTATACTTTAAAAAAGAGGGGGGGCACCTGGGTGGCTCAGTCCATTAAGCATCTCACTCTTGACCTCGGCTCAGGTCATGATCTTACTGTTCGTGAGTTTGAGCCCCAAGTTGGGCTCTGCACTGACAGTGAGGACCCTGCTTGGGATTCTCTCTCTCTCTCTCTCTCTTTCTCTCTCTCTCTCTCTGCCTATCCCCCACTCACTACACATACACTCTCAAAATAAATAAGTAAACTTAAAAAAAAAAAGGCTGCAGCAGATTTCTACCGTCAGCCTATCTGACCATGGCCCATGTTCCTTCCATTCCAATCATGTTGCCTTTCCTGCTACCCAGTTGCCCAGTCCCTAGTAAGAGACAAATTCAGTTTCCAGGAATGTTAATCCAGCATAAGTTGGGGTTTCTATTCATGGATTCACACTTTAGTGTGGGGTGCTACTTAGAAATTTGTCTTCCTCAAAATGAAGAAGAAAATAATTCCATGACTTGGTGCCATGGATCTTTGCATCTATATTCTACTGCCTTTCAGACCTGTCTTTAGTCAAGGGTTCACCTGTCTCCCCCAGAGGCATAACTCCATAGTAAGTCACCTGCAAGGTGGTCCATGCAGGAGATACATGGTTTAACTTTCTCTCCTAGAAGAGGAAAGTACCAGCCACTTATACAAATCACTCTTTTGTAGTGAGACAGAGGAGCAGGCAGTTAGCATCTGCCTAATGCTTGTCTCCAATTCCAGAATCCAGGGCCAGGCCAGGTAAATAAGCTTTGT
The DNA here is from genome assembly GCA_028646485.1 of Cryptoprocta ferox. NCBI lineage: Eukaryota > Metazoa > Chordata > Mammalia > Carnivora > Eupleridae > Cryptoprocta > Cryptoprocta ferox. The sequence continues at coordinate 13,391,097 of CM053578.1, forward strand.
CCTGAAGGAGACCTCTTGCTCCAGGGAAGGGCTTTCATGGTCTTCTCAGGTTTAAATGGCCACAATCATCCAGTGGTGTTGTTTTAAGGATTCTTGACTGATGCCTCAACCCCCAAATAGTCTCCCTTCCTAATAGGTAAAGTTCTATTATTATCAATTCATTCTTTGATTTTAAGAATAGTTTGCAGAGGGGGGTGCCTGGGTGGCTCAGGTGGTTAAGTGTCCAACTATGGTTTTTGGCTCAGGTCATGATCTCATGGTTCATGGGATTGAGCCCCACATCAGTCTCTGTGATGACAGTGAGGAGCCTACTTGGGATCCTCTCTCTCCCTTTCTCTGCCCTTCCCCTGCTCATGAATACAATCTCTCTCCCAAAATAAATAAATAAACATAAAAAAAATAGTTTGCAGTGGTGAAAAAGACAAAGTGTCACCAGATATGTCACCATCAATAATACTAGGTCAAGGAGTTTCAGCAGACCCCATGTCTCGACAGGAGAGTTCTTGGGTGCATAAAGGGGTTGGAGGGGGGGTGGAGAGAAAAGAAGGGACAACAACTTTAAGCATCACATCTTCTGAGAAATTATTCCTGAGCTTTCTGCCTCCAGAGGCTGAAGTGGACATTTCTCCACCTGTGCTCAACTCTATTGTACCACCTTAATTACCATGTTGCAAGTGTCTATTTAATTGAAGTCTTCTCATCAAACTGTGTACTTTTGCGAGTAGAAACTTGTTAATCTCTGTCCCTCAGAATATCAACAGTATGTTTAGAATATGCTAGATATTTGGGACAGTTTGTCAGACTGTATGTCTGCCTGAGTAGTTACCAGGACAGATCTCTTTGATTTTACAGTTGGGCCTTAGACTGGCCTGTGGATGCTTTCGTGGCACTTTTGAGGACAGCCTTCTTCCTTGTGGGAACTTTTGTGGTAGGGTCTAAAATCTACCTCCCTACACACACATGCACACGCACATGCACACGTGACCACAGGGCTCTAGGAGGAGAGTTTGTGGGCTCTCATTTCCTGAGTGGACCAGAGATACTAACTAAAGTTGCCTTTTTAAGCTTGCCTGTTAAGATTTGAACCCTTGAATGTTGGATGCTATTGGAAGGATTGTCCTCCAAACTATCTTGGAGCGTTTTGATCCAGTTAGGTAATCACACTCCATGTAGGAACTGCTAGATGAGCAATTCCCAGGCAGCTGTTGGAAAGAAACCAGACCTGACCTTTAAATCTGTAAACATGCAAAAAAGATCATCTCGATAAACAGAGCCTGATTGAAAAGTGAAATTTTCCACCCTTGTGTAGGAGTGAATGAACTCCTTCTAATCTGCCCTTTGTGGTTCTGATAGTCAAAGTGTGGTCCCACAACAGCAGCATCAGCATCGAGTGTACCTTGTTAATAATGAAGAATTTCAAGCCCTCACCCCATACCTGCTAAATCAGAACCTGCATTTTGTTGTTGTTCATTTATTTATTCTGAGAGAAAGAGTGCAAGTAGGCACAGAGCAGAGAGAGAGAGAGAGAGAGAGAGAGAGAGAGAGAGAGAATCCCAAGCAGGCTCTGTGCTGTCAGAGAGAAATCCATTGTGGGGCTTGATCCCAAGAGCCATGAGATCATGACCTGAACTGAAATCAAGAGCCAGGAACTTAACTGACTGAACCAGCAAGGTGCCCCAGAACCTGCATTTTTTTAAACCTGCATTTTTAATAAGCTATGTACATACATTAAAGAGTGACAATAACTCTTCAGAATCAAAAGATTACAATTAATTTCATGCCTATTTCTTTGTGGGGTTTGTTGTTATTGTTGTTCTTGTTCTTGTTCTTGTTGTATTTTTTCTGGTTTCCCCAAGGGATTGGAATGCAACTATCTGGCCAGTTGAAAACGCCATCCCAAGGATAATAAGGGAGAAACTCCATCCTCAACAGCTGGTGTGTCCTCCACTGAACCAGCCTTATTTCCTTTTCCCAAATATACTATGCTCCCTGATGTCCCTGGGTTTTATCTTAAAATAGGTATTCTTTGTCTGATGAGACTCTCATCTTTCATCTTCTACACTTTTTTCTCTCTCTTATTTGCACTTACTTTTTTTTCCCTCTTGTTCTCTCTCTCTCTCTCTCTTTTTAAGCAAGAGTCATTTTTGCAAAGTACCTGTACATCTCAGCTGAACAGTAGAAAAACAATTTCTACTTAATAAGCCCAGCCTTATTAAACTTGGGACTTGTTTTGAAGAAAGCATATGACAGTTCCAGCTAAAGATCTGGGGAGGTCCATGGGATTTGCACTGTAAATGAGGGGAGTCATGCAAAGCAAGTGAATTAGGATGGCACTGATTGATATTGATTTCCAACAAGGCTAATTAAAAATCAAATAGTGTCCTGAGATATAACACCAAAAGCTCAGTGATAATAGACAAAGTAGATAATTTGCACTGTAGCCAAATTTTTAAACATTGTGCTACAAACTAAACCACCAATAAAGTGAAAAACAAATCAAAGAATGGGAGAATATATTTGTAAATCATGTATCTGTTAAGTGACTTCTATCTAGGATATAAAAGGAACTCTTACAACTTAATTATAAAAATCCCAAATAACCTAATTTTAAACATGAGCATAGGATTTGACTAGACATTCATTTCTTCAAAGAAGGTGTCCAATAAAGCCAATAAGTCTAGGAAAAGATACTGAGCACCACTAGTTATTAGAGAAATGCAAATAAACACCAAATCCACTAGGATGCTCTTATCAAAAAGGAAGATAATAACAACTGTTGCTGAGGACATGGAGAAAATGGAGCTCTCAAACCTTGCTGGTGGGATTTTACAATGGTGCAGCCACCTTGGAAAACAGTTTATAGTCTCTTGGTGTCAAACATAGAGTTACCATATGACCCAGAACTTCTGCTCCTAAGTATATACCTAAGACCAATGAAAACACATGTCCATATACAACTTGTACAAAAATGCTCAGAGAAACTTATTCATAACAGCCAAAAAAGTCCAAAGAACCCAAATGCCCATCAACTGAGGGATGGAGGAACAAAATGTGGTCTGTCCATATGACGAGATGTTGTTCAGCAATTTTGAAAAAGTGAAGTCCTGACACATGGTAACACATGGCATAACATAAACTTTATTCTAGATGAGAGAAGCCAATCACAGAATCAACCCACTGCATACTGCACAATTTGTACCAAATGTCCATTTATATAAGGTGTCCAGAATAGACAAATGCATAGAAACAGAGATCAGTGGTCACCTAGGGGGAGAGGACAAGTGATTATACCAGGTATGGGATTTGTTTTTAGGGTGCTGAAATTTACAAAATTAATTATAATGATATGATATGATTATCATTATAATTATAATAATCACATAATTCTGTGAATACAGTAAAAACCACTGTATTGTACATTGAAAATTATATGGGTTACCTTAATGCTATGTAAATTATACCCCAATAAATCCATTATTTAAATATCAAATAGTAAATTAAATAACACAGAACATATACACTGATCAATTATGGCTTTTTCTTTTGAAAATGGATAAAAACATCATGATAAATGAACGAAACCTCAAAAAGGACCGCAGTGTGTGGCTTAGATAATAATCAATACAAATTTAACTAAGAGACCACCACTGCATCCTCTACATATTTTCCTTTGATCATTAATCTATTCATTCATATGTGCATACAATGGATTTATTAAAAGTGTACTAAATGTGAGGCATTGTAGTTGGCCTCTGGGGTACAGCTGTGACAGATAGATGTTATCCCTGCAGTAATGTGACCTATGGTCCAGAAGTAAATTCAAACTAATAGCAACTATTCAACGAAACCTGATAAATAAAATAGATAATAGAGCAAAGATAGTCTATTCATTTTGCTCACATAAGGCCTAAAATAATTTGACAAATTATGTCTTTCCTAGATATTTTAGGTTGATATTTAAATATTTTTAATATGAGTTTAGATCAATATACTTTACTAATTCTAGCTAGAAACTATTATAAGATAAAATAATATGAACTACTACAACTAGAATAAACATTTCATGATATGATTTGATAAAATATATTTTAACCATGTATTAAATTAAATATAAAATATCTGAAACACATTATGTAGAAGTTTTACCTACATGATTTATATACAATATACTTTGAAAAATGTGGCAGTCCTCCTTGCATTCCAACGATATTTCAAAGGATTAGTTTCACTAATCTATAGCTTCAGCTCTATAAATTACATGCATCCCCAAATAGGTCAAAATATTTTTCTAATACCAAACTTTATCCTTCCCTCATAGAAATATATAACAAAGCAGGAAAAGACAGGAAACTCTATGGATTTATGTTGCCTAAATTAAATATTAACCTGTATTTTCCTTAGCCAATATTTTAATTTCTCCTTTGTTTGATTCCCTGGTGGATTTTACAACCCAGGGATGATTTTACAATAGCACAGTAAGATTTTGTATAGGTGAAGAGTTTTATTGGTTTGTTTGTTTATTTTAGTAAATTGGGAGAAAGAATATTGTGAGTATTACTTCATTCACAAGTTGATCAATTCTAGCAAAGATCTGAAGGCTGAGAATATGGAAATAAGTTCCCTTAAAACTCTTGATGCAAACACACAATGGAAAGTCTTTCTATGTCACCATGGGTTAATGTATCACCACAGTGTGAAGATCACTATTCTAGAGTTGACTGGAGACCTTCCGTGCTCTGCGGAATTACTAAAGTAGAGATATGAGGAAACAAATTAGAAGTAAACAATAATAAGATTGATAGAATTTGCATTTCTTATGACCATAAGTGATAGCATACATGAACATGGGAAAAGGTATGGCCAAAGTAGGATGTCATCAGATATACCAGCATCTTAGTACTTTTAAAGACTATGCATGAGAGCATAAGTCTTATAAAATTATATTAGAATCTCTGCTCTAATTATCAACTCTCTAGTTATTATATCTGGCTAGCATCCCGATTGGGAGCTGATGTTTGGAAAACAATATTCTTTTCCATTCAAACTGCTCAGAGAGATGTGATAGATTGTTTCCAAAATAGGTACCACTGATCCTATTATGCCATGGAGTCTATCCCTCCAATCCATTGAATCTAGGCTATTCTATGACTGCTCTGACCAATCAAATACTGTAAAACCAATACTGTGTACTTAAAAAAGAAGAAACACTGCAGTTTTCTCTTAGGTCTTGTGGACCCTGTGCTTGGAGAAAAACTAGATCCCATGAAGAAAGTCCTTTCTCTGAGATCTCCATCCTGTTAGAAAGCCCAGGCTAACTGTATGAAAAGACCTTGCAGAGAGATGCCCAGCTAGAATCCATCTCTTCATCTAAGATTCTGATCACCAATTCCATTTCATGGGGGTTTTCCCCACACACACATCTAAACAATCCTCTGACACCAACTGGATGTCCTAAAATTCAACTCAGTTTGAACATTCTCTACCTGGAGATAGCATCAAATCTTACAGGTTAAGGGCTCAGTCCTCCCAAACAACCCTCCTCCCAACTTCAGATGCCAATTAAAGCTCAGGTTGTCATTAGTATTTCTGACTGACTGGATACAGACCAGAGGTTCTAGGGATGTCCTCCTTGGGTCAGATTACTTTGCTAGAGTGATTCATTGAACTCAGAGAAACATTTTCTTATCAAATGACTGGTTTATTATTAAAAAACACATATAACTCAGGAACAGCTTGATGGAAGAAATACAAAGGGCAAGGTATAGGGAAAGGATAGGGAGCTTCCATGTTGTCTGAGACTCCCACTCTCCCCATATCTCAGTGTTCACCAATATAGGAACTCTCCAGACTGAGTTATTTTGAGTTTTTATGGAGGCTGCATTATGTAAGTTTGAGTGATTAAATCACTGGCCGTTGGTGATTGATTCAGCCTTCAGCTCCTCTCCCCTTTTGGGGAGGTCAAAGGATGGGACTGGAAATTCCAACCCTCTAATCACATGGTTGGTTCTCCAGGCAACCAGCCCCCATCCTTAAGTACTTTCCAAAAGTAAAATCATTAACATAACAAATGACACCTTGATTGCTTTCCTTACTTAGGAAATGTCAAGGGTTTTAGGAACTCTGTGCCAAAATTAGGGACAAACACCAAATATATATTGCTAATTATATATATATATATCACAGTATCACACCATCTCAGGCACTAAAAATGTGATTGAAGATGTCTTCGGAGGACTCTAGCCTCAATGTGATTTGACTGCAAGTACACAAGAAACAAAATGAGAACTACTGAGCTATGCCAGTCAATCAGCAGAACTGTAGCTGCTGTAATCTAAACTGTAGATTATAATAATTATTTAAAACCAGAGAGTTTGGGGGTGGTTTGTTTTAAAACAAGAGCTAACCAGAATTGGTGATTTTTGTAAGATTTGTCTATATTATCTCTTTTTATGGGGAAATTCTAATGGATTGGGTTTAAGCTTAGAGGAAGATTAGGGATACAGTTGCAACTCGAGTTACCAACATGGACTCACTAATGAGAAATTCATAAAATTAATGAGAACCATAGAATTACAGAATATAGAGTTGATTAGGATGTTAACTCTTTTACAATCTAGCATCACTAGTTTGTGGGCTATTTCTGTGGAATTCGGTTCATTCTTTCACATCTCTCTAGTCCCATTAAGCTAGTGAGTAGTCACTAAACTGTTTGTCTTTAGGAAGCATACCATGCTCCTGAATAACTGAGGACTTTGTGAGATAAAAGTTTTCTTAAAACTACAACATATGTGATTTTTCTTAGCCATAAATATGCGCATATAACTACATAATTTGACAACTTATTTTCATGTCTCATAGGTATCTCCCACTTAACTTGGACAAAAAAGAATTTTATTGTTCCACCCATAACCTGGTTCTACTTAATATTTCCTCATCTCAATAAATAATGCCACTCTTCATTCAGTTATTTAAATAAACTTGGGCTCATCCTTGACTCCTCCCTTTTCTTCCCCAACTTTCATTTAATTCATAAGAAAGTCTTCTTGTATCACTTCAAAAACATATTTCAAGTCCATCTATTTTTATCTCCATTAAACTAGTATTAAGCTTTTGAATATCTATATTAATTAGTATTATCCTGAATGCAAACATGAGGTTTTCTGGCACATAGGCAAATTAGTTATTACTTATTCATTGAAATAACTGTACTGTATTCCCTTTGCTCCAGTTCTTGTACAACTTTATGTCATCCTATACTATAGGGTCTCTATGGTAAATAAGGAATCCTGGATATACAATGCTGGATAGTTATATAAGCAGGAGAAAACTGTCCTAATTCCATTTTGGGGCAATGGAGAGAAATCTTTTGCTCCCTAGAATACACGAATTCAACATGGGAAAGATCCTTGGTTCTTACCCTTGGGAATGGAAATAAATATCTATAAGGGAAAGATAAGACAAGTGTATCCAGCTTTGTATCATAGTGTTGCAGGATTTTTTTTTTTTACCTCAAAATCTGGGGTTTGTTGTCTTGCCACTTTGAAGAATAAAGAGGTGGACAAAAATGAGCAGTAGGCAAAAATTTATTAGAGTATAAGATCAGAAGGGAAGAATAGTAGGAAGGCTCTCTTTATAGAGAAGGGGCATTAGAAAGTGAATGCCTGAGGACTAGAGGCAAAGGTCCTTGCTTTATAAGGTTTTGGTTGTCCCCCTCTTCCCTTCCCCCTTCCCCTTGTTCCTTCTCAGGTTCTACTCTTATTGGCTGGATAACTCTAGGTGCTGGTTAGTTCATTCCTGATTGGCTCATTTCCACTGTATCAAGGGTGGTCTATGGCCATATCATTCCTTGTGGTTCATACATTCTGTGGCCTACTACTTATTTTTAGTCAGATCTTTTGTCAAATTTCTGAGGGAAACCTACAGGGGAGTAGGTAGTATTAGTTACATTTTTAAGAGGAACCTTAAGTCTGAGTTGGTTTGCTGTGGTCAGACATTCCCAGCACTGTTCCAAAATTTGTGTTTTTCCCCACCTAGGGAAAAGGGTCCTACCCTTTCCCTCCCTGCCAATTTTAACCTATCTTTTCCTATCATAATAGGGTTATGCCCATGGTCTCAAGACTCATTCTCCCCCCCAGCTTACAACATAAATGCATATCTTTGAGGAGTTAAATCTTTCTAGGTGGTTTAGCACTACATAATCAGTTATAATTCAATGTTCACAGCTTGTGCTTTTAAGGCCCGTTCTCAAGTTTCAGTAAAATTTACCCAGAAAGCCCTAACCATGCAGAAAGCCCTAACCATGTATGTTCTACTTCCCTGTATCACCACACATAATGAAGCCATCATCATCTGTCCTAAGTCCTTGTCTAGCTTTCACACTGCCCCGTCCCACCCATTCTCCACAGAGCAGCAAGCTTGATTTTTATAAACATTAATCTCATTGTCACTCAACTGCTTAAGCACTTCAGAGGTTTCTCACTGTATTAGAATAAGTCCAACTTACTTGTGATGGCCCATAAAGGCCAGTGTGATCTAGACTTCCCTCAGTTCCCTGACCCCTAAGCTTACTTCCCGCACTGGGCTGTTGTTGTGCTAGCACATTCTGGCATGGCTGGCTGCTTCTCTTCGTTTGAGCCTCCCATTAATGGCAATGCTCTAGAAAGGCTTTTCCTGAGCATTCTATCTAATGTAGCTGCTTACCATCCTCCTATTCTCCATCACAATACCCACTCTAAAACCTGCACAATGATGGTTCAATTGTCCTACATGTTATTTGCTTAGTGTTTATTTCCCCCACTATGATTCAGAAGGTCAGAGATCTTCACTGTCTTTTCTTATGTTTTATTCCTAGAGTTAAGCACCATCCCTGGCAGAGACTGGGTGTTCCATAAATTTCTACTAAAGGATAGAATTGATGAATAAATAGATAAATTGGGGCTACATACAGAAAAACATTCAAAAACAGACTGCAGTCCCTCTCGGTTTGTTATTACTTGTCGCCTTGACACTAAAAGGACATCCCAGATAATATTTAAAAAGATAAATTCAGGTGAAGTAGAGAACATAAAAATATCAGAAAATTTTAATTCAAAAGTGAGGTTTTTCTATAAATGGGGGACAAAGAGAAGTCTATTGGTTTCAAACTTTTATTTGACTTATTTATGCTTAGACTCCTACTAGGTACTTGATTAAAGAGAACATGTTATATAACTTATTTTATATCAGTTTAATATTTACTGAATGAATAAAAGAAATGCACATTTCTTATCTATAGTTTGGGTTAGTAGCCACTTTTGAATGTTAAAACACAAGAAAAATCCATAAACTTCTTCAAAGATCAACTTCCCTTCATGGAGAGAAGGATGAAAGCAAAGGAAATGATGCTCTAGATTTCCTCAAACAAAAAAACAACAAAAAGTTGAATAAACTTATTAAATTTTGTGTCCTATCTTCCAAATAGCATTAGATTTATTTGAGCATGAACCATTATATCTTAAAGAATAAACTTTTAGAGTTTGTTTTTAAAGATTTCCTAGGCACAAAAATTTGGGGGGGAGGTTTCCAGATCAAAGGGTATCTATATCTGTATCTATATTTATACCTATATGTACACCTATCTTCTCTTTCGTATCTGATCATGTCACACAGCATACAGTTCTAGACACAAAACAAGTGACTAATGCCTACAAATTGACCAGTTAAAAAAAATCAGAATGTAGTAGGCATGCCTGGGTGGCTCAGTCAATTAAGCGTCCGACTTCAGCTCAGGTGATGATCTCGTGGTCCGTGAGTTCGAACCACGCATTGGGCTCTGTGCTGACGGCTGAGCCTGGAGTCTGCTTCAGATTCTGTGTCTCCCACTCTCTCTCTGCCCCTCCCCCATTCATGCTCTGTCTCTCTCACTCTCAAAAATGAATAAATGTTAAAAAAATTTTTTTTAAATCAGAATGTAGTAAAAATATTAGATTGGAAATGAGAAAATGTGTTTCAAGTTTGGATATGCCCTGGAAATACTAGGGGAGCTTGAACAAATGGTTTCATAACTCAGTTATACCAGATGCAAATTATTTCTGAGGTTTCTTCCAGATTTAAAATTCTACAAATAGCTAAGAGCATGCTAAAAGGCAGGAGATTTTATGAATGTCTTCTACTTTTAAGGAAATTATGAATTTTCAAGTCAAGTCAAGAAAATATGCCTCTTTGGAGCCTTAGTAATTGACAAAGGGATAAAGAATGTGAAAATGCAAAGCAGATGTTCTCTGCTAAGAATAACGACAAAATATTAATTCCAGAATAAAGGGCAGACAGTTTACTCAGAAGCTTTGGTAAATCTGAAGAGATGCCGTAAGCAAAACAGAGCTTTTCACTATCCAAAATAGGCAACAAATGAAAATATATTGAAAGTACGTCTGCCAAGAGAAATAACGTGACTCGGGCCCTTACTAAACACTGAAATTTCAACAGAAAGAAAGGTTTCAGAAAAACTGGCAAAATAAATCATCTCCGTTTTCATACAAATAAATCATAGTTAATATGTCTTGCTCTTTCTAAAGTAAGTCATCAATACTTTCCTAGGTTATGTCCAGCTCCTGGTTATTATCTGTAGATAATTATCCAACAAATGTATCATATTGAATCTTTAACTCTAAATATGATTAATTATTCACTTATCTGACCAATAGTTAGATTATCAAATTGTACTTACTAGTTCTGGCCATTTATGTTTCAGTTTAGGGTCCCTGAAAATGCTGAGAATGAACTTTGCTTTCAGTTTTCAAGTAATTATGTGTTTGTTTGTTTTTTTTTATTTTAAGAAATTCAGCTTGCCATTTGTTTTGAAAGGATTGTCTATCTTAATTGAGGTCTACTAGTATACCCTAGGGATTAACTGATATTCCTCAATTCAGGAATATATTTCTTTTTTTAAGTTTTTTTTTACTGTTTATTAATTTTTGAGAGACAGAGAAAGTACCAGTGGGGGAGGGACAGAGAGAGGGAGACACAGAATCCTAAACAGGCTCTAGGCTCTGAGCTGTCAACACAGAGCCTGACGCAAGGCTCAAACTCATGAGACATGAGATCATGACACGAGCCAAAGTTGGATGCTTAACCAACTGAGCCACCCAGATGCCCCAGGAATATAGTCCTTTAATTCATTCTAGAAAATTCCCAGCCAGTCATGTCTAGTCCTAGTCTCTCCAGTCTTTCCTTTTAGAATTTTGTTTAGATGTATTCAGATATTCTTACTCTTTTCTCTGTGTTCCTTAGTTTACTGTTCAAATTTCCTTGTTTTTTTCTTTCTCTGCTGAAATTTAGATATTCCAAAAATCTATCCCTTAGTTTACCATAGTAATTGTTTCTTCAGTTGTGTCTGGTTTGCTACTATATTAAGATTGAAATTTTCATAATTAAATGTTTTAAAATCTAGAAGTTCTCTTTGGTTCTTTCCCAAATTTGGCTGTTGATAGATTCTTGTTGCTTCCTCCAGGGCCAGGTTACTCATTAGACACAGTAGGCACAATGCCTAGGGCTCATGATACATTTTGGACCTACAAAAATGCTTTACTTTATTTTAAAATCAGAAGGGGGAACAAAGGACTTTTAGGGTTAAGAAAATGTTGTTACATAAAATATTAATATATTTGTCTTTTAGCAGCATAGTCATAAAATACAATTTTTAAAATATATATGTATGCATGTGTATTACATATGTGCATATGTGCAGACACACACACACACACACACACACACACCAATGCATACATGGGAGAAGGTGTCTACAAAGGCAAAATTAAGTATCTATGGCTAACCAAAATCATAATATCATTCTGGCAACCTCATACAGTGTTTCAATTTTTTAAGTTATTTATATATTTATATTTATATTTATATTTATGTTTATATTTAGTACTGGTTGATTCTTTTAAGTTCTAGTAGATGCAGTTTCTGCAGTCCATGTTTCTGATTCTGTAGTTTGTTGCATCTGCTGACTCTTGCTAATTGTGGCTTATTTCCTTAAGTATTTCCTGGTGTGTGTGTGTGTGTGTGTGTGTGTGTGTGTGTGTGTGTGTGTATAAATTTATATCCTTTAGAACTTTCTCTGTAGAAATTCATTTAGATCTGGCTTGAAAATCTTTCCCTACAAAAGTGATTTGTGTTTGCTCCTGCGAGATGCCTGAGACACAGACAATTCAGAACAACTTTAATACAAATTATGACATAATTTAATAATATAAATTAGGATCAGTTTTTTTTTCTCCTCCAAGACTCACAAAAAAAGGATTATACATCCAATCTACTAACTGCTGAATTATAGTTAAGCCCTCTCAGAAAAAAACTTCTCTTGGGGCACCTGGGTGGCTCAGTCTATTAAGCGTCTGACTTTGGCTCAGGGTTCATGAGTTCCAGCTTTGGGCCATGCGCTGACACCTCAGAGCCTGGAGCCTGCTTCAGATTCTGTGTCTCTCTCTCTCTTTGATCCTCCCCAGCTCATGCTTTCTTTTTCAAAAATAAATAAATATGAAAAAAAAATTTAAGGAAAAAACTTCTCTTTCCTGCCTTTCTCAAGATCTAAACTGAGAAAGATATGTGTCTTCAGACACTTTACCCAAATGGTATGATTTTTCCTAGGATTTTATCAATAGTATTGCTTTTTGGGGAACCTGGATTTTTGCAGAGTCTGATCTAAGATTTCGTCCTACTTGGTCTCAGGCTTTTTATGCCTAACATCCAAAACATTAGTTATTCAAAGATGCTTCAAGATCAAAGCTAGCTCTATATCCTGATGTTTGAGAATGCCTGAGGATTTTTTTTTTACTTACTTTCCAGCTGAAGAATTATTTATACATTCTATCTAGAGTTTTAGATAATCTATAACATTAGGGATATTTCAGACAGAAAACCTTCTATCAGAATTGTAGTAGGTACTATTAATTATCCACATATTAGTGGCTAGGAAACTGAGGGTCAGAAAGATAAAGAAAAATTTCCAAGTTCTCATAGCTGTTAGTTGGCTGAACCCAGATTCATACCCAGTCTACTTGGCTACAATTTTATTAGGAGAAAAAAAACTTTATGATAAGAAATTTGAAAATTTTGAAGTGTAAATTTGAAAATTTAGGTGAAATGAACTCATTCCTAAAACATATAACTCACTGAAATGGACAAAAGAAGAGTAGCAAGTAATTAACAACCACCAAACACACTGTTTAAAAATCTTTTTTTCAAAGAGAACTTCAGACCAAGATAGCAGCACTAGAGAATTCTTTCAAAGAATTAAGGAAGAAGTAACACTATTCTTACAAATATCCTTCAAGAAACTGTATAAAATAAAAGAATAAATCCCAGTTTGGTGTTAGCATAAATTCAGTATTAAACTATGACAAGAATTATTCAACCAAATTCACTTACAAATATGAATACAAAATCTTGAGCAAACTATTACTTGGCTAATTTCAACAATTTGTAAAAAGAGTTATATATCATGATCAATAGAGATTTATTCTAGAAATTTGAGTTTGATTTGGCAAAGGAATATTAAGCAAGATAATTCACATGAACTGAATAAAGGATAAAATTATATGATAACTTCAATAGATGTAGAAGAAGCATTTCATAAAATCATATCCATTCCTGATTTGAAAAAAAAAAAAAAGAAAATTACTAATATGTCTATCTACCAAAGGAAAAAAAATGTAATAGAAACATCATAGATAATAAAATATTGAATAGCAGAATAAAGAAAGAGAGAGGAGGGAACAGAGCTTTATAAGATTAAAATTAATATATCTCACTGGAATTAAGATTGTATAAATCTAAAATAGATTTAAGTTAAAATGTATAATGAAAGCCCTAGAGTGACTAGTAAGGAAGTAACTGAAAAATATAATGTAAAGTCATTAAAAACATTAAAATGTCACATTAGAAAATATTTATTGAATGTAAAAGTAAATAGTAAAGGAGGAACAGTAGAAGAAAAAAGACATATAGAAAAGTAAAAGAAATAGAGCAAATATAAATTTAATAATATCAATAATAACAGCAAGTGTTGATTGATGTAATAATCCAAAGTGACAGATTTTAGACTGGACTAAAAATATCAAAATACAATCATATGCTCTGTATAGAAGATACACTTTTGATTCAAAGACTAAACTAGATGGAGTAAAAACACAGGAAAAGGTATACCATGCAAAGAGGAACCATAAGAAAGCTGGAGTGCCTATATTAATTTCAGACAAAACTTCCTTTAAAACAAAAAATACAATGAGGAGTAAAGAGGAACATTTTATAATTACAAAGGTTCTATTCATCAGGACGATATAACAATTACAAATATACAGGCATCTAACAACAGAACCTCAAAATACATGTAGCAAAAACTGACAAAATATGAGGGAGAAATGGAAAATTCAAAAATAGTAAATGGAGACTTTAATGGTCCATTTCCAATAATGGGTAGAACAACTAAATAGAAAATCAGCAAGGAAACAAAAGATTTAAACCAAAGTATAAACCAATTAGATTGAACAAATATGTATAGAACACTCTACCCAATAAACTGAACCATACATTCTTCTCAAGCCCACATACAATATTCTTTAGAATAAACTACATTCTGGCCCATATATCAAGCCTCAAAATATCTAAATGAATTGAAATAATATGTGTTACAAAGCACAAATGAAATAAATTTGAAATCAGTGAGGAAATTTGAGACATTCAGACATTTGTGAAATGCCCTGCATCAGGCTCTGTGCTGACAGCACAGAGTTTGACTGGGATTCTCTCTCTCCTTCTCTCTCTGCCCTTCCCCTCCTCTATCTCTCAAAAGAAATGATAAACATTAAACTATATATAAATGTGTGTATATGTATATATATATATATATAAATCTTATACCTATACACTAAAATATATAATTCAAAATGAAAAATTTTTAAAACAGCATCAAAAGAATAAAATACTCAGGGATAAATTTAACTAAAGAAGTGAAGATGTGTATAACCAAAGAAGTGAATATGTGATATTACAAAGTATCTCCCTAGATATTTCTTCAACAATGAAACACAAATGGTCAGTAAATGCATGAAAAGATGTTTGACATCATTAGTCATAAGGCAAAACATATGAAAATCATGATGACATACCATTTTACAATCTCTAAGATGTTTATGCTAAAAAAGATAGAGAATATCAAGTGTTGGTGAGGATACGAAATATAGGAACGCAAACTGGTCCAACCACTTTAGAAAACAGTTTTGTAGTGCTTTAAAAATATATAGTTATTATATGACCCCAAAATTCTGCTCCTTTATTATACAAAAAGATAAATGAAAACCTGTAACTTCACAAGTAACCTGTACACAAATATTCATAGCAGTATAACTCAAAATAGTCTTGGTAGAATCAGCCCAAATGTCCATGATTGGTGAAAGTGATCAATAAATGTGGTCTATAATAAAGTGAAATATAACTCAGCAATATAAAACAGGATGAAGTAATGATATATGCTACAAAATTGGTAAGCACCGAAAATATTATGTTAGGTGAAAGAAGCCAATCACAAAAAAAGAGGTTATTGTATGATCCCATTTAAAAGAAATGTCCAGGCGCAGGTGGGTGACTCAGTTGGTTAAGTGTCCGACTTCGGCTCAAATCATGATCTCACAGTTTCCGAGCTCTGTGCTGACAGCACAGAGCCTGGAGCCTGCTTTGGATTCTGTGTCTCCCCCTCTCTCTGCCCTTCCCCCTTTCATGCTCTCTCTCTCTCTCTCTCTCTCTCTCTCTCTCTCTCTCAAAAAATAAACATTAAAAAATTTAAAAAATAAAAATAAAAATATGTCCAGAATAGGCAAATCTATAGAGATCAAAAGTAGACCAGTGGTTGCCTAGGGTAGAAGAGAAGTAACTGCTAATGGGAATGGAGTTTCTTTTGGAGATGCTGAAAATGTCCTAAAATTACATTATTTCAAAGGTTCCTCAACTGTATTAATATACTTTAGGACACCAAATTTTATATTTAAATGTGTGGATTATATGGTACGTTAATTATATCTCAATAAAACTGCTTGAAACATAGAAAGGGATTTCATAACATGTTTTTGTAAAACAAAACAAAACTTAAACCAAACATTGTACTTGATGAAATGTTGAGGGCTACTATAAAACACACACACACACACACACACACACACACACACACACACGGGCATCCTCTATCACTATTATTTTTTTTTTCAAAAATTTACCGGAGGCTTTTTTCAGAACTGTAAAGCCATAAAAAGAAATGAAAGCAAAATGAAATGATTTACTATTATGACAAATTATTTGGGTATAAAATATGAAACAATCTCAGATAAATTGCTATAATTAATAAAGGATTTTGGCAAGATTTTGCTGGATCTAGCAATGAACAGAAAATAAGGTTTCATCATATATATCATATATAATAGGATAAAGGTATTGAAATAATCTAGTTATAGAACCCCCTGGTTATGTTGGGTGACCTTACCTCCAAGACACCAGGAGCTGGCCATCTGACCTGTTGAAATTTCAGTAGTGGCTTTGGTGATATCTGAGTCACCTTTTGGGTCATATTTCCCTCTTCTTGAAGAAGAGCACATTTCATAGCCAAATAGCTCTATTAGTTAGTCCTTAGTCCTGTCAGATCTAAGGAGTTTGACAGCCTTTCTTCATTTCTTTCCTTCCCCATCCCCTTCAATTCTCATATAATAACCTCATAAACTCTTTCTTGAGTTATAGTCCAGTCATACTAGTAGTGTTCTTTTCAAAACATTCCTTCTCACCTTCTGCAATATAGGCAGGCTGAGAATTTTTCAAATTTTCAAGTTTTATTCCTTTCTGCTTAACTATTTCTTCATCTCTTTCTTCTCACATTTCACTGTAAGCAGTCAGAAGAATCCATACTTCTCCTTCAGCACTTTGCTTAGAAATCTGGTCAGCTAAATATCCAGTCCCATTGCTTACACGTTCTGCCTTCTGCGAACACAATTTATCCAACTTGTTTGCTACCTTATTAAGGATCACTTTTCCTCCAATTTTCAAAACTTTATCCCTCACTTCCATTTCAGACTTCATCAGAATGACTTTTAATATTCATATTTCAACCAGCATTCTGTTCATGATATTTTTTAGTTTATTTATTTGAGAGGGGAGGGGCAGAGAGGAGGGAGAGAGAGAGAGATAGAGACAGAGAGAGAGACAGAGAGAGAGACAGAGAGAGACAGAGAGAGA
The DNA here is from genome assembly GCA_028646485.1 of Cryptoprocta ferox. Classification (NCBI taxonomy): domain Eukaryota; kingdom Metazoa; phylum Chordata; class Mammalia; order Carnivora; family Eupleridae; genus Cryptoprocta; species Cryptoprocta ferox. The sequence goes on from CM053578.1 coordinate 13,408,353, forward strand.
ATCCCAAGTAAGCTCCATGCTGTCAGCTCAAAACCCTAGGATGTGGCACTTGATCTCAAGAACCATGAGATCATGACCTGAGCTGAATACTAAGTGTCAGGAACTTAACCAATTGAGCCACGCAGGTGCCCCTGTTCATGATTATTTATATGTTATCTAAGATAGAAGCTTTCTCTCCAGCTCTTTACTTTCTGAGCTCTCACCAGAATTGCCCTCAATATTCATATTTGTAGTATGTACCTCAAATCTCCTCCAGTCTCTACACCTCAATTCCAAAGCCACTGTCACTTTTTTTAGTTATTTGTTATAACAGCATCCCACTTCTGGTGCAAAAATCTATATTAGCTTAGACTTCCATAACAAAAAGACTGCATGACTTAAAACCCAGAAATTTATTTCTCACAGTTATGGAGCCTGGGAAGTCCCAGATCAAGGGGCCAACAAGGTAGATTTCATTCTGAAGCTCTTTTCTTGGCCTGTAGACAGCCATGTTCTCACCATGTCCTCATATAGTTTTCCTCATTTCATGCATGTGGAGGCAGAGATCTCTCTTTTTTCTTCTCAGAAGCTCACAGTCCTATTGGATTAGGTCCTCACTCTTATGACCTTATTGAACTTGAATTACCTTCTACAATCTCTATCTCCAAATATGGTCACATTAGAGGTCAAGACATCAACATAGGAATTTTGATGTGACATTTCAGTCTATAACATATATTCATTGAGGAGATGGTTTAATATTATAAAGGTCATAATTCTCCACAAATTTATGCTGAGATTCAATGCAGTCCAATTTAAAACACAAGCATGCCTTTTTAATTTGGGGATTGAGGAAAATTTAACAAGCGGATTCTAAAAGTACATGAAAATAACGGGCCAATAATAGCTAAGACTTTTAAAAAGAACATTGGAGTTTCTCAACTTGATATCAAGGCTTATTTTAAAGCAATAGTCATCAAGAAAATGTGTTAGTTTACGAACTGCAAAGAGAAAATTGAATAGTTATAGAGTCCAGAAGTACATCATTTTATCTGTTGGCAGTTGACTTCTGACAAAGGCAGCATTGCAGAACAGAGGTAATAGGACAGTTCTTTGCAATAAATGGTTTGGGAACATGGGGCTATCCATTTGCAAAATTAAATTTGACACTTACATCATATCATATAATAAATCAAGTGTATTATATCCCTAAACTTGAAAGACATTTTGCTGCAAAGCCTGTAGAAGATTATAGGAGAGAATACCATTTACCTTCTAGTTTGAAATAGACATCTTAAACAAATCTCAAAAAAAAAAAAAGGCTATGAAAGACAAGGTTGAGAAATCTTACATTTAAAATTAGGGACTTCTGTTGATCTAATGAAACTTGAGAAGAATGCAAAGATAAGACTCAGAATGAGAAAAAATATTTGCAACATACAAATGAATCAAAGTGTGCATCCAGAATAGACAGCACTCATAAAAATGTACAGGAGAAAGACAAACCAACTGTCTGGGTGAAAATAAGGAGAAATTTGAATAGGTGCTTCATGAATGAGGAACTTGAAATTGTTAATAAATATGTGAAAATGTGATCAATTTCATTAGTAATGAGGCAAGTGAAAATTAAAACCACAATACGATAACACAACGCATTCCCCAGACTGCCAAATTGAAAAGACTGTTAATGGCATGTGGTGGCAAGGAAGGGCAACCATTGGGCCCTCATAATCTGTTGGTGGGATGTAAATTATAAACTTCTGAGCCAACAATTTTACTTCTAGCTATACATACAATTGAAGGTGTACACATGGCCACTAGGGGCCATGTACAAAATACTAATGGCAACACAATCATAATAGACCCAAACTGAAACAACTCAAAGGTTCATCGATAGTAAAATAGACATAAAATGTGTGACATCATCAGCAATGACAATGCACAAACTACAGCTACGTGAATTATCATGGGTGAATCTTACGAATGTATTTTTGAGTTAAGGAAGAAAATCAGAAAAGAATAATACCGATGATTCCATTTATATAAGCTTCAAAAATCTATAAAAATTAAACTATCATGTTTAAAAATGTATAGGTTGGTGGTAAAAGTATAATGAAAGCGATGAATCCATTATCATGAAAGTCAAGAGCGTGGTTCATCTAGAAAAGAGGGAGGAATTTTAATTGGGGAGGGTCACATAGAGAGGGTCACATAGAGGGCTTCTAAGGTGCTGGCTCTATTGTATTTCTTGTTCTATGCAGTAGTTGTACAATAGCTTATTTAATAGCAAGCTGTTAAGCTTTACATCAATGTTTAATGCATTTTTTTCTGGTCATATATTTTATTTTCCAATAAAAAGTCCAAAAGAAAAAAAAATGAAACTCGCTTTTAACCACCACCTAGCTGACTCTAGAAAAGAGATAACAATTATCTGTGAAATGTATGCATGCATTAAAAGTCTATTTATATAGAGAATTTCTATATTGATCAAACTACTATGAATAACCTTTCTTGGGTAGCTATCTGTTCATGACTGTTTTGAAAAGAAAGTGAATTCCTGGAAGAAAAAAAAAAGTATTCATCTAAATAGTTAATATGCATTTTTCCTGTGTCACACTTCTCTCCATGTAATAAATTAGATGAGATTCCCAACTACCACAACCGCATTAAGATTCTAGTCCACATCTAGAGGATTGATTTAGGAGTGACTTAGAGAATTAATGACCTGAGCTTGTTGTGCATATTAAATACGGGCCACTCCATTAGGGAAGAGTTTGGGTAAATTGGTGCAGAGGCATGAGGAAGAAAATAAAACCCTGTTCTTTTCTTCAGTTCTGTCCATACCCTGTATTTGAATGAAGCAGTTTGAGAGCTGCCTCCATGTGAAATCAATGCACCCTATTGAAAAGTAAAAACTTCTGGCAGCTAAATAGTTGTATTATTGTGAAAAACCTAATTTAACCAATTGTTCTATGTAGTATAGATGTTTGAGTAGTGTATAAGTACTGATATTGTTAAATGTATTATTATTTATTTATTTTTATTTATGTATTTTGTTTTAGGGAGAGAGAGAGAGAGAGAAAGAGAGAGAGAGCATGTGAGTGGCTGAGAGGGGCATAGGAAGAGAGAAAGAATCCCAAGCAGGCTCAACACTCAGCATGGAGCCTTGACACAGGGCTTGATCCCATAACCCTGACATCATGACCTCAGCTGAAATCCAGTGTCGCATGCTCAACTGACTGAGCCACCCAGGTATCCCTGAGATTGTTAAATTTAGATTTACCTACCATTTATAGGTTTCCTGCTCTATTCCAAGCTCTGTAAATACACTCTTTAATTCTTAAAACTTTTATGATGCAAATTTTATAGCAAATAAAAAGACAATCAAAGAGATTACCTAAATTGCCCAAAGGTACACAGCTATAGAAGTGTAGTTTGGACATAAGAGCCCTAATTGCTGTTTGAATAATTTCTCTTTACTGCATTAGTTACAGTAGGTTAACTCCTTTGACAAACAACCCTAGCATCTAAGTGGCTTAAAACAAAGAAATGTTAATTTTTGGGGGCACCTGGGTGGCTCAATCAGTTAAGCATCTGACTCTTGATTTTGGCTCAGGTCACGATCTCATGGTTTGTGAGTTTGAGCCCCAGGTTGGGCTCTGCAGTAAGAGTGCGGAGCCTGTTTAGGACTCTCATTCTCTCACCAACTAAATGAAAAAACTTAAAAAAAAAACAGCAAAAAATGTTCATTTTTTTAATGATCCAATCTAACATTTGGTTGCCAGGTTGAGGGCTAGGGGCTGTGCACACTCTACAGTCATTAGGAGACCCAGGCTTCCTCTAGCTCCTAGCTCTCTAAGGCCAGTGGTCTTCCCCTGGATCCTCTGACGTCTGTCCAGGAAGGGAAAGAACATCCAGCATTCTATGGAAGAATTTGAACTTCTATATTTGGAAATGACCTACATATCTCTGTTCATATTCCTTTGTCTAGAGTCCTCACTTTAGACAATGCGGTAGCCTCACCTCACCTCACTGCAATAAGCCTGAGAAATGAAGTCCTACTACGTGCCTATGAAGAAGAGAGAGATATGATGAGTTTCTATCCATTACCATAATGCCCCTATTCTTAGGACTACTGTCAACCACATTTGCATAATTCATTTGATACTTGAGCATCCACACTCCATTTTTTAATTTTTAAGTAATATGCTAATTACTCATAGCACTCATTTTCAGGTCCTTTAGTAATAATAGATAATACATATGTAAGGCCCCTGGGTAGCTCAGTCAGTTAAGCATCTGACTTTGGCTCAGGTCACAATCTCACAGTTTGCAGGTCCAAGCCCCATGTCGGGCTCCGTGCTGACAGCTCAGAGCCTGAAGCCTGCCTCGGATTCTGTGTGTCCCTCTCTCTGCCCACCTCCACTCATGCTCTGTCTCTCAAAAATGAATAAACGTTAAAAAAAATTTTTTAATACGTATTTGTCTCTTACCATGTACTAAACACTTTCTCCATGCTTTACAATTATTTACTAGTTTCAGCTTCTCAACACCTATGTAGGAAGTAGGTAGCATTATCCTTCTTTTTGTAGATTAGGCAACAAATTAGGTACAGATTTTAAGTAACATGCTTAATTATCACATTTCTAGTAACTGAAATAAAGAACTGGATTTTTACTCAATTAATAGCACACTACTCCTTTTCTATATTTAATCCCTTTGCCATTAATTATGTACATCTTCTCCATATATTGCTTTTTCACTTATTTTGTCTATATCTTTTTATGATGGCCTAATTCAAGCTATTAAAAACAACTTGATATGTAATCCCATATTTATTAGTAAGTTTATCCTGGTAAATCGTGCTTAGGTTTTGAACTTGATTCATTTCTTATTAAGTCAGTTTTGTTAACCATACAAAGCCAGGTATTTTTAAAAATCTGTTAATTCTTAAGGAGAATTACTTGTGCTGAGTGTCACTCTGAAAAGTAACTACTTAATTGCAATTACTATTCTGCTGCTTTGATGCACAGTATTTCATAAATATCCTTTAGACAAAAAAGGAGACATTTAATATTTTTCAATGGACATTGATTAATAAAGTTATTAAGCATAGTGGTCCTTTGGATGGTGGGAGTGGGCCAACACTCAGTGGCCTATGGATTTCCTAAGGGGCTAAATTTACATCTTCAACTTTCTTTTAAGTTTTTTGTTGCTCCTCTTTTCATTAGTGTTACTTAAGGGTTAAGCAACACTGTCTCTGGAGACCCAGAAATAAATTGCTTCCAAAGAATTAAAAGTGTACACAGCTTTGGAATCTTGCAGGCATGGTTGGAATCCCCTGGACTACAGTGTATAGAGCATTTTATTTTATTTTTTTATGTCTGAAGTTTTTATTTAAATTCTAGTTAGTTAACATGTAGGGTAATGCTGCTTTCAGGAATAGAATTTAGTGATCCATCCCTTACATTTCACTCCCAGTGCTCATCACAAAAAATGCCCTTCTTAATGCCCATCACCCATCTAGCCCATCCCCCACCCACTTCCCTTTTTCAACCCTCAGTTTGTTCTCTATAGTTAGTACTTCGATTTTTTACCTTCCTCACCTGCATAATGGAAAGAATAATGTGTACTTCATGGAGGTACTATAAAAATAAAATAAATATATATTTGCAAAAAATTTGAAACATAGCATTCCTCATATAAATATTAGCTATTTTTAACATGCACTAAGTGGACAGTCTTCCTTCATGGGATTGTTAAATATGCAAAATAATTGACAAAGGAGAGGTGTGGAGAGAATAGCAGAAGGAAGTGAGGAAAATTGAACTATACATGGGAAATAGAAGGGACTAGCAAAGATTCTTAGGTGACTGGGAGCTAAATTAGTATCTGGTCAAAGAACAGGACCAGACTTAACCCTCGCAAGGTTGTACAGAGCAGGAGCAAAGAGCAATTTTAATTAGAGAGTTGACTATATCACTCATAAAAGCTATATGAAAATATTTTCATCATTAATTTGTTGATTTGATGAAATGAAGCTCAAGTTTTAAAAGCATTACTAACTGGTTATCAGCCTGTGATGGGCTGGTATTGTTTCTGTGGAGCCAAGATCAAGTTGCTTCTTTGTAGAAATCATGAATCTCCACATTTGGTCCCAACTAGCCTTTTCCACCTTGATAACTCTTAATTTGTCTGAGTTTCCCATTCCACAGCCAAGATAAGCTACTTATTCTTCCTTCTCTGGTTCTCTTTATCATGGCTGCCCCTATGCTCCTGCTATTCCTTTGTCCTAGCATGACTTCTCCCTGCCCCCGGCACATCCAAATGTCCAAAAGCTTCCTGGCGATTTCAAGTCCAAGCCGAAATGCCATGTCCCTGAAATCTTCCCCATCTGTCTTGGCTAGAATGAGAATTATCTCCTTTCAACCTCCATTGCATTCGATCTATATCTCTGTTAAAGTTCACATTGCTTTCTAGTTTATTGTTATAGATTCATATTTAAATCATAGTTCATGTGCACTATATTTAATGATGAATACATGTTTTGTAAACCGCATTACATGAAGCATCATTAGTATCATGTCAGACTGGTATTTTTTGAAAAAGAATTCTAGGATCATTTACATTTGGGATATTATCATTTTTTCCAAATATTTATTTCTTAGAGCTCTGAGATAGTCAAGGAGGTATTTAGAATATAAAGTGTTTGAAAGTTTAACTATGAAATTAATAATTTTTAATAAAGACAGTTTTCTCTTACAGTGTATTTGTGTTCTGTGGAATATACTTAGGAAAACACTCATATCCAATGGGCATTAGTTTTACCACTGCTTCAGCTCAGTGGAAGATCTTGAGATAGTTCTGCTAAATCTCATCCTCCTCAGTTATGGGGATTTTTTTCTTTCTTGTCATTGCCGTTTTTCTTGGAGTCTATGACTCTATCCTCTGTCCTGGGTTTTGGAAAAGAGGCTTGTCTACATGAAAAGGATATGTTGGGTGTGGGGTGAGGGTTTGAGCAATATGAGTGATTAAAAAGCTACATGCTACATACAGTTAGCTGGCTGTCTTCATCAAACAGCAAGGAAGAGAACTCATTTGATTCTGTCACAGCCATTGTATGGGGTTTATCTGCATAAAGACATGTGGTTTGCAAGGAGCTAAACAGCTCTGCTGGCACTCTGGAGCTAGTTACTTATTGTGCCCATGGAGAGCAGAGCTCAGAGGACTGTCCTTATTGACTCCATTTCAGTTTGTGTGATCCTTGGCCTCATTCTCTCACTCAGCCTGTGGATCCTTTGACTAGTTTTGGTTGGGAGAGAACAAATTGGATCATAGATTTTTTTTCCTTTTCTTTTTAATTGTGTGTGTGTACGTTTCTAATAACTCAATGGATCATTTCATGTGAACATAAGAGCCAAGAGTTTCACTTTGTCTTTCCCTTGTTCTCCTGTGAAAATTTAATTCAAGTTAATTGGTATGTCAAGTCTATTTGGCTACATTGGAGGTGGAGGGTCAGGATGGAACTTTAGGATTCAAGGAAGATTGGAAAGGGTAGCAAGAGCAAATGGTTAATACAAACTGTTACCTTAATACACTAATATACATGGATTATCTCTCTTACCCACCAATAAATTTCTTAAGGTTTATCCTTGTGTGTTGTGTGGTCTGTAGTACATAGCAAAGATTTAGTGTCTAATGAATATTTGTTAAATGAGTATAAAATTTTTAAGACATTAGTTGTGGGGAGAGTCTTCCAACCATCTCTGACCATTTTGGTGGAGTTATTAGTTGTCAGCCCAGAGGGATGGTAGAGGGGTTCTCATTTTAAAGGAGATTATGGTTTCTGCCTCATGGAGAGCAGATACTGGTTCCAGGAAAAAATATAAAAAGAAGAAGCACATGTTATTTCTACAGACAGACATCCTCTGGAAGAGTACATCCTGCCAAGAAGGACTGGGGTATAAATCATCATTTAACATATCATATGATACTGAAAGATAAGTGCAGATTTCCTCTTCTTCTCTAAATTGTACTTTTGACTCAGTGTCCTTCAATCACTCATAGCACAAGGAGATTAACAGGCTATTTAATCATCCATCAGGAAAAAATACATTTAAAGATGTTGCAAAATGACTCTTCAGCAAGGTCACATGATTTTCTTACAGTGATTTGAAATTGTTTGCTAATGACTGATTATGCTCCTTTTTGATAAAAGCACTGCTGGTGGCAATGGCTTTATGTGTGGGCACAATTAAGACGGATATTTCATCCTTGGCTCATTCTCCATAGCCACATACTTGAAGACAAACCTTCTGCACGTGTATCTACTTGTGCCATTTCTTGATGCAGTTAAGCTTAATTTTTAATAATAAACCTTGCCATTTATTTGGTGTTTAACATTTTTAGGGCACTTTAACACCTGTGTGCCCCATCAAACTCATAATAGTCCTGAGAGGTAAAGAGAGCCTGAATTAGGTTTCTAATTGCACATGAAGTGTATGTGGTAAATAGCATTTGTCATGTAATTTGTGTCAAGGCTTATTCTGTGACTCTATAGCGCCTCTTAATTTTTTTCTTGAACTTCTACTCTAACTTCTCCTTGGTATATTTCCTCCTGTGACATTTACTTCTTTCTATGCTCGCTTGTCTTGTCATTACACAGTTACTTGGATAGTTGGCTGCAAACCACTCTCAGCAGATACTCTGTCCATGGATGTGTTTGGGATGAGCATTCCTTTATGCCTTGGAACTTCTCTAGAACTTATTTTTCCCTCTCTGTGTTTAAAAACTTAGTTTTGATTTTACATAACAGCATCTTTCATCAGGATGTGATTTTCCAGAGCTACTGGCAAGTGAAATAACTGGTGATTTTTCTGAGCAGGGTGACAGCATTTGCATATGTTGTACCCTGCTACAGAGTTCTATACATGGAATATATTCAATAAATAGGAGAGGAGATAAATATATGAATAGGATAAATTAATATATTGTGATTTCTAAGTTGATATGCATTGTCAGTGCCTCACTTGGCTTCAAACTTGATTTAATTTATCATTGAATTATTGAAACATAGTAGGCACTCAATAAATGCTTCAGGAATGAATGATACTAATAAGTATCTGAATGTTGGCTACAACAACAAATGGGTGATAATTTAAATTACTTTAATTGTGGTTTATTTTTATACAATTTTGAGAAGTTGGCTTGGGGCTTTTGAGGACTCTTATGAATTTGTGGATCAAATTCAAATGTTTCCTTCTTTGTATATGTTCTATTTTGAGTTCTCATATCTCCAAGGCTCCTGATATTTTCATTGGGGGGAGGGGAGAGGATTTTATACTTTATTCCCTATCTGCATATTCTTCTCAGCATTGTTTCTTGCATCTTTCATGATTAAACTGCTTTTTCCAACTGTCTTCTATTTCATGGGCAACATCTTTTCTCTTTGCCCTGTGGCACACAAAATCATTTAGAAAATGTGCTCCTGCATAAAATCCATCCTACCACCTGCTAATGCATCAGTCAGTCTGAGCTCACTTCTTTAGCTTTTTGATCAGCATTGCAATATACAGGTGCTTTTTCTAGCACATATCGCATTAAATGACATTAAACCGTGTTTGTCTCTCCATCAGACTGTGAAATCCCTTAGGGAGAAAGACATGGAGTATCCATGTATATATCCATACCTGATGAAAGCAATGTCAGCCAGGCAAGCACTGCTGGACTTGTAACCACAGTCTTCTTAGGACTGGCATGAGAAACTTGACTTTTGCAAATGAATGCTGACTTTAATGACATCTGAACAGACATAATAAAGATATATATACAGTGTGTATTTCTCTTCTTGCCAAATGTTTTCAATTAAAATATTAGTCATTCCTACCTTAGACTGCATAACATGAAGAAAAAAATGGAACAACTGTGACAACCATCTGTCAAATTTCTTGATGACTGAAAGCAACAATATGATGATTCCATTCATTGGTTTTAATATGGACATTTTAGAGTTGATAGAGATAAGTTAAAAGAGACATTTTTTTCTAAGATAATGATTTTCTTTGGGCTTCCCTCCCCCAAAGCTTTGCAGGAAGACAAAAGGAATAAACTTATAAAAATTCCCCCCAAAATTAAGTGTATATAATATGATATAGAAGTGTTTTAAAAATTGTGCATTCAGACCCAAAGATTATAGTATCATGAGTAAAGGTGACAAGGTGATGTATTCCTTGGCTCAAGTTATGGATTTATTATTAGAAGTGCAAAAATGTGTGTAAATTTTTTAAAGTTTACTTAGAGTCACATAAATCCAGACCTGATGATCACAGTTCAGATTGAGTAGATTAAGAAATAATCTGGGAGACTTTTCTAAACCCAATGCTAGAGACAATAAGAACAGAAATATGTTCCTGTACTAGGGTTGTCATAACAAACACCATAGCCCTTAACAAAGAATATGAGATCTTCTCAAGGTAGATCTTGCCAAGGTAGAACTGAATGTACAGTCTCTGGGTAAATGAAAAGATTCTGGAGAAAGTTATACAATTTCTCCTGATGAACTATCTCATGATGACACCCCAATTATAAGAAGAAATTGGGAAGAGAAACATGGGAATCCTGTGTGAGTTTTACCCCACAGAGAAAACTCTTCTTTTCAGTACATTATTACACAAGAAAATGCTTTAAAATAAAAAAAGCATTTTTAAGCAGGGAAATTGTTTTTTGTGTTCCATCTTGAGGACCTTACATAACTTAAATCACTCTCAAAATGAACTTCAAGTTCTATCTACAAACTAATTCAACTTTAAATCCTTTGAATTAACTAGAACTTCTTTGATCTTTTACTTTCTGTTAAATATAGTTATGAAAGTTAGTTTTCAAAGTAAAACTTTGTTTAATCCTGATTATTATACAGATACATGAACATTTTTGATATGTCGCTCTGTGTCAACATCTCCATTAAATGTATCTCTTTTTTCTTTTATCTACTACAGTCTAATGACCTAGTTAGTGTTTTTTAATGATGCATTCAAAAATCTAGTGATTAATCAATCAACACATTTGGTAGGTTCTACTCTGTGTTGCAAAACTATGCACAAAAGGAGAGTCAGAGGATGCCACTCTGCTCTGAGCAGTGTTATTTATATCTTATAATACAGCGACAAATATTATGATACTCATTTTCTAGATGAGAGGCCTACCACGTGGTATAAGCAACACATGTTAAGATCAGACCAAAAGTATGTCCCATGAGCTAATACTCAGACCCAAGCTTTCACCGACATCAACACCTACACTTTTTAATATGCCATACAATATTTTGTTCTCCAAATATTAAAATGGTAAAGACAATAACATTTATGGTAGCCTTCTGTCTTGATGCTGTGGCTCCCCAGAAAACTCTCTGAAGTACACATAATTATCACCATTTTACAGAGGAAAGATTCCCACTTTAAAGGAGGTGAGTAACCTGCTAAATATGATGGTGCAAGTGTTGAAAGACAGAAGATGAAAGAAACCTTGAGACTTTGGGGGTCATCTCAATATAAAACATTAACCTTGCTCTTAAGGATCTTTAAGTTACCTGGGTAGTTGTAAAACTTTAAAATTAGAAACAAATCTATATTTGCATCCAAATGGTATCCTGGTGAAAGTCAATATGTTCTAAGAGGACATAATCCCAAAGAAACATTTTTTTATAGTTAAGTTTATATTGCTTCCCCTTGAGTTTATCTTGAGCAACCTAAATTTCAGTCTTCACGGAGCCACTAACCCAATCAATCACTTTGAACTAATTGGTTTATTTGCAATCACATAATAAGTCCCTTTTAACTTGAAATCCTAATACCCAATGTGTTCATGAGCACCAATCATTACTGAAAAAACCCAAAGTTCAAAGGAAACATACTTGAGTACTCTAGCAAAGTAAGAAGGGGTCTATGTATGGGGAGATATCTGGGAATTTAGTGGAAATAATCAAGAGAGAAAGGAATAAGGAAGAGAGAGAGAGAGAGAGAGACTACAGCGTACTATGGGTTATCGACTATTATAGCAATTAAAGCAAAATAAAATAACTCATACTAGTGGAGAGAACATGAGAGAAAATGAGTCAAACCTGGGAATTCTCAGAAATGGGAAATGTAATGAGGGGCGGAGGAGAGTTAGTGAGAAAACATTCACTAACACAGCTCAGTAATATGCATGACTGCATAATCATTTATATATTGCTTGTCAGTACACCAAGGCCAAGGCATCTGGGTGCATGAATGCAGAATATGCACTGCACACCAAGAGGGAGGAAAGTAGTCACAAGGATTCCTGGGGAAGAATTTTATATTTTGTACTGTCTATTTAAATATTTATTTAAATATTTTATATTTTTACATTTAAATGTTTATTTAAATATTTTATAATTTTATATTTGGGTAGACAAAATATACACACATTTTGAAAATTTATGTAAATTAAACAATATTTGAAAATTTAAGGAATCAGACACTAAGAGATTTAAAAGATATATCTAGACCTACATCTTCAGTAGATAAAGACTTTAAAATCACTGCCAAAGTGATTTCAACCTGTATATCATGATATTTTTTAATAATATAAACAGCTATACAGACAGATTCTATGAGAAAGTTAATGTCTTGTAGGTACTATATGGAGTTTTCTATATCATTCTATTAATAAAAAATGTGATGTTAAACGGCAACCTGAGATTCAAATTTTTATATGATAAAGTATCAAACAGATCTTTAAAAATATATTGTTGCTTGTGTTATTTTGAAAAAAAGTACATGTAGGATTGTTTTTTACTCATGAGATGTGACATAGAGTTAAAATTGAAGGTAGATTGAAGGGGAAGAATAGTTTTGAGGACTGATGCTATCTGACTTCAAGACTTACTATAGCTATAGTAATCAAGGCAGTGAGGTATTGGTAAAAGAACAAACAGCCCAATGGAACAAAAGAGAGCTCTGAAATAGAGCTACATAAATAAAGTCAACTGATCTTTGGACAAAGAGCAAAGGGGCAAAGATGGTAAATGGTGCTAGAACAACTGGACATCCACATGCAAAAATAGAAATCTAGACCCTTCGTCTTTCATAAAAATTAACTCAAAATGGATCAGAGACCTAAATGTAAACACAAATATACAACTCCTAGATAGTTGCATAAGAGAAAACTTAGATGACTTTGGGCATGGTGATGCCTTTTTAGATATAACTGAAAAGATATGACCCATGAAAGAAATAATTGATAAGCTGGACTTCATTAAAATTGAAAACTTCTCCTCTGTGAAAGATAAGTGTCAAAAGAAAGAGAAGACAAGCCACAGGCAGGGAGACAATATTTGTAACAGACACATCAGATAAAGGACTGTTATTCAAACAATGCAAAGAACTCTTAAAACTCCATGTAACAAAACTAACAACCTGATAAAAGAATGGGCCAAAGACTTTAAGAGATGCCTCATCACAGAAAATGTAGACCCTCTCCTGCTCGTGCTCTGTCTCTCACTGTCTCTCAAGAATAAATAAAAACGTTTTAAAAATTTAAAAACAAAACAAAACAAAAAATGGAGCACCTGGGTGACTCAGTCAGTTAAGCGTCTGACTGACTCAGGTCATGATCTTACAAATAATGGGTTCAAGCCTCGCATCAGGCTTCGTGCTGACAGTTCAGAGCCTGGAGCCTGCTTTGGATTCTGTGTCTCCCTCTCTCTCTGCCCCTTGGCCATTCATGCTCTGTTTCTGCCTCTCAAAAATAAATAAAATGTTAAAATTTTCTAAAAATAAAAAAGAAGATGTAGAGATGGTAAATAAGCATATGAAATGATGCTCCACATTATATTTCATCAGGAAATGTACATAATAACAACAATGAAACATATTAGAATGGCCAAACTCCAGAACACTAATGACATCAAATGCTGGTAAACAATAGGAACTCTCATGCATTGTTGGTGAGAATACAAAATAGTACAATCCATTTGGAAGACAGTTGACAGTTTCTTACAAAACTAAACCTAACTGTACTATACAATCCAGCAATCATGTTCCTTGATATTTACCCAAAAGAGTTGAAAACTTATGTTCACATAAAAAAACATGCACAGGATGTTTACAGCAGCTTTATTTACAATTGCCAAAACTTAGAAGGAACCAAGATGACCTTCAATAGGTGAATGTATATATAAACTGTGGTACATCCAAACAATGGAATATTGCTCAACACTAGAAGGAAATGAAGTATCCAAGTCATGAAAAACCATGGTGGAAACTTAAATGCTTATTATTAAATGAAAGAAACCTATCCAACAAGGCAAAACATATTATAACAATGGATATGCCACTATTCATATGTCCAAACCCAATGAATATATAACACCACACATGGTGAACCATAAGGTAAACCATGGACTTTGCGTAATTTTAATGTGTTAATGAGGTCCATCCTTGGTTAAAAAAAGAGTGTACTATTCTTTTGAGGAATGTTGATAATGGGGGACACTCTACATGTGTGCAGAAAAGTGATATTTAGAAAACCTCAGTGTCTCCCACTCAATTTTGTTGTAAACCTAGAACTTCTTTTATAATATAAAGTCTTAAAAAATTGAAGGTAGGGAGTCCAAAGCCAGAGTAACCTCAGTAACATATTAATTCAGATGTTAAAAATAAGTTTTCCTGCAGATTTTCATATAAAGTCTACATTCTACTAGAAATATAATTTTATATCTCTCAGTATTGTTTTAAGCTTTGTCCACAAGAAAAATCATTTCAGTAAAATCACAGACTTAAAGAAATGTAAGTTTATAATAGCCAGGATATTGTCATGAATAAAATTAAAGACGATGGTTCTCATTCATTGACTACTGAGTGTCTGTTAAAAACTTTTCATGCATTATGTCCTTTAATACTTACCTCAATGCCTTGAGGCTGAAATCATCATCCTTATGTTTAGTCGGCATAATTAAAATGCTTAAAAATGTTAAATAGGGGCACCTGGGTGGCTCAGTCAGTTAAGCATCTGACTATGGCTCAGGTCATGATCTCATGGTCCATGGGTTCAAGCCCCTCGTCGGGCTCTGTGCTGACAGCTCGGAGCCTGGAGCCTACCTCAGAGTCTGCATCTCCCTGTCTCTCTCTGCCCCTCCTTCACTCACACTCTCTCTCTCTTTCTTTCTCTCAAGAGTAAATAAACATTAACAAATACTTTTTTTTAATGTTAAATAATTTGCTTGATGCAACAAAAAGATCAAGTGGAAGAACTTGGATATCACCCAGAGAATGAACTCTATGTTCCATCTGTGAAACCACAAGACTCTACAGTCCTCATTCATAACATACTTCTGAATGTAGTTTTATGCCTTCTCTATTTTTATAAAGTAGTTAGGTGTCTAGAGATAACTTAATGAGTATCAGTGATGAATACTATCAATTTGTGAGCAATGAAAAAAGAGGACAATGAAGGTGAACTCAAACAAGTTCAAAGGTCCATGTTCTGCTGAGTCTGCATAATAAATCCCACAAATTTCAACAAAGATAAAGACTTTCTAATGCAAAATCAGTTTCATGTCATGCCCACTAATTTTAAGCAAACAGTTGAAAAATATAAGAGTGAAGGTGCAGTCACAGGGAAGGAATATTTGATTTTGATCTCAGTCTTGACCCCATTATAGCAGTAGTTCAGGATTTATAGAGCTGGCTTGTCAACATTCTGTTGCCTTATATGAACAAAGCTCTTTAAGTTCTAGGAGAATAGCTAGCAGCAGTAAAGTTTCTCTTTTACAAAACCGGTCCAGCTTATAAAGAAATTTGAAAACACTGACAACAATCTCATAATCTCACTAAGACCATCATGTATTATAAATTAATTGAGTTATGTATAGGTCTTTTTTAACATCTCCCATCACCTACTACAGTGCCTATGTATATAAAATAGCTTTTTAATATATTAGAATTAATTTTATTTCTAAGATATCTTTAATATGAAAGAGCCAAGTTAATTTAATAACTCAATGCAAGGCAATTAGAAGAAAACAAAACTAAAAAAATAAAGCTAGCATTCATTGTCGAAGGCCTGCCAAAACATAAAAAATAAAAAATAAATATATCAGTGTTTCCAATTCTTGACATTAGCAAACCTTATGTGTACATACAGAGGCTTGTAAAGTACTTGATCTTATTTTACTTTTTGGATTTTTACTCTCTTGACTTTTGGAATCCAAATGCCACGTGAATAAGCCTCAACTATCTGCTAGGTGTTTAAAACACAGGGTCCCAATTGCTCCCATTACCCCAATCAAATGCCACACATGTGAGTGAGGCCATCTGAGACTACATCCTGAGCCCAGGTGGCATCAGGCTGGCCTTGGTACATCTTAAGGAAATATTTGATGTTTACCTGCTTGATAATAGCTGGATTAGCAATGTATATACATTTTTTAAATTTTTCATCAAAATACTGCCCTCAGAAATATTCTGTTACAGACCAAGTAAATAAGGAAGGGTTTTACTAATACACTGAAAGAACCCAGGAAAAATGAGCCAGGATCATGCCCAAATGAACTAAAATAAGCATGCTTAAACAATAAACAGTATGCTTATTCATATCTACTCCTAACTCACCACTGAGAATGCAAATCTAGCAGCTCTTGGAAAGAATACTTTTCTTTCATAGTACCTCACTCTAATAATTTGTATTAGAAATTGTGAATGCTATAGGAAGGTAACTGTATTTAATCAATCAACAAGTGCTTGTTGAGCCCCTTTGCTCCATGTACTATACGGGACACTGTAAAGGAAGCCTATAAGACACACAAGGATAAGTTCCAGTAGACTTATCCATGTTGGTGTCACCTGATACTCAGGAAGCAAAATTAGGGTCCTCTAACCCCACACAATGTACAGTTGCTCCTTCCCTAGTCCTCAAGCAAGAGATGAACCTGGAACATTAGAAGAAGTGCACTTGACCAAAAACCAATATATTTGATCTTCATCCCAAAGCTTATAGTAAGTAATTGTGTGATTGTAGGTTTGACATCTAATTTTTCTGTATCTCCATTTTTTCCACTTATTGTTTGAAAGGTAAGAACTTGTCTTCCTTGTCTCAAAGTGATGTGAAAATGAAATTTAGTATTTATAACTAAACAGCACAGATAAAATTTATTAACTGGAACAATATCTATTTCATTTTTCCGCACTTAAAGACCTGAATTACCATATTCTTCTCTTTCAGCTTCACCCATCAGGAAAGTAAACCATAGTTACTGTGTGGACACCCCTGAATAAATTTTAAATTTCTTTTTTCTTCTCCGTGGCTTTTTATTATAATTCATATTTTGATTAATCTTGATTTTTTTTGATCGAAATCAAAAATCTTGATATTTTTCTTTTTCTTTTGGTGTTTATTTACTTCATTTCATTATATGCATATTTATAAATGACTCCAAATAGTTTCTGAAAAAAGCTAGTAAATATATATATTTTTAAACAAACATGCAGGGGCTCCTGGGTGGCTCAGTCAGTTAAGCATTCAGACATTGGTTCAGGTCATGATCTTTCGGTTCTTGAGTTCGAGTCCCGCAACAGGATCTGTGCTAACAGCTCAGAGCCTGGAGCCTGCTTCAGAATCTGTGTCTCCCTCTCTCTGCCCGCCCCCTCTCTCAAAAATGAATAAACATTTAAAAACAAAAAAAATAAAAAATAAAACAAACATGCATATGCATAAACACATACTTATAGGAGAAGGAATGAGCCACATGCCTGATGTAACTTTAGGACACCATGAACTATTCGGTCAACTTTTGGATTTTAGCAAAATGACTCTGAAACATTAGGAAAAGTACACCTGACCAGAAGCCAATATACTTGGCTACTATATATACCAACTGAATTTATTTGCTCTCACATATGTGCTATGCGGTGTTAAGATCTCTCATGCCTGAGTTTCTCAGGAAAAAAAATATTCCCTGCACAAGCTGTGGCATAATCTCCAATGACCAAAGAATGATCAAAGGGTTGGTGTTCTAACCTCTATAAAATCTCATTTAACTGTATCCTAGGTCATTCAATTACTCCTATCCCTTATTAAATTTGCCTCATTAATTGAACCTATTCAGAGAGAGAGAGAGAGAGATGGAGGACCTATCCAATGGCTGAAAGCAAATTCAATACAATTAATTAGAGCATTTGTACAAAATGATCATGACTTTCTTGGAATCAATATGCCATGTGAAGAGGCAATATCTCTTCTTAATATTGGAGACAAGATATGCAGTAGATATTGGTGACAAGGGGCCCCAATTTCTTACATTACCCCAACCAAATGTCAGATGTGTAAGGCATGTTACCTACCATCAATGTTACAATGGGCCACTCCTCCTCTTCTATACTAAGGTTTCTGATTTAATTTTGAAGTCAAAATAAATTATTTTCTAGGATCTTCATGTCTATAAATACATGAACCATCCACAAAGTATAGAGGTAATATCAGCTCCATATCAGGCATGGCTGATCAGAGGTGAAGTGAAAGTAAGGTAAATTAAATAAAATCTGGGTCAGCATTGCAGCCACACCAACATCACAAAGGTAAACAAGGAATGGCCTTCATAGAGCTGTTAGCCCATGTTTCTGCTCCGGTCTTATCCTTTGCCTAAATCTTCTTTGAGAAACCGAGTTTCTCATTTTCTTACTTCCATCCTTTTTCAATATGGATTCACACAATTCTATGACATTTACCTCAAATTTGGTTTTGAAGCCCATTTTTTTGTCCCATTCATATCACCTCATCGTTTACTGATACAACAAAAGGATTTAATGTATTTGACTCATTTTATTGTTTTTAATAAGTTGAAAAAAGTGGTACATGTTGTATACTTTCTTGCTATTCAATATAATTGTATTTAGTGAAAGTTCAGTCCTTGGAAAATTCCTTAAATAACATTGCTCATTAACAATTGACCAGAGCACTTAAAATCCAAACAACAAATTACATTGTAGAATTATTTTTCCCTCTTGTTGAGAAACTCATTTATTTTTAAGAGAACGTTTTCATTAATCTTATCTGGCAGGTTTCTTGGTGTGTGTATATTTCCTGCAGTTAAAACTAAACTCTGCCCTCCTAGATAATGCTCACAAAATTATATATGACAGTGCTGACGCAGCTCCTCGTTGGCATGCTGCAACCTGCTTTGTTAATGAATATTTTTTAAGCTTCTTTGAAGTCTTGAATATGAAAATAGAATAAAAATGTGATTACTGTCACTATAGCACTGCCAAATTTGTTAATGAGGCAATATTCTTTATTTTGTCTTGGGCCAAATTTGGTGGTTGTTTTGCAAACAGTACAAAGCAATGATTAACACGTAAGCTAAGCTCTTCAACTTTATGTTGTCTGTGTCTTCTATGCAGATTTATTCAACATTTTCCCCTCAGTATTTGGGAGGAATCAAATTTCATAGTTTCCACTATTTATTTAGGGCAGCTCCTAACAGTAGGTAAAATGGAGGTGACAAATTTCCACAGGGAGTCAGTATAATCTTTTATATTATATGTTGTCATAAAATACTTTATATGATGGCATTTGTCAACTCTACTGGTGTTGCAAAAATACTACAATCTCATTATATACAATCACCTTTGTCTTTATTAGCAGTAAATTCTCTAACTCACTGAGCATGGTCTCTTCTGCCTAACTCAAAAGATCCCAGCATCCTAACACCTGTGGAGAAGCACATGGCCAGCACAGAGCACCTCCTGCCAATGAGAGGAAATGGTCACCACCCTGAACAACCTTTCATGTAAAATTGTTTAAAAGTCTTCTTGGGGCACCTGAGTGGCTCAGTTGGCTGAGCATCCAACTTTGGCTCAGGTCATGATCTCATGCTTTGTGAGTTCGAGCCCCACACCAGGATTGCTGCTGTCTGCCTGTCAGTACAAAGCTTGCTTCAGATCCTCCGTTCCTCTCTCTCTGTCCCTTCCCCTCTTATACTCTCCCAAAATAAATAAATAGTTTTAAAAAATTCCTCTTGCGTTATCTACCCTCTTAAATCAATTCAAGGGGCACCTGGGTGGCTCAGTCAGTTAACAGTCCAACTCGATTTCAGCTCAGGTCATGTCCTCACAAACTGTGAGACGGAGCCCTGTATTATGCTCTGGGATGACAGCAAGGAGCCTGCTTGGGATTCTCTGCCCCTCTATTTCTCTCTCTCTCTCTCTTTCTCAAAATAAATAAAATAGGGGCATCTGGGTTGCTCAGTCAGTTAAGAGTCTGACTGGTTTCGGCTCGGGTCACCATCTCATGTTTTCTTGAGTTTGAGCCCTGCATCAGGCTCTGCACTAGCAGCCTGGAGCCTGCTTGGGATTCTCTCTCTCCCTCTCTTTCTTTGTCCTTCCCCGACATGCACTGTCTCTGTCTCTCCCAAAATAAATAAATAAACTTTACAAAAATAAATAAATAAAAGAAACAAAAAATTAATTCTAAACCACATTTTCTGTCTTTCTCTCTTTTTTTTTTTACCTGTTAAATATTTCAGTTACCACAAAGACATCCACCCCTACTCCCAACCCACCTACTTCCTTGGAGGTTGGTGTTAGAATATTTGGAACCGTGTATTAAAAAGAAACAAACCCACAAGCCCAAAGTAGAGTCCCCTCTGTTAAGGATCCACATCAGGAAACCAAGATGTGATACCTCACCTAACTACAGCTTCACCCCCTCTAGGGATGTGACCCTTAACCAGCCAACCTGAGGTTTCCTGGTCAGCATTAGGAGACAAACCACTGACAGACCTGTCTGTCCCCCTTAGGAAGGCAGCCTTGTCTAAAACAGTGCATTCTTTGCTAATAACTTCCTTTTTTCCCGTCCCTCCTTCGGCCTTTAAAGAACCTTTCCTTTCCCTCAGATCAATAGACATCCTTTCTATTTGCTAGATAGGAAGCTGCCCAATTCATGAATCATTGAATTTTGTTTTTTAGCATGTTTGAGTTTTTTTCCTTACTACAATTGTGGCTTTCCCATTTGCACTTTGAAATAATTTGACAATTATGCAACTGTTTGCTTTTTCTAGTGAAAGAAAAGGTGCATTGTAAATGTAAAGACACTTATTTTCATTCTTTTCAGCACCTAATATTCCTCAGAGATTTCTAAGTTGGTTTTAAGAATTTAGATGAATTGGGCAGATAGGTCTATAATGGAGTGTTAAATGGAAATGAGGATATCTGTGAGATGATAATAATAATAGCAATAAGAGTGGACAGTTTATTGAGCAGAAAACTAGCAAAATAACAGAAACATCATTCACTGCTAGATAGTAAATTCCTTGAGGACAGGGACTACATCTTATAAAACATTTAGCACACATGCCCAGCCTCAACTGTGGCTAAGTGGCCAATAAATACACTCTAACTTCAGTTTAATGGTCAGAGAAGAAGTAGAGAGTGACAAATGAAGAAAATGACAAAATAATTTACCTATAAAGTCATCTACTGTTTGAATCATCTTTTAAATCTAAAAGATATAAATAATTCATTACTCCAGACAAGACAATTATTTGCCAAACTGCCACTAAATCCTAGGTAAGAGAGTCACACACCTTCCCAGTAAATCCTGTTCCTTTCACCTGGAAATACCAGGCATATATGTTACAAATGGAGGAATGGTTGGCCAAGTGTATTGTCTTTAAGGGCATGGGTATACAATGGATCTTTTAGATTGTGTCTACAAGGAAATGAATTCAGTGGTCTTAGGTGAATCCAGCTAATCAATCAGTTTGAGTGACTTTTCCCCACTTGGCAAATGTCTGACTAAACCATTTTAGAATCATTTTGAAGTTTCTTATTCTGAAGTCTGTACTGATTAATTTATGAAGGACATCCCCCCCACTTTGCATGTCCTTAAAGTTTCTTAGTAATGTCATTTTCATTTTATTTCCTTATCTGAACATAAATAGGAGGGTGGGATATTCAGATAACCAGTGGCCTTCTCTTTCCAGAACTTTTGCTGTTTCATTATTAAAAATGGCCAAATAGACAACTAGTATTATAATCCTTTTCTCTTTAAATGATAACCTTGGATTAGAAATACACATGAGCAGATAGAGGTGGAGAGGCAGTATGAACAAAAATACCTGTGAATACACCCAAAGAAGGAAAGAAGGAAACAGCCTGGTCACTAAATAGGCTTTAAAAGAATGAACTTGATTTCATTAAACTTGCTAGCAGGTACTTAAAGTACAGTTACTGTTAAATACAAATTAAGTAAGATACAAAATATAGAGACTCTAATACCAAAAGTCTGGAGTATAAGAAAATTTTACAACTAATAGACTAATGATAATCATAATAGTGATAATACTGATTTTGTTTATTATTATGATAATTTTCTAAATTAGGCATAGGTAATTCTATGCACTTTAAAATTTTTTTAAAGTTTATTTTTGAGAGAGAGAATGGGGGGAGGGGCAGAGAGAGGGAGACAGATCCAAAGCAGGCTCTGTACTGTGAGCACAGAGCCCAATGCGAGGCTCAAACTCACCAACTGTGAGATCATGATCTGAACCAAAATCAAGAGTCAGACACTTCCGCTTAACCAACTGAGCCATCCAGGCACACAAAATTCTACATACTTTAAATTGATCAATTTTAAAGTATTCATTTGGTAAAATCATACCTTGATTTTACAGATAAGGAAGGTGAGGCTCATGGAGGGAGGTTAAATGGCTCACCCAAGAACACATAGTTTAAGGAATCAGGATTCAAACTCACTATGAATACAAAGCTTCTGAAAAGTTCTTAAATGGAGAGGCATGGCCTTCTTGATCCTTTGCTCTGTTCTATAAACTCAGAGTACTAATGAAATGACCGATACTCTTAAACTGCCATCTTGGACCCTGAAGTAACATTGAGAATGGGAACAAGGATAATGTAACCATAGGTAGCAGGAGCCTACCTCCCTGGCCGGTGCTTACTATTCCTTTTTTTTTTTTTTCATGTTTACTTATTTTGAGAGAGACAGAGACAGTGTGAGTGGGGGAGAGGCAGAGGGAGGGAGACAGAGAATCCCAAGTATGCTCTGCACTATCAGCAGAGAGCTCATGAAACTGTGAGATCATGACCTGAGCCAAAACCAAGACTCCAACGCTTAACCGACTGAGCCATCCCAGTGTTCCTGCGCTTAATTATTCTTAAACAAATAATCTCTAAACATTTCTCATATGTTTAAGCCACTGTGATTTATAGTTTTTCTGTTACTTGTAGCCAAACCCAAGTACTATAATTACAATTACAAATGTGCAACTGCAGTACTGATCATGGCCCAGTCATCTAACTTGTTTGGTTTTCTTTTGTACTGCCTGATCTCTTACCTTGTTAAACTGGGACTGAGGCCTTGGGCCTTGGGCCTTGAGACCAAGGATGTTAGGAAAGGTCTGCAACCTGGGTTTAATGTCCCATGTGAACCCAGGGAGATCCAGTGTAAACAGTCCCAAATCGAATTTCCAATTGTGTGGGCTACTTAAAGGAATGAATTAAAGGCTTGAGACCAAATGGATTTGAGAAATGAGGGGTGCCAGTGAATTGTGACAGACAATTGTCAGAGCAAGCAAAATAGAAGTTGGAGCTGGACAAATTTCATGAATTAGAAATCAGATACTTGGAATGTTTTGTCTACATCTTAATAATGTGGTCATAAGGAGAAGATTTTTTAAAAGAGGATAAAGCCAAACCCACACTGCAAATTGAGGGTATCAGTGGTATGTACTCTACCTACCCAAAAGCTTATTGTATACATCAAAGGAAGAAGGATATGTAAAAGCAATTTTTACATATAAATCCAGAGTATATAAATATCCAGATTTTTTTTCTAGAATTATTCAAACAAAAGCATAATGCTTCTTAAGGCTGAAGTTCTATGTTTTAAAATGTATTATTCTGAACATTATCTATATTTAAATAAGGAAATTTCTGGTTCTCCCTCTCCTACAGTTAGTTCACTGTTATCTTGTAAATATTAAGTACATCCTACATATTTTTGATTGGTTGATTTTATATTTGACTTGGTCATTTCTTTATCGACCATTTTAAAAGGTACCTTTTCTCTTTCTGCCTTCATCCTCAGTGGCAAAGATATCCATTAAACATAGTCAAATCATGGAAAGCCCTTGTCTGGGATGGAAGGCTAGCCAGCCAGTAGTCTTTACCATATTCACAGTGCCATGTTCCCCATGGAATCTCAGATCAGTGCCATTATTAGAATGCACTCAAATATTTTTAATTCTATATGGCCTCAAATTCTTTCACAAACCATGAACGTTCTAAATTGTTCTATTATCAGGTCAACTTTTTTCTTTCACCTCAGACCCTTCATGTAATCAAAAAGAAAGAAAGCATATGTGGGCTTCCCAACACCTGTCTTTGTCTATTCTAAGCTTTCTACTTTCTCTCTTCATCCAAGAAATTTGAATTCTCAACCTATGGAAAATGGTTGAAGAAAATATATTTAACATAGAAAACCTAAAATTCAACAATGTCATAAATACTTAGAGGACACAGTCTGGAAGCATCCACAAGTGGGTAGGCTAGGGAGTACAAAAGTATGGTTTAAAATTGAGGCAAACTGAACAGCCCATTTCCCACATCTAAACGGTCCTTACTTCTTACAGTTTCTTGCCTTATGGGATTGTGAGCTCAGTAAAACTAAAATATCTCATGTTTCAAGAGATAGCAGAAATCTAGATTATCCTATAAAATGTTAACATTTTAAAGGGCACAGCATAGCATCATGACTAAGAACAGTATGGGCTCTAAAGCCATTTTGCCTGGGTTTCAATCACAGCTCCACTACTGACTTCCTGTCTGTGCCTCAGTTTTCTCATTGTTGAAAAGGGGATACTAATAGAATAATGGGAGTCTATTTCATAGGGCCACCATGAGTGGCAAATTAGTATTTTTAGAACATTTAAAAAAAAAATGACTAGGGGCCCCTGGGTGGCTCAGTCAGTTAAGCGTCCAACTGGATTTCAGATCAGATCATGATCTCATGGTTCCTAAGATTGAGCCCCACATTGGGCTCTGTGCTGACAATGTAGAGCTTGCTTTGGATTATCTCTCTCCCTCTCTCTCTGCCCCTCATCCAAGTGACCACACATGTGCACACTCTCTCTTACTCAAAATAAATAAATAAACATTAAAATTGACATATAGAAGGCAGTATAACATGATAGCTAAATTAAAAAAGGTCAATCATACCTTAAAATACAGAGTAAGGACATCATTGTATAAGCAAAGTATAATTGTGAATTTCATTCAGGTGGCATGACATGATTTTTGAACTGATTTAGAGAATGTGATAAGTAACTTGACATCTCGGGGTGGGGGGAGAAGTAATCATATTGTATGTGGTATTCAAATGGAATAGAACTGAGATCAATAAGTGAAGTCAGAGGAAAGTCTAGTTTGACTCAAGATAAAAGCCACTTTCTCCCAATTAGATGTGTCTAACAGTAGAAGGAACTGGCTAAAAAAACTGGTGAGTTCTCTGTCATTGAATGTGGTTCAAGCAGAAACTGTAAGATAGATTATCTTTTGGAGATATAATAGAGAGAATTTCTGCAGAATTTGTAAAAATGAACTCTAAAATACTGTCCAACTCTAAAGTCATGAATCTTATATGACAAATATCAGAGAACCCTGGCCAGTAGAATGTGCAACAACTTTCTAGGGCCACTGCTAGACCCATCAATAACCCACAAGCAGTGGTCAGTTACATCAATGATCAAGGTGGCAGAAGGAAGAGAGATAGCAACAGATTAGAGTAGGGTCTGTTAGGACTGAACAAAGGTCCACTAAGGGGCTTTCATATCCATAGTGCCAGTGGGATGCTGGTAACCAGGTACACAGGTGAGGGGAGAACAGAATGAGATTATTGGAAGAGTTATCTGCCAAATAATGCCACCCACCCCCTTCTGTCCTTCTCTTTAGCCCCTACTTATATGATACCTATGGTCTTATAGCACCTTAAAGAGGCTGCTTGGCTTCTGACAATGATAAATATTTTCCCTCGAGCAGAAATTGATGGTGGGCGAATGAAAGGTAGATTGGGGTGATGGAGAATTGAAGGAATGCCACCAAGATGAATGGTCAACCACAATTTTGCCAAGGGCAAGCAGTCCATCATGTCTTCATTAAGAGTTGAAGGAATCCATTTGTATATATACTCCCCCCACCCTTTTCCTCCTCACATTCAGAAATTGAAGAACCAGACTGGAGACAGGGTTTTATTTGTCTAAATTTCATAGTTTACTTCAGCAAGACCAGCCTTTTTCAAATAGCCTTTCCTAACTCTGTGGACATTAAAAAGGAGATGATTTTTTTAAGTCCATTAATTTACTTTTACTGTGACATGTATGATGTATTTTAATTAATGTTTTAATTTGGGGTACATTTTTGGGAGTTTCCCAAAGTTTCAAATTTTAAAGAACATTATATAACAGCTCTAGTGGATTGTGTTAAATAAATATACACATATAATTTCATTAAATATTTTTTTACATTTTATTATACAAATATATTTAGTATTTATATAAATTTACATATAGTATTTATATATATTTATATATACTATATGTAAATATATATTTATATATAGTATTATATATATATATATATATATATATATATAAAACCAGAGAATATTTCCTTTTATTTACCTACCATAGCATCTTCCTGATAATTTTACAAATTTCTTATCCTGAAACAATACTTATAAGTTTTGTAAATGCTACAGAATTTAAGAACTTGCAGAGTTTTAAAGACTTAGCCCATAAACAACGTTAAAAAAAAAGTAAAAGTCAAAAAAAAAGTTAGTCCAAATTATAATGGCTAGTAAATGGCAAAACCAATAAGTTGACTCTACATTTCCTGACTCTCAAATATAGTATCCTTTGTGTGGAATAGTAACAACAAAAATGTCTCTAATGACACAAATAAATGAGTTTCTAGTAGCAAAGCAACATGGAATTTAGTGTTAGGGACACAGTAGAGTAGCTAGCTATCTGCCCCTGAGGTTGGCCCCAGCTAAAAGTGAAACAATAGCCTTTGAAGTCATCAGTAAAACACAGAGAATGGCTATCACAGTCTGTTGAATAGAAAGGAATTGGAGGATGGGCTGGGTTTAAATTTCTAAGTGGCAAGGGTCAAACAAATAAGTAATCAGAGGAGATAAAAAAAAAAGTGGTATTAGGACCTTTTCAGCTTATTTAACAAGGATGTAACAGGCTTTGTTCTCTTACCCCTCAGACATCCAACACCTGTTGCTTCTGTACTTGCTCTGTCCAGGACACTCACTGGTCAATGCACTGGGGGTATGGAGAACAAGAAATAGGTCTCTGTTGTTACAGAACTTTATTGTAGTGGGGAACAAATAGGGACATTTGACACATAAATGATAAAGCAAGAAAAAGTAACAGAGATAAGATATGAACAGAAAACACAAATGCAGAGATGTAATAGAAAATGTCTGGATGGCTACATTATGTTGATAGCTGGGAAAATAAATAAAGGAAACTTCATCTAGAATGGAGTCGGGAAGCCCTGAAGGGGGAGCTCGCATGTACATTTCATTCACAGCAGACTACATAACTGGCAGGAAGAAGAAACAATTACTTTGACAAGGGAGAGCACTTTTCACATAAGAATTTTTCTCCTGCCTTTAAGAAAAGTTAAGAAGATCCCTCTCTGCACAGAAATAACATACTAACTACTGTCCGCAGACAGTGAGAAACCATCATAACCTCAAACTCTTGTTCTTCTCCAATAAACTTTGGTTCAGAACAACCCTCCCCAATTTCCTCCTAAAACCTAATAAAAGCTGACCCTTTAGTCTCATCAGACTTGTCTATTGTTCGTGAGAGCTTGCTTGTCTGAAATTGCAATTCCCCTGCTATTCCAGAATAAACTCGTTTTTTCTTACTTAAATAAAATTGCCCTTTGTTCTGTTTAAAGTTAAAATGGTCAAGAAAACTCACTTTGAGGAGGTAATTTTTCAATTCAGAAACATAAAGAGTCATAAGAAACATAAAAAAAAAATCAGGTGGGGCTGCATGCAGTGGGAAAGATGAAAGCAGAAGCACGTGAAGAAGGAGGTAGGCAGGAAAAAGATTCTAAGAGGTGTTTGGAGCCAGGGTAAGAAGTTTGAATTTTGCTATTAGATATGGGGATGGATGTAAGCCTTTGTATGTGAGGGGTGTTTAAGAGGAGTGGGCACTGAAGTATTTTAAACGGGGGAGTGGCAATCTTTTTAAAAATCACTCTGGTATGTAGTGGATGAAATGTGAGATGTATGTAAATCTTGGCAGCCAGGGAAGCTAGTTAGGTGGTCAGGCTGTAGAACAAAGCAAGAGACAAGAATGATTTGGTTTAGAGCAATAGTTCTTGATGGGAGGGAGGAATTTTTTTCCCCAGGGCACATTTGCAATGCCTGCAGGCATTTTTGGTGGTCATGACTGTAAAAGGTGGGGGTGGGGGGTGGGGTTTGCTACTAGCATCCAGTGGGCAGAGGTCAAGGATGCTGGTAAACATCCTGCAGAGCACAGAACAGCCCTCTCGAGAGAGGAATTATCCAGTGTCAACAGGGACAACTTCATGGATTATGTTCTGTGCAATCTCATAGGTCCCCACTCACACTCAGAAGGTAGCCATACCATTTTTATTGTTCACTGTCATGAAATTCTTAATAATTTTATCTTTGAATGTTTGATTTATGAATGAAGTCCTTTGAAACAATGAAGCATGCTTCTAAGTAATATATACATTAGGTATGGCCTCTATCACTTGCTGCCCACTGACATATAGGGTTTACCATACCTGATGAGCAACAGAGTTCTGGTGATCTGTGGAATTTCAGTAAGACTCAAGTAAGTAGAAGATAACCATTTTACATTTATGATCGCATAAGTAGGGGTCAAGAGCCTCAAGTGACCACACCAGTGCACAAAGAAGCAATGACTTCCTAAGCAAAACACATGACCAAGAAACCTATATGTCCTTTCTTACTTGTGTTAGTGTATTGTATTAGCCAACAACTTATTGGGAAAGAATGATACTGAAGGACAGTGAAAAAGAGACAAGATTGCCCTTGTTTCCTTTTTCTTTCACTTATTATTCAGAAAGAATTTAGACTGTACACATCAAGAGGTAAAGTAAAATTAGTTGAGTTAGTTTTGCACAGCATTTCCATTGTTCTGGTAAGAATAAAATAAACATGCATGTACAAGTTATGGAAGAGTACTTGTATAATGTCCATGATTCTGCCTCAGAGTTAAATTAGGCTCTTAAATTTACATTTAAACTTGGCATTGCACAATATAAAAATGAATGGTAAAATTTATGTTAATAATTTAACCTTTCAATTTTTCTTTGCTAGAACAACATTGAATAGAAAAATAACACCATGGCAAGAAAGAGACTGCAGGAAACAGGAAAAAGCTTTATATTTTAGTATCTTTAATGTCACATTTTTCCTGCATTTTGAGCAAAGGACTTCATTTTGCCCTGGTCGCTGCAAATTACTTAGCTGACTTTGCTTGCAAACAATAATGTCAAAGTTGAGAATTCCTGGTTTAGAGGATGGCAAGGAAGATGGTGAAAAGTAGACAAACACAAGATTTGCTCTAGAGGCAATGTTAACTGGACTTGCTCATGAAAACACTGACAAGATGGAGGGACCAAGGATAGCTAGTTCGGGGCTTGTGGAACAGGAAGAGTAGTGGGGAAATTGTGTGATGACATATATTATCTAATCAATCCTTGAAACAGAGATATGAAAAAATATGTCATTTTTCTCATTTTATAAAAGAAAGATAATACTGGTTGTCCAAAATCCCAAAGCGGTTAAAGGGCAGAGCGATAGTTCAAATCCAAAGACCTTGGAGTTCACAGAGACCATGTTCTGACTACTCTGCCTCCCATAATTGGAAAGTTGCAGGCAGATTGAGGCTCAGCTACAAGTTATAGAACCTATTATGAATGAAAGCCTGTCGAACAGAGCAAAGGACTTTATTCCTTGTCTACTCTGATCTGTGGATTTCCCTGTACTGCTGGAGATGCCAATAATGAATATCCCTTTCACTATGTCTTGTCAATTCATCTGTCTCCCAATATTGCATAATATCTTAGAGGATAGTTACAGAAATTGAGAAATATGAGTGTATAAAAGAGAGAGTATTTGCTGTGCCTTTTCATTATATTATATTCTGTATTTTATATCATTCATATTTTTCTTTATAAACTCCTTGTCAAATACTTGAACAGTCATTTACTTTATCTGTAGTTTGCAAGAATACTGAATACAGTAACAAAACCCTAAAAAATGACCAAGACACTATACTCTATAAAAATTGAAAGTATATAAATACATTGGAACTTGTAAAAACTCATTCTAAAGTGTCATATTCCACTAGACATACAATGATGCTCAAATTTATAGCTTTAAAGATGCCCTTGTCTATTTTTATTATATATATATGAAAGTAATTGATATTCTAATTAAAGTATCTCTTTAAATTATACATGCTTCCCTTCTACTAGCAACAATAAAACAACATATGACAGGGAAATGTGTTTATGCCAAGGATTTCAGTAATTCAATTGTGTAAAAATGAATGTTTCATTATTTAACTTATGCTAATTTCTTAAATGTCTCCACCTGCTTATTTAGATAACCGGAGCCTGAATTTGTCTCTGAATATTTGGATCAAGTTCTGGTAAGCTGAACTGCCTTACTCCTTTTCTTCTTCTCAAAATTTGTTATTTCTCATCAAGCTCACTGCTGAGAATTGGGCTGAACTTATTAGTTTCTCAACGGAGCTTTCAGTGTCCCAGGAGGCAAAGTAAGATTTATTCCAAGTCAGAGCCAAAATAAAGATATTAGTTTTAGTTCTGCAATAAGCTGCAGTTAAAAAAAAAAAAAACCCAAACCTTAGCATCTTGCATTATGGCACTCACTATGCTCTGCTGTAATTTATTCATTTACATGTCTGCTCTCCCAGTAGGCTGTTGAGGTCTTTGTGAATAGAAACCATGTCTTATTTGTCTTGTTATATCTCTTCTTCTTTATGATGCCCTGCCCATTAAATGAATTCAATAAATGCCTGATAAATGAATGAATATTGAAGAAAAGCATTATATCCCTGGCACATATCACTCCCAAATCTCTGATAGTTATTTCTGTCACTGGGTCATTGAGGTTAATATGAATTAAGACCAAACTACAAAATTCCAAATTATATCATAGAGCCACACTCCTTAACAACATTCTCATTGAAGAATGAGAAGGACCCACACTGCAGGCCAGCTGTGTCTCACTGTTTTTGTTTTGTTGCTGTATGGGACTTTGGGGACTGTTTGATCTAGCATATTGGAATAGCAAAGAAACCACCTGTCTCCTCTCTAGTAGTACAAAGAGAAGGTTAGTAATAGGTGTTCTGGAATCAAAGTGCCCAAGGTCAAAAGCCTCCTCCTCCATGTATAAGCTGTGTGGCAGTGGACAAGTTAACAATGTTAAGCTTCAATATCCTTACCTGTAAAATGTAAGTAAGAACAGAATATTTTGGGATTTCCAAAATTCTAAAGTGCTGAATACAGTTCCAGGCATAAGAACTCAGTAAATGTTAGCTCTTATTAGTTTAATATGATGGGTTACCTTTTATTACCTTTCTAGGTTCAAAGTAAACTCTACTTCCTTTATGAGATCTTCCTTAGGGCCCTTCCATGCATTTTAATCTCTCCCTTTCTTGATGTATATAGTACATTTTGATTGGAAAAGGATTCAAGGCACTTTAGAATTTTTACACCTTGAATTTCCTTGTAATTATTTTATGGGCATAAGTTTTGTTTTCCCATTATTATTTGTCTATAATAAGGGATTATGGATTTTTTTTTTTCTCCAGTGGCTCATGGAAGCAACTTCTCCAAGAAAGGGGAAGATCCAGATAAGGCAAAGTGATTATTTGACATGGTCCAAATATGAAGAGCTAGAGAGTACATGTCAGCCTTCTGATAGAGAGCACCAATAACTGTAACTAGGACAGCCATAAATTTATCATATTCCATAAGGCAATAAATTAAAAACAAAGCAGCGGGTGCTGCTTAAACTTTAAAATAAATAAATAAAATAAAAAATAGGGGTGCCTGGATGGCTCAGTCAGTTAAGTGTCCAATACTTGACTTGGGTTAAGGTCATGATCTCAAGATCATGAGATTGAGCCCCATGTGGCCTCCACATGAAGGCTGCTTAAGATTCTTTCTCTCTGCTCCTCCCCTGCTCACATGCATGCTTTCTCTCTCTCTCTCTCAAGAAACTAAAAAATGAGAAAAAAGAAGAAAGAAAAGAAAAAGAAAAAGGAGTGAATGTAGATGACATTTGTTGTAAGAATGCTGCTTGTGCCCATTGAGGGTTCACAATCATTTAATCAATAAGCTCTACAACAAACCTAACATGTGCTAAATGTTTTATTTTCACCACAGCTCTATGTTGATGGAAAGATCCTGGTGGATGTCATATAGTAAGAGGACATGTATTTGTTTTGTTTTTGTTTTTTTAATTTTTTTAACATTTATTTATTTTTGAGAGACAGAGACAGATCATGGGCAGGGGAGGGGCAGAGAGAGAGGGACACACAGCGTCAGAAACAGGCTCCAGGCTCTGAGCTGTCAGCACAGAGCCCGACATGGGGCTCGAACCCACAAACTGTGAGATCATGACCTGAGCCGAACTCGGACGCCCAACCGACTGAGCCACCCAGGCACCCCAAGGACACATATTTGAAACCGACATTTATCTGTTGATAAAATGAATTTCGTTTTAGTTACATAAACTAATATATACGTTTCATTACCCATAAATCCTATCTTTACCTAGCCACTGAAGCCCATTTTTAGGTAAAATGAAAACTCATTCTCTGTTGTGACAATTAAAACCTCATATTTTATTGAGATTCTGGAAAAATCACCCCAGGGAGAATATCTTCACTTTTAAATATTTCCTCAGCCTTTTGTATATTTCTTCCAGTCAAGAGTTTCCCTTCCCTTCCACTTTCCTGCTATTCATAGCTTCTATTGACCAAACAATAGACCATCTATTTTCCCCTGTGAAATATTTTATTAGTATAGGGAATAAAAGTTTCAAACTACACACTCTCCATTCTCATCCCTATATAGAATCACCTTTCTGTGTTCTTCAGTAAAATGGGAAGTATAATTTATTGAATGTTTACTCTGGATCAAGTATGCATTCATGGTTTTTCATGCATTATGCCATTTGCTTCTCACCAAAGAACTAATGAGAAGGAGGCATTATTATTACCATTTTACTAAAAAGGAAACAGACCTTGAGAAGTCTGGCAAGGTCAAAAATTAATAATACAGAAATGGATACTGAAACAAAGTTAACTATTAAGCTACATTACTACAGGCAAGAACAAAAATCATGTGTTCAGGGTGACATTCTTCATTGAGAACCACATCCAAGATTAGCAGAAGATCAAGGAAGCTACATGTTTGAGAGGAGATTCATTTAGATTCCTACACACATCAGGACTGAATTTCATTCTGACCGCTCTTATATAGCTGTGACTTTCTACTGTCTCTTTCCTTATGGTTAAAAATCTTCAAAGAGATGTGTTCTTTCTTCAGATGAGTTATGAAAAGCTGTATAAGACCACATTGCCCTTCTGCAGTTAGGCAAAAACCCAGGGCTCACTTTCTAAAAGCAACAGATCAAAGTTTAGAGAAGTCAGGTCACTCAGTTTCTGAGGTCTATAGAACAAAGTCCTATAAGAGGAAGAGACAATGGCTCGTGAGGTGATCTAGGGATCAGCAGGAACCCTGCAAATACTCCTGAATGTGAATAATCACCTGAAGGTCTTTGAGTTTCTACCTTCCCTCACCATCTCCTTCCCTAATTCCCACTACCCATTTCCCACAACCAGAGTCAGGCTCCCGTATTATTGTGCACTTATTCCATCTTTATACTTATCACACACCATGTGATAATAGCCCATATTTTAGTGTTATGGACTGAATTGTATCCTCCAAAAATGCATATGCTGAAGTCCCAACGCTAGTACCACAGAATGTGACTGTATGTAGAAATAGGGTCTTTAAATAAATGATTATTTAAAATGAGATCATCAGGCTGGCTCTTAATTTGATATGACTGGTATCCCCATAAATAAAGGAAATTTGGACATACATACAGAAGGAAGACCATGAGAAAACACAGCAAGGAGACGACCATCTACAAATCAAGAAGAGAGACGTCAGAATATCCCAACACTGTGGACACTTTGATCTTGGACTTCTATCCTCTAAAATTCTGAGAAAATTAATTTCTGTTGTTTAAGCCTCACAGTCTATGGTACTTTGTTACGGCAGCTCTAGCAAACTGACACAGCTGGTCACCCTCACCAGATTTGGAGCATCTCTGGGGAAAGAGCTGTGGCTTTTATCTATAATTCACCAGTCAAATAGTGCAAGTTCTAGAGGATGATCGGTACATATTTGTTGACTGAATGCTTGAATAAATATCTATCACAGATATTACTGTTTCTACCCCCACCACTATCTACTAGTGAACCTACAGAAATTGCTAGTTAGTTGTCAGCCCTGGAATTTTGTGATTTCATGCTTATTTGCTTGTTCTTTCATTCTTTCTCTTTCTCTTCCTTCTTTTCTTTTCTTTAGACACAAAAATAAATTAATACATTGGCAAAGATGGGATAAGAGTTGGGTCACTGAGAATGACTTCCTGAGTTCATACTTGACCACTTCTCAAATATGACTGTAGGGTCTTATATGAAAAGCAACTTGGAAGAGTCCCAAGGAAACTATAGAAAGATGATGAGCGATTCTGCTCTAGTAGAAGAGGAAATGAGACTTTAGGGTATGAAGTCTAATGGCAGACCCAATTTATAGGAAACACTGATGTCTACATATTGTCATGGTTAACTAAAACCAACCATGTGATAATGAGTCTCCTTATGTGGTGCTTATAATGGGCCAGGCACTCTGTGTGGTGTTTTATATTGGTTAATTCATTCGTTCTCACAACTCTTGGAAAATTATAACTATTATCTTATTTCCTATTTCAACGAGGGCACATAACTTGCCTAAGTCCATGTGGCTAGCAAATAGGCCAGCATTAGAACCCAGGTATGTGGGTTCCAGAGTCGGTGCTCTCAACTGCTTCATCCCTGTGGCACATACTACTGTTATAGCTAGTCCCGCCAATCAGTTAAAGAAAATATTCTTGGCTTTCAAGTATGGGTTATATACTTATTATATATGAGTATAGATATTATACAGAATATATGTATATAAATTATATACACATACATACATAGAGTATCTTATAGTCCAATAAAAGCCCAAACTCATTTCTTATTGCATAGACTTTTTTTTATAAATAAAGCACAATGATGTTCTTAGCCATCAACTGATAATCCTTCTTAAATAAAATAAAACCAATACCTACATTCAATAAATGTAACAGCAGTTTTCACTGACAGAGTGCTTTCTATGGTGCAGACACTGAACTCAGTCTTTCCATAAACTCTCTTCCTTAACTTTCCTGGCCCTGTAAGGTAGACATTATTATTTTCCTACTTTTACAGCAGAGGAAACAGACTCAGATAAGTTATTTAGGTTAACTAAGTTCACATAGCTAAAAACTTTCAGAACCAGCTCTGGCTGACCCTAAAACTTATGATTATAAGTACTGCTCAAGATTCGTTTGACCATTCTTTACAATTCACATCCATCTTGAATCTTAGATTGAGTGACCCTGGAATTCCTATCAGATCCAAGTGTAGGATGTTTTTCTCCCACTAGGCATTGCATCTTTCAGATCTACCTTGGATCCCTAGGACTCATCCCAGCTTAATCTAACACGATCAATGTCCTGTCATTTGTCTGCCCATATTAGGTATGTGTCTTTGGCTTATTTCTTGTCTCTTGGTCTCATAACTCCTATGTGATAAACTGACCATTTCAAGCACTCTATCATGGACCGGATTTAAAGTGAAAGTGGTACAATGGGGAAAATAAAATTACCCTTGGAGGATTAAACTACAAATCAACAAGTTATGGATGAAGTCAGAATCACCTTGAGATAGAGTGGTTCTTTTAACAAAAACCTTTCAAAATACAATGGTCCCAAGGCTGGCAATATTTAACTGTGACCATCAAATGCTCTATTTTTTTAAGTCAAATGTCTGTCAGAAAAAATACATTGGTTGATAACAGAACATAGGAATAGTAAGGGACCAGAGACAATTCCTGGTATTATTCAAGTAGTGCTTGGGAGAAAGAAATCATAATCAAAGATTCAACCTGTATAGTTTGGGTGGCAAGGAGTTCTTTAGATAAATGCTTGAGGATTTAACTTCTTGAGGCTCTTGAACATTCAAAACATAATGAATTCACCCTGTTTTAATGTTAAACAGCTTTTACCATAATTTGGCTTTAAAGTACTGGGCTACCAGAAGAAAATATTGACCAGGAGGTATGACTATCACATTCCTCTGGTAGTAATATATCTAATTAAAAATTAATACCTGGTCATCCTTGTTTTAAATACCATTTCACTAGGGCTGTCTTAATTCAACTCAGCGTTCAGATATAATCAAGTCTGGGATACTCCTGACAAGACTGAGTTTCTGAGTCTGGGGATCTGAGGGTCACATGTGAATCCTGAGAGAAGTAATCCTAGGGCCCTTACTGGTGACATGATGACCTTATTTTCCTTAAATGACTTTAGCAACATCTTCCTATGCTCTTAGACTTCGTTAGAAGGGAAAATAGCAATCTGTCAAGAGAGTCTTACTTCTTTCCATGACATACTACAGGCATAAAAATGGTTTCAGTCTTAGCAAGCTGCAGCCTGGTGCATAATGAGACATATAGCCATAAATAAATACTCTCAAAGTTTGTGCAAGATCATATTAAGACAGATGCCAAAGCTCATGTTTGCAATACATTGCATATTACTGAAACTTTTCATAAAATCTAATGAGATTCTAACTTATAAGGAAAGAGACATAAAGAAAGTTGTAGCAACATAATTGGATGACACTTTCTGCCCAGAGGGCAAAAGAAGCTAAAAAGCATAACTGGTATTTGTGTTCCTAAAAGGAAGGGATTCAGGAAGATGTTTAAAATCCAATAAGTCCAATTCTGATTGCATTATCTTTTGAAAACTAGAATGAGAATTTTTGAACAAAGGGTTCCAGAAAGGGTAATTAAAAACTTCCCACCACTTGAATCATATTGAATAAGATCATTCAAAAGGTGATGCTCTTCTGCGCTGGAAATGAGAAGCAGGCAAGCCAAAGAGACTCTCTAACCCAGATTTCTAACTATGTCTCTGAGTTCCACCTACGAATCTCCTTACTTTACAGGTAGTACAAGACCTGGGAAAGCAATTCACTTTGATTCACGCCAGAGGGAAACAAAGATCTTGAAGAAAGTAAAGAAATGTAATGAGTTTTGCATTTCATCGTCTGGACCTTGTTCATTAGTACAGAACACAAAATTCCTCATGGAAATAAATGACAGTTACATGTTGGATCAAGGAGGGAACCAGTGACAACCTCCCCTAATCTAGAGAGATGCTCAAAGTGAATATTAACAAGCCAGTAAAGAATAAAGGCTTCATATGTGAATATGATTATTGAGCTGTTAATGAGCCTTACATACACTTAGGGGAGTGTCCAGTCTACACTTTTAACTACAGAGATCAAGGGAAAGATAGGGCAGCAAATTTTCTCTTTTTCTTAGGTTGCAGGCTACTAAATTCTGGGCGATGAATTTACCACTTTTTCCATTTCTTGCATATATGGCTAAAGTATTGGCTTTACATTTTGCTTCTTGACTTTACCACTCAGTGTGTGACCTTGGGCAAGTGACTTAATATCGCTAAACCTCAGCTCCTTTAACTATTAACCAGGCATACAAATATTTACTTCCAGGGGTCTTTGTGAGAAATAAGATCAAGTTTTTAAGACTTCTGCACTGTCATTAGTATTTCATAAAGCTTCGTATTTACTAATAACAATGCATATAATCTTTCAACACACAACCTAAATATTGGAAATTACATAACAACTCTCTTCTATTACACTTTCCACATATGATGACTTTGCATACAGAATTTAGAACATAGGGGAATTCTCACATGTAGATTAACCTATTAGATAATAAAATTAAAAAAGCAAGTTCAGAACCCAGAATAAGAGCTTAATACATAATTGTTTTGTTTTCTTTTCTCATTAGTTACCATATGCCCCAAAGGTGAGTGAAAATCTCAGACGAAATTAATGATTGCTCTTCCTCTGCCATGATTTATAAGTGTGATTATCTTTTGAATAAATAAACATAAATTTTTAAATAAAAGAGGTTTTATTTATCAGAACTGGGCAGATGTCAACATTGGCTTTACTCTAGTTAAGTTTTCCTAATGGTTCAGAAAAGACTTTCAGAGTAATGAAGCAGAAATAGGTGTATCAGAAAGTTAATCTTCCTTCCTATTTCCTCCCCATCATGGCTAAGACAACACCGAGTCAAATGGGACTGCTATTTGGAATAGAACATGTCCCAGCATCTCCTCTCTCACTTGAATATTAATATGAAATGATTAATGAACCTGTTGCCCAACATGTTAAATTAAATAACAGTGAAGAGATTAAGAATGTCTTTCCCATTATTGAGTGCTGCATTTTAAGTTCTAATGTGTAAAGTAGACCATTAGTTTTCAGTCAGGCTTTGTAATCAATTTACTTATGAATTTATCTCACCTTTTCTGTAAGCAACTCATGCAGCAAATATTTATGTTTTTCATTCTACTTAAAGAATTGAAAGCTTATTCCACCAGTAAATAATGCAGATCTCTGACCCTGAGATTTTTACATAACCGTCATTTTCAGACCAATTAGTATGGACACCTAAGACATTCCTGACTTAATGCTTCACATTACTTCTGAGACTCCTGCAGTGAAGCCATACTCTCTCAGGGTGTGCATAAACCTGGAGGTCCTCAATATGAAAATATAATTTATAATCACAGTGCAACTTTCCTAGCATCCATCCCTGTTTCCATAGTATCACACAGTCAGGAACTTTCTTACAATTAGAATAAATATAAAATGTGTCCATCCCCACTCCTCAAATCTAGGGTGAACTACTGTTCTCTGCATATTTTCCCAGATTTTATGATTTCTTAAAATGACCTTGGACATTAGAAAGAAACCCTTTTACAGAAAAAGAATCTTCTCACATCATTTCTTAAAAGGATTGGTTGTCTCCCAAGAGAAAACTGTGGTAATTGTTTTTGTGAAGGTTGGGGCCAAAAGTTATCTATGGCAAAGTAGGCTTAAAGAATTGCTGTTTATTTTTCATCTAATATTTATAAGGAATCTAATAAAAATGTGTTAGATGCTTCTAAGTATATAGGATGCATAAATGCATAAATAAGATTAATCTACAAGAATGTGTGCATGTGAGAGAGACAGTGACTGAGAGAGAGACAAAGGAGAATGAGACACTGGTAATCTTATTTTGAGAAATTTTAAAATTCTTCTCCAGGTAATAGATTTCAAATTAAAGACTAGGTATTTGCCATTCAAAAAGGGCTTTTCAGAGCATTGTTAGTCATTCATTTACTTGAAAAGCTACATGAGGTGCATGTCTTCACAAAACGGAATATTGTTACAACCCATACTTTGCCTAAATTAATATGTGCTATCAGGGAAGATTAGTTTAAGTGTACTCTCATGTCATTTGTCTAGGTATTACCCAAGCCAAATGCCAGCAGCTAGCAAAGGGGACTTTCTAGATGGGTCATTGTATGGTTGAGAAACATTATAGAGTATCTCTTTGAATTAACTTAAGTAATCACTTTGAAATTGTTCTGGGAGCTCTTTCTAGTGTTAATATCTTTATGTTAATCTTGGGAAATTTGCAGCTGACATGCTAAAAGTAGAACAGGATATGCCCACTCAGGTCCTAGGCTGATTTTGACCATTTTACTTTGGGAGTCCTGTTGGATAAACAAAGATGTCTAGTGATTTATAATTTAGCTGGATGCTAGCAGTGGTTCATTCTTCACCTCTCTATCCTAACTTTCCAAATAAGTAATTTCTTAGAAAAGAATTTCAGAGGAGAGGCAAATCTGTTGTGCTGAATGGCCCCCATGACTACTTTTCTTCCACCTTTAGAAAAAAATCTGGAGACGAATCAGCAGAAAGAGCCCCAAGGTTCATAGCTGATACAGCACAGGCATGACACTACCATACAAACTGACTTCCAAACCCCAGCTATTCCTCTTTCCAGCAAGAAGTTTCCCAGGCCAGACAGCTCCTGTTGTTACGTAGGTGGTCGACTACATGCTCCCTGACTCCTCCCAAGCTCCCCATCAATAAGTAAAGAAGCATGGGGGTTGGGCTCTCTCTCCAGGAGCACAATCCATGGAATGACTAGCTGTGATGAGTTCAAGTCCACTTCTCAGAGGGCTGTTACAAGTTTGTGGGAGTGTGTGCATTCTCTTGATCTCTTTCCCTATTTCCTTTAATAAGGGTGTTTCATGCTTGGACTGTGTGAGTTGCTAATGATTTCCCTATTCTCATCTATTCCCAGTCTTGATGACTGTGGAGCTGGTTTAAAGAGGGTGTGATTCTCTTGGTCATTCACTTGCCAGAGCAGCGAACTGTTCATCCATCATTGTACTTATTGCAAATGTCACACTGATAAAGTAGAAGAGTGAGGAATGTAGATTTTTATTGGCTTCCATAAGAAAATAAAAGAGTTTATATCTTATGGAATACCACAAGCAACTTAAAAAATTCTCTGTTAGACATCTCTGTTCTCCCTCTCTATTTCTGTTTTAGCATTGGCTCTTCCTTTCTCTTTAGTCCATTTTTTTCTAAAACAGCATTTCTGATACCCTCTATTGTCTTACCATTTTAGCTCTGTCCTCAAATTGCTTATCCCCTGTGCAAAATAAAAGTCTATTAACTGAACTGACATTCCCTAGAAGGCAGACAAGGAAGCAGCTGTATGATGCAAACATGACTTTGAGGCACTGAGCCCCACCCAAAGCAGTTTATCAAATTACTCATCCACATCTTTCCCTTAGTGTGCAAAGGACACTCAAAGGAATAATGTAGCCACACTTGGGGGTTGGGGGCAGGGGGAGAAATAGCATTGCACTGTTAAGACAGATAGTATTTTCTCCTTTTAATAAATAAATAAATAAATAAATAAATAAATAAATAAATAAAATGTAGAAATAAATAAATAGAAATAAAATGTATGACCATGGTCATAGCCTTCCAGTATCTGAAGAAATACTGAACTCTGACTGCTTTTTGTCCTTTCTCAGATCACATAGCAGTGAAGACATTCTGTCTGTATTCATCAGGGTTAATTTGGGGAAGCAGAACTACCATAATTCTTCTGAAATTACAAAATGAACTTTTGACAATTTGGGAGGTGCTGGGGAAGAAAAGCCCAAAAAGGGGAGCAAAACCATTAACCATCTCTTATGCTGGTGAACAAGTTGGAGCTGCAGATAAAACACATGTACCAAAATCATGAAGGGGGATGATGAAGTTACGGCAGATGTGGGTCTTTTGGCTGTGAGTTTGCAGCTATGTGCCTAGTGTTGGACCCCAGATCTAACACTGTTCATTAGCAGGGATGGTAATTGGGATGGTGAGCTGTGGGTGGAAAAGGGAATCCACCAACACCACCACTTGTGGGCATCTTGAGAACATGATGGCTTCTGCTTTACTTCAGCTCAGTTTACTTTCAATCAACTCCCATTACTTAAATAAAGGAAATAATATAGAACAGGGATCGCTAAATATGTAGGTCCCAGAATAACCAAGTTTACAAGTACAACCACCCAGCATACAGTCCAATAAGGAACCAGATTCTGGCTAACCTGACCCTTGCCATTTATCCAGAAAGCTGCTAATTATCTTAAGTTAGGAGTTGATAGCCATCAAGCCACGGAATACCTGTTTCGAGCAGACACATTCAGCACTGAGAATGACTAGTCAACCCAGACAATTAAGACAGATACGTTGATTTCAGGATGCTCTTTAGCTGCCTGCGCATGCACACGCCTCCCGCCCCCCGCCCACGCGCACTATCACTGGTAAACCTACCTGCTACAAATCCTACCACACAGTCTTTGGCACATTTGAGGTGCTTAAATCATGTATATTGAATAACCGACGGAACCACACAATAAATCTATAAAATAAAACCAGCTTTGGGGTCCTAAAGTAAAAACTCCTGATGTATAATACCAACTGACTGGGCTTAAAGCAGATAGTAAAATGAGAAATTTGTTTATTACAAAGAGTAAATAAACTTCACACATCACAGCCTGACTTTTGTCAAATATCAAATATCATTGGTGTTTCTGCATGGCTCCTGTTCAAATAACCTTCAGCCTACATGTGTCCTTTTCTACTTGCCCATCTTTCACATTTATTTCTGATATATTTTTCTCACCTGTCTTTATCTCCTTTCCCCTTTTGCTCTTTTTTGTTTATTTGTTTTAACTTTTTGGTCTTCTCCTCATGTAGCTTCTCTTTCCTTTTATCATTGCCTGAAAATCAAAGAGCCATTTTAATTGGAATGTTTGATTTCACAGGAGAGAGAATCACAGTCCATCTGCCAAAAAGAGTTGTCAGCATCTGGTTCCCGGGTGCGAGATTTAGTTTTTTTTCCACTCTGCTAGCACACACGTCGCCAATATTGTATCACACTGTTCTGACACTGAGGGGAAAATAGCAAAATGCAATTGCAGCATCTTATGATGGAGAAAGAAATTCTTTTTATCTTACATGAGATTGTGAGTTCTTAGTCCTTTCTTTATTTTTTTTTCCACTTGGACAGTTGTATGTGATAGCTTTCCAGATGGAGTTGTATCTGCAGAGTTTTAAAAGTCTATTTGGTTTTGCCTTTGTTCTCTTGGACTTTACAATCTATGTCTGGTGCTGTTGTCTATAATAATGCTATATTGAGAAGAGGACTTTTGAAATGAGTAATAAAATTCTGGATTTGACTGTCTGTGGATTTGTAGGCATTTTTTATTAAACAACAACAACAAAGGTCATTGGGCCTGAAATGAAAACATGAATCAAACCTTTGGTTTTGTGCTACATGCACATAAAACTATTTGAATTGACTGGTTTTAAAAA
This sequence comes from Cryptoprocta ferox, assembly GCA_028646485.1. Lineage (NCBI taxonomy): Eukaryota > Metazoa > Chordata > Mammalia > Carnivora > Eupleridae > Cryptoprocta > Cryptoprocta ferox. The sequence goes on from CM053578.1 coordinate 13,451,599, forward strand.
TTATCAGTTAGTTGTTTTGATGTGTGTGTGTGTGTGTGTGTGTGTGTGTGTGTAGATGCAATCTTTCTCCTTTCGGGGTATTACTATCAGGTTAAGGATACCCATCTCTACAGTTTTTCCTAAGCACTACATCTAAATACTAAAGAGTAAACTTTCCAGTTTCTTCAAAACAAACTAAAGATATCTAGTTCAAGCACTGTACATTATAGATGATATATATATATATATATATTTATCATCTATTTTATATATATATATATATATATATATATATACACATCACAAAGAGATGGTCCTTAGGAAAATTACCAACAATTAGCTATTTTTGTGGAAGAGCCTACATTAGGAAAAATAAGAGTTGTACAAATCAGACATCCTACTTAGTGAGGACCATCCAGCCTCTCAGACTATGGCCTGAACAAAGTCACCCAAGAACCAGCCCCAGAACCTAGACAAATCAATTTGCTCACTTATTCAATCGGCCTTACCTGGCACATGTTTCCATGTGTTACTGAGTTAATAGTGTTGATCAATTAGGCTAAAGAGTTAACTTGCTTAAACTTACCCACTGAGTGTCTTTGAGATCGGAGTGAAAACTTAGTATCACTGTAATGATATTTGATGTATTTACTGGTAATGAAACTACTTGGATACTTTTGTGGTTGTTTGTTTTGTTTAGAAAACATATTGGTACTTTTCAGTTAGTTGAGAACCACATTCTTAACTTTTATGAGGAAAGTTATGAGAAAAGAGTTTGGCATAGTCTTGACGGTATGGTCTCTCCACTCCTAACACTCAAGGTTCGGTGCCCATATCATGTGTGGAGATGGCTAGAATTACATCCTTGAGATTTGCAGCATCTGCTGTTTTAGACTCTGGGTGCCACATGGACATGGGGAGTTCGGCCATGGGAAGTGCGCCTAATACAAGATGGATATGGCCTGCCTACTCTCTGCTCTGGCAGGTCTGTCTCCCTGCAACCCATGATCTAAGGAAATAATGGAGTTCAAGTCAGGGACACTCTTTGGACCTACACATTTTCCTTCTGTAATAAAATATTTACACTTGAACCATGTATTGATAAGAGCAAGGTGGTATGTTGTAGAGTTTTGAAAGCATAAGCTTTTAATTCATAGAGATCTGGATTTAACCCCTAGTAGCTCCTCATGTAGAAAATCTAAAATAAATGAATAACTAAGGAAAAATGAGGAAAAAAGCTTGCTTCTATAAGCTTAGGACATCCAGGAGGAATTTCTAAGTCAAATATTTGTTGCCTCTAGGGAGGAGAATCCAGTGGCTCACAGATAGCAGAGAGAAATACTTTTATCTTATACCCTTTAATGTACTTGGAATATTGAATCATGAGAGTGCATTACATTATAGTAAATAAGAACAATAGGGAGAAACAAAGAGGTAAGCTAGAGTGATAAAGATGATATAATACTCAATATAATAATGTTCATTAATTTTTGTCCCTGTTTCGTTATGGAGCTAAAGTTAAAGTTTGAAAATTTAATTTGTCATGCTGAATTTCAGCTTTTCTTCATTAAAAACACTGGCCAAGATGTTAACAAATAAGTAAGTGTGACTAAGGTCAAATACATATGCTTATACAAAAATGTATGAACTATACCAAAAAATCATATAAAATATAATTTTAAACAGAGAAGTATAAATTTTGAAAATAAAATTCTAGTTTTAGCACCAATCACCCTGTGGCCTTGGGAAATTTGTTTGTTCTATAATCCTCGATATCTCCATATAAAAATGAGGCTATAGTGTTTATTTTGTTGAATTTTCTTTTTATCATGATAAATGTACTCTTTAATCCCCATCACCCATTTCACCCATTCCCCACTCACCTCCCGTCTAGTAACCATCAGCTGAATTTTTTGTGAAGATAAAAATGAAATAACAAAAATATAGCTTCTAATGCAATGCTTAGCACACACTAAGTACTCAGTAGGTTAGAATAACTGGTAGTGGTGTTATATTTAATATTATGACTTCCTGTTCAAGCAAGAAGAGTGGGCAACTTAGGTATAATCATGGAATCAATCATGCAATTGCAACCAACCTTAAAGAAGTCAAAACCTAGAGAATTTGTGACTTGATTAACTCATACAGTTAATTCCTATAAGAGTTAAGATAAGCCAGATTTCCCAATAACAACTCAAATTCTTTTGCATGAATCAATCTGTTACATAAGTAACACTTAACACTTTCAATTAAGTAAAATGAAATCTGTCAAAAACATGGTGTGGTCATGAACATTTAATAACCTACTGATTCACTAAAAAATTTATTTCTCAAACAATTACTGTGACACCATGTAAACACAAGGTGAATCTCAGATGCTACTCTTGTTGAGATTTATAACAAAGGATAACCTGTATAGATAGACCTTATGTGGGGACAAGAGCAAAAGATTTGAGTCACTCAAATATAAATCCCACTCTCCGCCTCTTAGTAGCTATCTAGTTTCCTAAATTCCCTTGGAAAGGTTTCCATACTTCTTCACGTTTAAAATGGGAATACTAAAAAGCACCTCACAGACTTGTTTTGAGGAATAAGAACACCCACAGAGTGCATTGTAAACATTGTTTGAATGGCAGGTATAATAACAATTCTAGTAATGTTCTACATCTTATTTAAACTGTAACTGGAACTCAACTCACAACTATAATACTCATAAAATAATCTGATCATTTTCAGAATTTTAACAAATAGTGCACATTTTAATTACTACTCTTAGTGAAGCACAAAGGATACTGCCATTTTTGCAAAGCTCTTTTTAGGAAAATGTTCATTGCTGATACCGCTGATGTACATTTCATTAGTAACCAATTGCACAGAAAATAGTGCAGTCAACTTTGTTTGGTAGATCATGGTGAATTAATTCATCAACATACAAAATACTCCAAAGTGTTTTTTTAAAGAATAAGAAAAGAAAAAGAAAAGTGAGGATATAAAGAGTACTTAAAATGTATCATTATATCCTAGAACTTCAGGGATGAGAAATAGATTTAAAAAACTAAATAATAATACCAATTAATTACATTCAGATGGTCAACAGACACATGAAAAGATGTTCATCATCACCTGTCATTGGGGAAATGCAAATCAAAACTATAATGCAATATCAATTCATACCTTTCAGAATGGCTGAAATCAACAACACAAGAAACAACAGGCATGGTGAAGATGTGGAGAAAAAGGAGCCCTCTTGTACTATTGGTGGGAATGCAAACTGGTGCAGCCACTCTGGAAGCCACTCTGGAGTATGAAGATTCCTCAAAAAGTTAAAAATAGAACTACTCTTTGATCCAGCAATTGCACTACTGGGTATTTACCTAAAGAATACAAAAACACTAATTCAAAGGGATCCATGCACCCCAATGTTTATTGCAGCATTATTTACAATAGCCAAGATATGGAAGCAGGCCAAGTGTCCATTGATTGATGAATGGATAAAGAAATGTAGTGTGTGTGTATATGTATATGTGTGGTGTGTGTGTGTGTGTGTGTGTGTGTGTGTGTGTGTATGTAATGGAATATTGAGCCATAAAAAAAGAATGAAGTCTTGCCATTTGCAACATGAATGGAGCTAGAGAGTTTAATGCTAAGTGATATAAGTCAGTCAGAGAAAGACAAATATATTATTTCACTCATATGTGGAATTTAAGAAACAAAACAAATGAGCAAAGGGAAAAAAGAATGGGAGAGAAAAAAACAAGAAACAGACCCTTAACAGAGAGAATGAAGTGATCGTTACCAGAGGGGAGGTGGTGGGATGATGGGCAACATAGGCAATGAGGGAGGATTCAAGAGTGCATTTGGTGTGATGAGCACCAGATGATGTATGGAATTGTTGAATCACTATATTGCTCACCTGAAACTATCATAACACTGTACTAACATTAATCAGAATTAAAATTTTAAATTTAAAAAATTAAAAATGGGCAGAAGATCTGATTTTTTCAAAGAAGTCATGCAGGTAGCCAACAGACATATGAAAAGATGCTCAATATCACTATCATCAGGGAAATGCACATCAAAACCACAATGAGATATCAATGATACCAGTTAGAATGGCTATTATCATAGAGATAAAAAAAAATCCCAGTGTTGATGAGAATGTGGAGAAAAGGAACCCCCCGCACTGTTGGTGGGAATGTAAATTGGTATACCGGCCATGGAAAACAACATTGAAGTTACTCAAAAAGTTAAAAGTAGAACTACCATACAATCTAGCAATCCCACAAATACTCTATGATCTACTTATGTGTGGCGTCTAAAAATAATAACAATAATAAGCTCATAGTAAGAGAACAGATTGGTGGCTGCAAAGGTGGGGGTGGGGAGAAATGGGTAAAGGGGTCAAATGGTACAAACTTCCAGTTATAAAATAGTAAATCATGGGAATGTAATGTACAGCATGGTAAATAATATTGTAGTAATTGTAGTTAATAATATTGTAGTGTATATTGAAAATTGCTAAGAGAGTAGATCTTAAAATTTATCACAAGAAAACAAATTTTTAATAACTATATATAGGGACAGATTCTAGCCAGACTTATTGTGGTGATCATTTCTTAATATATACAAATACTGAACACTGTTGTACACCTGAAACTAATATAATGTTATATGTCAGTGATAGCTCAATAAAAATAGAAAAATAAATTTTTTTGTGGATCGAAACAAGGTTTCTAAAAATGAACACGCATAAAAATGTGTGTATGTTCCCTCACTGTGAAATAATCAGAAACCCACTCCCAAACCTTTGCCCCCCAAATTAAATATGACCAAATATGAATGTCTTTCAAAGACAAATTAGAGAGCATAAAAGGAATGGAAGCATCATATATCTGATGCCCCAAAGGGTTAGTCAATCCTTAATTCTATTTTTATAGCTGCTAAACAGCAATATTAAGGACCCTATCCTTCAAGTCTTCACAATTTCCATAACAAAGGGAAGGACAGATTTTTTTGAGAGCTTCTTCAAGTCTTGTTTCTTTTCCACTCAAGGTCATATCTGCCTTCCGACTGTGGCACCTGTTCTTATTCCTCTGAGATTGTAAAGTATTCTTTAAGCTTTTGAGCATTAACAGGCTTCTCTGCCAGAGGTGCTTTATGTTTTCAATCAGTATTCATATAAATTGAATAGTCTTAGGCTTTTGAACACTATAGATAGAAGACCTCTTTATCCACGTTTCTTGAAAATACTTAATGACAATGGAGTTAAGGTGAAGATACAGACTCTAACATGTATTTTATATTGGATTATAATTGGTAAAGGTCAATTGTGAAGAAAAATAATAAGTGAAAATCAAACACTGTTGACAACTTACTATGTGTCGAAACTGTTCGAAATGCTTTAAAAAATATCTCTTCTTAGATTCACTACAGCTTTAGGAGCTAGGCAATAGAAGAGACAAATCTGGTTCTAATCTTGATTATGACAATGTCTGTGTGTGATCCCACACAAATTACTTAACCTCTCTGGGCCTTAGTTTCCCATTATATATTAGTCATCTATGGCTGTGTAACAAATTATTTCACAACCTAGTAGCTGAGAACAACAGATACTAATTATCATCTAGAGTTTCTGGAGTCAGGAATCCAAGAGTAGCTTAGCTGTATGGTTCTGACTCAGGGTCTCTACTGAGGTGACAGTTGAGATACTGGCCAAGGCTGCAGACATCTTGAAGGCTGGACCTGGGCTGAGGAATCTACTACCAAGCACATCACATGGGTGTTGCAAGACTGCTTCAGTTCCTCCCAAGCTGCTGTGAAGGCCTTGGTTTCTCACCATATGGCCCTCTCCATAGGCCCCTTCACATCAGAGCAGCTGCCTTTCTCCACAGGGAATGATCCCAGAGGGAGGGAAAAGACAGAAGCCTCAGTGCCTTCTTACTACCTGTTCTCCCAAATTTCACTGCATCATTCCTCACTGGCTGTTTTCTACTCAAAGAAGCAGGTCACTTAGTTCAGCCCCCACTTAAGTGGAGGGAAGTTAGGTCCTACTCTTGAGGGGAGGATATCAAAAAATTTGATACACAGAGATGGTTTTAAACTGTCACACCATCTATAAAAAATAATAGGATGAGAGCCAGGGGTCACATTCAGTGGATCTTTAAAACCCTTGAAATTTTGAAAAAATGGGTTTCAAGTCTTCTTGAAGCTGACCAACCAACCAGGCCCCTCTTTTAGTGCTGACTCAGAATGGTGGCCTTGATGATGTATATCATATTGAAAGTCCTAGAATCTGCCCTACTTATAAAAATGATTACCAGTAGTCATACTACTAGTCATACTATTATAGTAGTAATAGTATTTCCTTGGCAGCTTAATGCATTTTCACATATACTTACATCTATGTAATTATCATCTAGATCAAGTTACAGAACATCTCAATATTCCAGAAAGCTTTCAAAGCTTTTACCAGATACCACTGTCCTTTGAATATAAACACTATTCTGACCTCTATTCTTACAGATTAGTTTTTAAAATTTAATTAAATAGAACCATACCATGAATGTTTGTTTCTCTAGCTTCTTTTGCACAATGCACCTTACTTTTAAACATAGTGGATGGTTATATTGAGTCCAGTCAAAAAAGCCATTGATCAAAATACAGCTCTATAAGTTTTTGGAATTCCTATCACCAAAAATTCACTTAAGAGATCAAGTATTGCTTCCTGGAAGTAGCATGAAATAGCATACTTGGGAAATAAAGTAAACATCTGGATTTTTTTTCAGACCGAGAGAGTTTTGTTTATATCAACTCATTAAATAAATATTTATTGTGTTCTTCTTAGATGCCAGCCATTGGAATGCATGACTAGAATATAAACATCAATAGACATCGTTTGTAATCAAAAGCAGCTCCAGTGTACAGATTCAGGAATGATGACAACATAGTGTTACAAGTGCCATCGTGGAAGCAGGTAGATCAAGAACAGGAACACTAGCTGTCTAGAAGGGTCAGGGAGGTGATGTTTGAACCATGCCCTGTAGGCTCATAGGAGTTACTAGGAGTTCAGTGTATATATTAGGGGTTATACTAAAAGACAGGATGCAATCTCTATAAAATTTTGCAGAAACAAATAGACATTGAACAACTGAGAGAGGGTATGGGTAAAACAGTGAGGGCAGAAAATGTGGCTGCAAAGGTGAGGGCTGACCAGATAGTGAACACTGTGTAAGCCTTGGTTATGACCTTATATGCACCCTATGAGCCATCCAGTGCCTGCGAAACTTTTTGGAAAGGAAGAGGCAAGATCAGATTTGCATGAAAATAACTCTAGCAACAATTTATTTTTTAAATGTTTTATTATTTAGTTGTGTGTGTGTGTGTGTGTGTGTGTGTGTGTGTGTGTGTGTTTGTGTAAGAGAGAGAGAAAGAGAGAGAGAGAGAGAACATGAGCAGGGGAGGGGCAGAGAGAGAGGGAGACACAGAATCCGAAGTAGGCTCTCCATGCTCTGTGCTGATGCGGGGTTCGAACCACAAGCAGTGAGATCATGACCTGAGTGGAAATCAGATGCATAGCCACATAACTGACTGAGCCACCCAGGCGCCCCTCTAGTAGCAATTTAGATAAGGAATTGGAAAAGGGAGAAAATGGGAGCACAAAGGAGATAAATTATGATATAAATGAGAGACAATGAGGGCCTACCTAGACTCTGGCCTGGGATGAGCATAGAACAAAGAAAGGCATCTCAAAGAGGTCCCTGAGGCAGCAATAACTGGGCTCTTTCATCCTCCCAGGGAAAGATTACAGGTATACTCATTCTCCTAGAGGTTCTTTCCCAGCCTCCTGGAACTCTGAGCGTTCCCAGAGGGCATTCTAGAGGTCCGCAAGTCTCCTGACACTGTACCTATAATTGTGTTAGTTATAGATACGTGCATTGTGAGGCTACGGGGATGTGTTTTTTCTGAGCTGAGGTTTATGCCCCACCTAGCTTAAACCCATTACATTAAAGGATCATTAATGTAGACTGAGTCAAAGTTTAGAATTATGTAAAGACTGTGTAACTAAGCTTGATGGTTGTTACATTGAGAACCTTAAGAGAATGACTTTAACTTATTTTTATTTAAACTTCTAAAATCTTGCACAGGGCCTGGCACATATTTGGCACTCAATATCTTATTGAGTGCATAAAATTAGTAACCCAAACTATAAACAGCTCCTGTAGAATGGGGGTGTTAGTACTTACATTATTATAGTGAGGGTTAAGTTAAACTACAGTGTTAATGTTCTTGGTACTTCATGATACAGAATAAGTATTCAGTACATGGCAGTTGTTAATTGTATTAGCCTTGCCTTCAGTAACACACATAAACTCCTGTCTAACAATATCTATAAGGAAATCATTAAACCCTGAATAAGGATCAGGGTAATAATTTTCCAAACATTGATTTTAAAAATGCTACAAATGATATGAGCCAAAAGTGCTGTCAGGAATAAATGTTAGAGAGAAAAGTTTTTGATTACTTTTAATTAGCTTTTGATCTTCCCTTCACCGGCCTTTTATCCTCTCTATAATAAAAAAATAATGAGGGAAAAATGAGTCAAGGTACTAAATCAAAATGAAGCAGTTATATAAAATTCTGTCTAGAGAATTCATTCTTGTGACACAAACATTTCTGATTCTAAATGTTATAAATTGTCTAAGTTTCTTTCGTACAAAAAATCCTGAAAAAAAAATCTGGGAAGGTTTCTGAAGAAACTAAAAACATATAAAAAACCCCAAAAAAACCTAGCATGACATTGTTGGTTACAGTGCAGGAAAAAAAATATCCTAAAGACTAAATGTAACAAAGAGTAATATGAAGTTTGTGGCATGAGTCTTTTGGAATTCTTCTTATCTTAGGGAAAGGAGACTCCTGTACAGTGTGTATTCCTTTCTCCTTGGACCTCCATGGTGCATATATAGAGAAATAGAAACCCATTCTCAAGTCTGGACACAAAAATAAGGGAGAAGCATCTTAAACAATAAGTCCATTTGGCTCTAGTCTTCAGGATCTGTATTAAACCTTACTAGCTTGATAACTGGGAACAACATAATGGCTTCCTCTTAGGGCATGCTAATAATGATTTGAAAAATGATTTTCGTCAAACAGTACAAACTTTTTAAAAGAATTGGCAGTTTATTTAATCTGCAATATTATTATTCGTATTAGGGGATTCTATTCTATAAAAAGAATGTTACTTTAATAGCTTTTTAATTAATCACTTATTTTTAGGTTTTAGGTTAATATTGATCTAATTTTCTTAAAAAATGTTAGGATAGGCCAACTCTCTGACTCCCTAAAAATAAAAGGTGCCTAGGAACAGGGTCAAGGATAGCAAGATAAAAATGGTGTGTTATCTAGATTATTTTGGGCATGTTGAGATTACACAAAATGCTATTCCGGAACTAGCTCTTGGCTACCGCTAACAGAAAAAAAATTATTTGTGTTTTGATATCCACTTTTTTGTGGAACATGGATTTCTTTTAAACAGTGACTTTAAGGGGCGCCTGGGTGGCTCAGTTGATTAAGCGTCTGACTTCCGCTCAGGCCTGATCTCACCGTTCATGCGTTCGAGCCCCACGTCGGGCTCTATGATGACAGCTCAGAGCCTGGAGCCTGCTTCGGCTTCTGTGTCTCATTCTCTCTGCCCCTCTACCACTTGTGCTCTGCCTCTCTCTCTCAAAAATAAATAAATGTAAAAATAAAATAAAATAAAGAAGTGACTAAGTAAAAGGTATTGATAAATTCCCTTCCCCCACCCCACATATATAAAACCTGACAGAAGACAGCAAAGCAAAGAGAACAGAGATCCTGGAGCAGTTATTTCAGAGAGGCTGGGGGCTGGGGAGTCACTCAGCCACATAGAAATCAATCAATAGAAGCTTTGTAGTCTGAGCAAATGTATCTGGGAAGAATCAGACTGAAGCCAGAATCAACCTGTTCAGGACCAATGGGGCAGCATGAGTACGGGCACCAACAGGTTTTTACTGGATCCAAGATCATGTAGCTACAATTTTAAAATATCTTTGAGGTCACTCATTCGTATTTTTGCTCTAAAAACTTTCAGATCTTTGAAGGCCTTTCCTCTTGAAACACAAACCTTCTCAATGCTCTTCAAATCAAACAGACCTTGGTAAGACAAGATTTATGTAAGACACTGTGGCATGATCTTTATCACAGTGGCTTCATTTTCTTCAGTTTCCCATCAAGTTTCTCTTTGATGAAAAATCCTAGTGGTATCTATGTGATCCCATATTTTTGAATCTTAAAACTTTGGAATGTTAAATAACACTCCCTTATTTATAGTCCTTGGGGCATCATATTTCTGTCTTTTGCATCTTCTGATACTCCCTTATTGTTATTTATCTCCTCAAGGGGACTGCAATTCTTATTAGAACTCATTTTGGTTGGACTTGGTTTATTTACCCTGTAAGTACTGTGTGCCATGGATTGTGAAAGTATCCCTATAGAATAGTTTTAAATTTCCATTGTTAGAACCCCAAGGATGTCATGAATCTTAGATCTGTATCTATTGTATTCTTGGCTTTGACTAAAGAGTAAGTCTAACCTTTCATACACAGCACCAGACAGGACATTTCAGTTCTCATGGGAAAATTTCTTCTCCACAAATAATGGGATAGAGAGATGGCTAGCATCTCCTACCTGTTGGCCAAGTTCATCTAGGGTCTATTTTATGAACTTGGGTTATTCTTGAAAGATCCCAAGTTAGGACGAGCTCCCCTCCTCACCTGGGTGCTTGGCCATGCATCTTGATCCCCTTTGCTTTTTAGTATTTTAGACATAGAAGACCATTTCTCATGTCTGATATTTTCTGGCAGCATATGTGAAGCTAACTACCTTGACATTGACTTTATTACAACAGCTATTAATTTTCCTCTCATTGTCTTTAAACTCTTTGACATGTTATTGCTGTTGTTATTATTATTATCTATTATTATAATTAATGTTAGTGCATACATGCAAAGTTGGTTTGCCCTGTCACCCGAACCATGGTTCAATGTTCTTTCCCTAACTATAGCATTGACCTATCATTTATTTTGTGCGTTTCGGCTAGTGAAACCCATGTCTTTATATAAAGGAGTGATTACTCTAGCAAGCCTATTAAGAGATAATTTTATGAAGATGAACTTTTACCAAGACTATTAAAATCACACAATGTAAATAAAGGAGGTAGTTGCTATTTCACTTTTACAAAAGGTTGTCTCTGAATACACTCACATAGTATCTATTTTCTACAGATGAACTGCTTTTTTCCTCACTTATTTATTAGGACAGTCATTCTAGAAATATTTTTTTAATGTTTATTTATTTTTGAGAGAGAAAAATAGAAAGAATGTGAGCAGGGGAGAGCCAGAGAGAGAGGGAGACACAGAATCCAAAGCGGCTCCAGGCTCTGAGCAGTCAGCACAGAGCCCGATGTGGGGCTTGCACTCATGAACCAACAGATCATGACCTGAGCAGAAGTCAGAAGCTTAACCAACTAAGCCACCCAGTTACCCCCATTCTAGAAACATTTATCTATAGTTTCAGATGTGTTAGGCACTGTTGTAGGGGTTTGAAGCATAGAAACGAATCACAGTGTGTCCTCATTCTTAAGGAATTTACAAACTAAAGGACTATTGATTCATTGATCAAAAACTACAGTTAATGCACTAGAAGAAAGGAGATGGAATTGCTTCAGGAAGTCAGATATCATCCCAGCGTTGAAAATGAAAGTAAATAACTATGATGAGGCTGACCTGGGATTGTATATGGGGGATACAGTCCAGGTGTGAAATTGTGAAGGAATCTGTAGATAATTGAGCTATTAAAATTGGTGTGAAAGGAACAGAGTTTGAGTCAAGGCCCAGCAAAATTCAAGGTACTGAAAGTAACTAGGGACCATACCACACTAAGGTTCAGGAAGCAAAGAGGGTTAGCCGTGCTAAAGAAAAAAAAAAATCAAGCAGGAAATCGTACAGACATTGTGTTTTAGAAAGACTTTTTGGCTCCTCTGACAGTCAGACCCAAATTGCTGACCATATGAACATGTGTTAGCAGTCCTTTTCTACCTCTTGACCCCCATTAAGAACAACCTGAAGACAACACTTTGAAGAAATCACTAAGGTGGTCAATAGAGATGGGTTTTCCTCCCTCATGTTCCTATGGACAACTCTGAAATTGCAGTCTGCTGATAGAGAATGTGGAGCTTGATGAAACCAGGAAGTATTCATGAGGTCTCAATTACAGTTAGGTTCATACCAGTATAGAGATGAATCCAGAAGACTAAAACTTTGGCCATCTTCAAACCTCATCTTAAAAAGGAAAAATCATATTTGAGTGTGAAGTGTATATTGGGAAACAATACAACTTCACTTTATCTATTAGGGTCTAAATTGTGGAAAAGAAAGATGGGACAGGGGTACAATTAAGTTTACTACAAGTTATTCTGCCATGGACTTTTCAGATCTATTTTTGCAACTGAGAAATGATTTTTTATTTCTTAAAGACACTTATTTCAGAGACTTTGTAATCAAACAGATCCTTATAGCCTTCTCCTGGATTATTTGTTAAGTAATTGATCAGCATAGTTAAATTCATGAAAACAAATTGAATGTCATGGCTTGGTATTTTGATTTCTCAATATAATATGTCATAGGGTTGAGACAGCATTAGAGTAACTGGGTTCTTAACCAGCCTCAATTCAAGATAAATATATACCATTAAGATTTTTTTTAAATAATGATGTATTTTTATTAATATATCATCAAAGGCACTTATGTTTATGATACATTATGCTGAAGTTATTAGTAGAGCACTGAAATGTGATGGCCCCGAGTGTGGTTATGTTAGCACAGCCTGTTCCCTTAAGCCTGTCCTCAGTGAGATCCAACATATAAAAATATATTTGTATGAGAAAGAAGCATCTACAGTGAGTCAGAAGGAAGATGTCATGATAAAAAAGGCAGTTTTCTCTCCAGACTGCTCATGGTCTATTCTTCAAAGTCTCAACTAGGGAAATAAACAGATTCAGATGGAGTTTGCCTCTTCAAACACCTTCAAGTATTATACATTAGTCCTGCCACAAGAGAGAGTGAGAAACAAGAAAGGAGACATGCTTCTAGAAAACGTGTCCATTTAGGAGCAACTGGCAATATTCCAATGGCTAGATTTTTCACACTTCTTGACAACCCAAAGATATTTCTTCACACCTTTTGCAGATGTCAACCTGCAATGTTTCTGGAATTCATTTTGTGGTTCATATACCACCCAGAAGAGTGATGCAACACTCCGGGGGAGCCCACTGACAGAGAAGTTGCTGAGAAACAACTAAAATGCTGTTAAAAATTGCTTTGATCCTAGGCCTGTTCATGATGGCCCTTCTGCCTCACAGAGATGTACTGGGTTGGGGTAGTGATTCTGGTAGGAATCTTATTCTGGAAACTGTAAGAATTCCAAGGAATCCTCAACTATCTCTGATTTTGTTTTAAGTTAATAAACTTTATTTTTTAGAGCAGATCTAGTGTCACAGCAAACTTAAGTGGAAGGCACAGAGAGTTCCCATATGGTCCCCATTCCCACATATGCACCTTACTGAGTTATTATGCAGTGTTTATTACTCATTTGGTATCTGCTATTCTTCCTTTCCTAATGAGATTGTAAGTATCTTGATTAGGAAGATTATGTCTTGACCTCTCAGTATCCCATATCTGGGAGGAGTCTGATGCCCTTTGGTTGATTGATCTAAATGCCAAAGCCTTGTAGGACCTGAGATGATGTCATGTAGCGATGTCGTATCACATGAAGCAGCTTGATAGGGTGCAAATAGCATTGACTTCGGAATCAGACATACCCAAATGTGAATCCTGCCCCTTTAATTTATAAACAACTAAATATACTCTTCAGAGTTTCTTTTTGATTTTCATAAAGTAAGTAAAATATCACTGCCTTGTACAAATGTTATAAGAGGATGTGCCTACTGAGAATGTGTGTGTAATACATCTAGTACAGAGTTTGGTAAGTAACTTAGTGAACATTATCTTCCTCCTATTACTCCCTTCCAACCCTGACTCTATTTAAGATTAATTTTAAATCAATTCTTTCACAGAATTCATATACTTTTATCTTGTCTAAGTATTCAATTGAAATGTATAAATATACAAATTGATAACCTATATCACTAAACCTAGGAGGAAAAGAGGAAGATTGATAAAGGAGGATCATAGAGAAGCTAGAAATAGAATTGTTTTAATTTCAGGCATTGAGAAATATACTTGGACACTCCCAAAGGCAGTTTTTAGGAGAATCACGTAGACCTCTGTAGTTTCATTACATTTCAGCTTGTGTACTTGAGCACTGGGGACTCTGACATGATTATGCAAATAAATGCAAATCCAGTTATTCTTATAGTCACAGAAAGGAAATCTCAACCTTATCAAGCACCTTGTAATACCTCTATAGGTAGCCTATAGAGGCCTAGACTCAGATGTCAAAAATATCTCTAGTTTTCAGATTATTGGCTTAAGTGGGAAAAAGTAGGAATGAGGAGATCTGGCCTCTCATTTTGGCTCCTGGGTAACCTATTATCTAATTTTGGGCAAGGCATTTGGCCTTTGAGGAAATGTTATCTTTTGAATGTTATTAGCCATGCTGCCTCTTTCACAGGGTTGTTCCAAGGATCAGGTATAAAGCATACAAGTGCTGCACAAAGATTATGACTTACGCTATACCAGGGGCAGTGGGCAACTGCCTGCTTTAGGTTACAGGAATGTACCCAATCTGAGAGTGAAGGGAAGCTAAAAAAAGAGAAGAACTACAGGACAAAAGGGGACTGAAGGGGGAATCCAAGCAATAGCCACTGTAATAAGAAGCCCAAGAGAAATGATTTTAGAGAACACACAGTGTAAACTAATCCCAATTAGATCACAGCAGCTGAACAGTATTGTTTACACCAAAGACATATTTTACCCTGGTTTTTGATGAAAAGGAGATTGGGTAGTTTCATTGCGAAATTAGGTTTGCTTTTAAAAACAATAAATTTATGAAATAGGCTACAAACATGTCTTGGGAAGCCAGACACTGTAATGGTGGCTGATTAAATACACTCAGTGACTTACCATTTGAGACAATCTCCCTCAGTAGGGAAAGGAATAATGTTGCAGGAAAGACATTGAGGAGGCAGAAGGGATTGACGGGCCCAGAATGATAAATGGGAAAGGAGGTTATATTACTTTTGAGAGCTGGAAAAACTGAGATTACAATAGCTGAAGAAAAGACATTGAAGAGCAGAGATATGATTGAAGCTTTTAAGATGTTAAAAAGGATAGTAAAGGTCAATATAGATAAGCTTTACCAACAATGACAAACACTGAAATTTAAGGACACATTCTAAAAATAAGCAACGGAGAGAAGAAAATTACTTTTTTTGTTGTTCAGGAAACCCCTGCATACTCTGTCCACTCCTAAATTCTCTTTATTTTGTTGAACAATCATACCACAGGAAAGCATGGAGTCAAAAACGTTATGCATCACTGTGAGAAGGACAAGGATTCAAACCAGAATTAACATAGCAATTCATAAAATATCCCTGAGGCTACCTATTTATTTCTTCAGAGGACCAGTGATAAAAACATGAGTAGTATGCAGATTTACTTAAAAGCCCTGTGGACATGCCTTCTCCAACAAGCTTCTTTACTGGTTTTGGCCAAGAATCACATGAGTATTATCATCCCGGGATTACTTTTAAGTTCACTTATCATCTCTGGGAGTTCAGAGGCATGGAGGGGAATGGTATAATTTAGAAGGACAAATATTGTAAGGGCATGTTTATGGCATAAGCCTCAAACACCTTTTTGTTTGACTGTTCTCACCTCAGCCCAGACATTCTTCTTATCTCCCTGACAGTAGTTTCTAAATCACCCGTATTACTGAGTATATCACTTTTTCAGGGTAATTTGCCTTTATACCAGTGTCTCATTTCCAGTGTCTCCCCTTTTTCTTGTTCTCAGCCTAGTCAGCTGTCACTGTGCCTTAGGTTTTCAATTGGCTCTACTCTTTTTTCCCACCTCTGAGGATTTTCCTAAATTTCTAGAAGTTTAGAATTGCATTTAAAAGATGTTTGTGATTGAGGCACCTGGGTGGCTCAGTCAGTTAAGCATCCCACTTTGGCTCAGATCATGATCTCATGGATCATGAGTTCGAGCCCTGCATGGGGCTCTCTGCTGTCAGCACAGAGCCCACTTCTTTGGATCCTGTGTTTCCTTCTCTCTCTGCCCCTTCCCTGCTCGTTCATTCTCAATCTCAATCTTAATCTCCCTCTCTCTCTCTCTCTCCCCCCCCCATATAAATAAAAAAACTTAAAAAAAAGATATTTGTGAGGGGCACCTGGATGCCTCAGTTGGTTAAGCATCTGACTTTGACCCAGGCCATGATCTCATGGTTCATGACTTCAAGCCCCTTCTCAGGCTTTATGTTGACAGCTCAGAGCCTGGAGCCAGCTTCAGATTCTCATCTTCCTTTCTCTCTCTGCCCCTACCATGCTTGTGCTCTCTCACTTCCTCAAAATTAAATTAGTAAATATTAAAAAAAAAAAATCAAGAGTTTGTGATATTTCCATATTGCCTGGAAAACCAAAAATAAAATTTAATGAGTTTTCCAGGAAACAATGAACAAAATAAAATTGATACTGTTACCCAATGATGTGGGTTAATTAGCCATGATAGGAAATCCACAAATGTCATTGCCCCAAATATGTATCCTTAAGACATGAAAAAACATGTTATTAGGTAGTCACCTCAATGATTTTTTTGGGGAAGGGAAGACCTCTATCTACTTGTATCCTGATCTGTATATGTTGCTTTCAAGGAAAAATTGCTTAAAATGTTGACTGCTCTCTTTCTTCTTGTGCTGTAGCCTCCCTCACTCTTCTTTTGGCCTTCTAATTCTTGACTGATTCAAAAATTCCAAAGGATGTGGCCATGAAGAATTTACTCTGAGCATCCCTTCCATGGCCCCCTATAAGCCTCCAGGAAGGATACCACTGGCAGAGTATCAATGACTTGCTCTATCCAGTCTAGTCTGTTCATTAGTGCCTCTAGGAAGAAAAACCAAATAATACACTTACGAATATATAATTATCAGAGCAAACCCAGTTACTCATATTTGCATCATCTCCACTCCTCCCAGAATAATCCTTGAAGCTCAACATCTGCTACCTTCTAGCCACTCTATTCTAGTTTGGGTGACAATGTGTCCTAGAAAACCCAAGATTTTATATGTGGTCCTGACATGACTGTTAAGGCACTTCCTTCCATGCTCAAAAGTGAACTGGTAAGGAAAATAAATTGTATGAACATTCAAATTCTAGTCCGGTTCATAAGCAAAGCCTGATAAGGAATTATTTAACTGTCTTTTTTCTGAACATTGAGTCGGTCTCAGTGTGAAGCCATATTCCATTTAACTTGGTGTGCCCTGGCATGCATGTAGGGCTTCTTTCATTCTCTTCAAGACCCCTTTACTGCCAAATGGAACCCCAATCTGAGCCACCATAGCAATTCCCAGATTTCTGTATAGTCCTAACTCCGGCTTTCCATGCCCACATTGACTTCAGTTCATAGGGTTAAATGTTCACTTTGATTCTTAATTCCTTGGTAGATTTGTTAACTTGTCTAACACTCCAATTCTCCTTCAACCCTGGAGGTTGACTGAACCCTAGCTAGTATCTGTCTTTTTGGAAGAGACTTCAATCCATAACTTGTGGGCTCCGTATGAAAAATATCAACTAAATTCACTACCCAGCCCTGATTTTCACACTGAACGCCCTTTGGAAATAAACTACTATCACTTGCTGAACTCAGTCTCCTGGAGGTGCTCACTGACTGGATTATGTGCCAGTTGGTTTTATCTAATGGAGGTCTGCTTCAGACCACAAACTACTTCCAGATCTCGAAAATCAATCTCAATGGACTGCCTAAATTCCTTAGTTTTACTTGGTCTCCGTTATTTGTTGGGGGGTGGGGGTGTGTGGAAGGAGGCTACCAACCTTACCTGGTCAATGATTCAATTTGCCAAATATAAGCTTATCTGAATCTCAATAATATCTAGTCTGACAAACCAATTTAAAGGGGGAAAAGTATTAAAAGTGTAATTTAGTTATACAATTATTTTTTTTTAAATTTTACTTAATGTTTATTTTTTGAGAGACAGAGCATGAGCAGGGGAGGAACAAAGAGGGAGACAGAGAGTCTGAAGCAGGCTCCAGGCTGAGTTGGCAGCACAGAGCCCCATGCGGGGCTCAAACCCACCAACTGTGAGATCATGACCTGAGCTAAAGTTGGATGCTCAACCAACAGAGTCACCCAGGTGCCCCAGTTATACAATTGTTTTGATGGCCTTTCCCTTCTTGGTATGCAACCATATATAGCTCAAATTCAGTGTGACTTTAAGAAACATTATATTTAAAATTTACTACTGGTTCTCTACTATGTGGTTCTGGGTTAGGCTCAGTTTGGAATGTGGAAATACTTATTGAGGGCTGCTTTATGATCCAGTATGTGATCTATC